>MU385720.1:0-247524 GCA_022497155.1 Whalleya microplaca
ATTTATAATATTAAAATATTATTATATATAAATTAATTTAAAGTTTTAGAATATTAATTATATTATATTTAAATATTAGTTTTTTACTATTTTCGATTTATATTATATAATATATTATTTTAAATATTAATAACTATATAATATTTTAATAGTATTAAATTTATTATATATTTTAAGCTATTTATATATTAATATAAAATATTAATTAAGTAATAATTTATAAAAAGCTATTTATTAATATTAAAAATTTTATTTCAAAAATAATAAGGCTAAATTTAATATATAATATTAAAATTAATTTATTTTAATATTTTAATATTTATAAATTTCTTTTATAAATAAAATATTTTTTATTTATATTATATATTAATTAATATATATAGCGTATAAATTATTATATTTAAATAAAGTAATTAAATATAATTTAACAGTTTTTTATAGCTTTTATTATATTCTTTTTACATATAAAATGCGCCCCGGACTTTTTTTAGGGTTATTTTCCGAACTAATCGCTAAAAAGGTTATTTTGAAAGTAGTAAAGCCGTTATTTTTTAATATTTCCGGATTTTTTATAATATAGCTATTAAAATAGTTAATAAAATAATTATAAAATAACTAATTAATATTATATTTTTTAATCGTTTTTTATAATGTTTATTATAGCATATAAAGGCTGGTTTATTTAAACGACGTATTTTTTAACCCGGGTATTCCGGTTGTTTTTTTATTACTGTTATAAATTAGCGTGACGTATTAAAGTAAGATTTCCGGGTATATTTAATCATAAAACTAACCGAATTTTAATTAATTATTTATTATAGGGTTAATTAGCTTATAAATTTTAAACTTGCCGGTAATTTAACTATTTCGCTATTTCCGTTTTTATTAATTTAATCCGGTTTATTTCGAAAATTATCGTAATTTTTAAAATTATAAAATATATAGGGAAAAATATATATTTTATATTATTAAATCGCGAGGAAAAAATCTTTAAGTTAATGGTATTAAGGATATTTTAATTAAAATTAAAGAAAAAAAGAAAGAATTCGAAATTTGTTAGGTATAAAAAATATTTAAATTAAATAGTTCGGTTAAATAATATTTAATAAAATGTTAGTAATTTTATTAAACTAGCGTTATATTGTTAGGGCTATTTTGAATATTATATCGATTATTTTATTTATAAAAATAATAATTATATATATTTTAAACTTTCGTTATTTTTAATCGAATTATTTTATTATAATATTATATAATAAAAATGTCTAATTATGATAATTTAACTAATTATAAAAAAAATAATAGATTATAGTTTTAATTAAATATTAAATTATTAAAATCCGAAAGTTAAAACGATAATAATTTATTATATAATAATTTCTAGGATTATAACTTTAATAATTAATAATTTAACGATTTTAATATAAACTTATAAAGCGATAGTTCCGATAATTTTTTACGTTATAATTAAATTTTACGTTTTATATTATATTTTAAAATAAAATCGCCGTTTTAGTAAAAATAAGTACTATAAACGGGTTTCGAAATAATTAAACTTTCGGAAATATATTATTTTATATTTCGGGAAATAATTAAACTTAAATAGGTTAAATAGTTCCGGTAGTAACGCTAGTTTTATAAAAACGTAAATATAACTAACAAAAGGAAATTAAAAAAAAGTATTAATAATATTTAATATTTTAGGCCGAAAATTTAATTGCTAGAAATTATTCGATTAAATTTATAACCGGAAATTTAGTAAATTATTTATTCGATACCTTAAATATAATTAGCTATTATTATATTTAGCCTTTTTATTTAATAATAAAACAAATAGTATAATTAAATATTTTAATTCGAAAATATATATTAATAAAATATAATAACGCAATTAAATTATTAACGGTTAAGTGCCGAAAATAATTAGGGTATATTTTTATTATATATTAATAATAAAATAATTATAAAATAATTGTATTTAAATTAATATATTTTTAAAAACGTGCTTTATTAAATATCTTTAATATTTCGGATATTTTTTTAATTTATTTCTAAATTTTATAATATCTTTTATATAATATTATATGGAATAAATACTTTCGTTTATTTATAAAATAATATAACTTAAATTTCTAAGCCTCGGATTTAAAAATAATATATAAATATTTTTAAAAATATTTCGACGTTATAATAAAGAATGCGCTAGATAATATTTCTAAAATAGCTTATATATTAATTTTAGTTAATATATAAATTATATTAAATTTAATTTAAGACTTTTAAAGGGTAATTATTTATTAGGTTAATTATAATTGGGAAATTTAATATTTATTAGTTAATATATAATTTATCGAAAATAAATTTAATAAATTTAATACTTAAAATTTATATAAATAGTTTAAAAAATTAAAGCTTTTATATAAATTCCGTATTATTATAGTAAATAATAAATCCGGGTTTAAGGCCGATATCGCCCGGATTTAATTAAAGCGATATAATAATAACTTTTTATAATATAATAATATCTGTTATTTTTATATATTTTTTATTTATTTTAGCTATTATTTCGAGATTTTTTTGTGGCTTATAAGATTAAGTATATTTTTATATTAAAAGATAAGGCAAGATTATAATCCGGTCGAAAGTTATTTTAATAAGGTTTTAATTTTAGTAATTATTTAATAAAAACTATAGTTTAATTGGTATATTAAAATAAAATAATTATGTAATAGGCTGTGCTATAGTGGGGAATATCGGCAATTATAAGCCGATATAGTAGCATAGCTTTCGAGAGCTAATATAAATGCTTTCGAGCTATGTCGATATACTTTTTTAATTTTTTTTTTTTTTTTAGTTAGAAAATAAATATTTATTTAGTATTATAAAATTATATTTTAGCGTAACGGCTTTTTATATATTTTCTAACTTATTAATTCCCGAGTTACGTTAAAGCAGATTAAAATATTAAAAAAAGCTTTAAAACAGCCCTTTAATAATCCGGAAATATTATTAACGAAATATACAGAAATATTAAATATTTAGGTCTATTAGATTTATATTTGTTTTAAATAAACATATATAATATTAGAAGCGGTATTAAAAAATAATTCGGAGAAATAACAATTAAAACAAACAACTTACAAATAGAGATTAAAAAAATAATAAAACAAATTATTACAACGTTAGGCAGTTTTAAAAATATAATTATAAAAAAATTTCGATTTATTAATTATATAAAACGCAAATATAATAAAAGGTACTCCTATATAAGACTCTCGGGATCTTTAAAGACCTTAAAAATAATTAGCCTAAGTAAGTATAAACTTTCAGCTAGAAAACCCTTAACTAGGAAACTTTTAAGTATTTTTAATACCTGCCTCAATAATTATTACGGCCTCGGTACTTAAGCGTAAGCTATTATTATAGCCCGAGAAGTTTGGGGGCAAGCGTGGCTGTTACTTTATATAAGAAATATTAATAAAATATAAGCTTTAAAAAGATATAGAATTTATAAAAAGGAATTAAAATAAATAGTATAATATTTATAAGCGGCTTAAAAATAATATATAACGCGTAATAAAGTTATATTATATTATAAAAAGATTTAATAAAACATATAATTTAGTATTTTTTTTTTAATACCTATCAAATGTTTATAAAGACTATAATAAGGCTATTAAAGCAGGGGGCGAATTACGTAAATACCGCCAGTCTGTTAATTAAATTTTTATATCTTTTTATATTAATTTCGAGCGACTACTAATAGAAATAGGGGGTAATATATAGAATAATAAAGCAAAGCTCGTATTTATTAAAGGAGCAATTAACGATAAACTTAAGAACGCACTAGTTTTAGTGGCGCTATCGAGTATTTATTAAAACTAGGTTTATTAAATAATAGATGTTATAGCCCGACTTAAGGGATCGCTATCTTATTATAACGGGAATAATTCAGGAGGTAGGATTACGCCGGGTGAATCACCCTTTCTAAGCCTACTACCCCCTATTTCTAATTGCCTTAAAACTAATTATAAAGGCGATATATTAATAACCGGTATGGTTACATTAGTAAGAAGCTAACGGGTTAAGTAAGTAATAAACAAAAAACGAAATGCTTAAATAAAGCGCGAAAAATATTTATAATATAAGAAAAAAAACTATTTATTTAAGAAGTATACTTATTATTTTATAAAATTATCTATCTATATTAAGGTTAACGTAATAATAAGTTATAAATTTAAAAAAAATAAAGCCGAAAGAATATTAAAAAAGCAGGAAAACGAATAGCTTTTAAATAAAATTACGTTTAAAAATTTAATATAACGGCAGAAGAAATTAATATAGCCAAATAATTTATAAACGGGGAATTTTTTATAGTCGATATATATTTAAATTAATAACTATATATAAAAATTTTTATAGATTTAAGATATAAATATTATATTATTATTAGCGAAAATATAATAAAATGCCTAAAATTACTACGTATACCTATCCGGGAAAAAACAATAAAAAAAGCTATTTATAGGGAAAGATTAAATATTTTAGGTATAATTTATAAGATAACTTATATAAAGGCTGATTTTAATAGGTATAAATTAAAGATATTTACGTATATTATATTAAGTTTAAATTACCTTATAATATTAAAAAAACCTTAGATAGAACGTAACCGGGTAATATATATGGCATACAAGTATATATTATATATAGGAATTACCGGAGACTTAAAAATATAAAAGAAAGGATATTTTCTAAAGATTATAAAAGTCTGCGAAACTCGGGAGGCGCTTTATATTAGTGCGATATATTTTATAAGAGAAATAAGAAGAGTTTAAAAATAAGGAAGGCTAGGAAAACGAATAATAGTTTAATAGACGGTTATATTTATTATTATATTAGCGGATATTAATAAGGCCTTAATATTTAAAAAAAAAATTAATATTCGAGAAAATCTTTTTTTTTAATTAAAGGACTAGGAATAATTATTTAAAGAAAAAAAAGGTAAGGATCTTTTGCTATATCGCGTAAAAGCCGATTATAAGATTAATTTAAACTATAATGAAGTAGGCAGAAAATTATCTGCCTTTTAAGGGCTATTATATGGTATGTTCCGGGAGGAATTGTTAGCGTTATGGAAGATATTGATTGAGCTGTTAGATAAAGGGTATATTTATACGAGTAGCTTACCCGTAAGAGTTTCTATACTTTTCGTCCGGAAACCGAATAATAGATTCTATTTTTATTACAATTATAAAGTATTAAATAATATTACTTAATAAAATCGGTACCTATTTTTATTTATATAGAAAACGTTTAAAACCTTTTCGGGAATAAAATAATTCTTTAAGGTAAATATTAGGTCGGCTTTTTATAAAATTAGAATTAGGGAGGGAAATGAATGGAAAACGGTTTTTTATATCCGTTTTAGGCTATTTAAGTAGTTTATAATCTTTTTCGGCCTAACGGGTGTTTCCGTAACGTTTTAGCGTTACGTAAACGATATATTAAAAGAATACTTAAATATTTTTTATTTAATATATATAGACGATATATTGATTTATTTTTTTAGGATAAAAAAAAATTATATCGATAAAGTGAAAAAGGTATTAAGATATTTAAAAATAGCGGGCTTAAGTTTAAATATAAATAAGTGTGAGTTTATAATAATTATTACGAAATACTTAAGATTTATTATCGAAGTAAGGAAGGAGGTTTATATGGATTTGGTTAAAGTATAGGTAATTAAAAAATGGGAGCTTTTTAAAACGCTTAAAAAAGTCTATAGTTTTTTAGGATTTACAAATTTTTACTAAAATTTTATTAAAAATTATATAGATTTTATTACCTTTTTGTCGGCATTTATGAAAAAAGGGGTACCGTTTCGATAGGGGCTTTCGGAGGATCTAGCGTTCGAGAATCTTAAACGAGCGTTTTTAGAAAAACCGGCTTTAATATAATGGGATCTCGAACAAGAGATAATGGTCGAAATAGACTATTCGGGATGGGCTTACGGGGGGTGCTTATTATAGCGCGATAAACGAGGGATTTTATTACTTATAGCCTATTATTTTAAGCGTTTAATTCCGGCAGAAGTTAATTATAAAATTTACGATAAAAAGCTGTTAGTAATTATAAGCTATTTGCGAGTATGGGATACGGAATTATAAAACGTAACTTTAATATTTATAATTTTATTTAATTATAAAAATCTAAAATATTTTATAACTTTTAAAAGACTTTCCGAATAATAAATATATTAGTTAAAAAAATTAATACGTTTTAATTTCCGATTGAAATTTCGCGTTAAACGTTTAAGTATTAGACCTAACGTTTTTTTATAGCGTAAATAAAACTTATTATAAGAAATATAAAATAAAAGGTATAAAGGACGGGAATTTTAATTATTATAAAGGAAATAGTTATTTTATATATAGCTTAAAAAATATAAATAAGCGGGAATTATTAAAATAAGATATATTTAGTTATATAAATAAAATATCCCGGAAGGTAAAAAAATTTTTAAATATAAAAATTTATAATTATTATAAGATATAGGAGTAACGAAAGACCCAAATTACGCGTAAGCAATAAAGGCGGTAGCTTAAGAGAACCGAGCGTTTTTTAAAAACTTAGATATAAAAGTATTATTATCGGAATGTAATATTAATAATAAAGGTCGATTATATTTCCGCGAGTATATTTGAATTTTTGATTAGAAGCCGCTCCGTACCGCTTTAGTATAAAATACTTATGATTTATATTTAATAAGGTATCCGGGAAGGGAGAATATATTAATAATGTTTTCGAGAATGTTTTATTGGCCTAAAATATCGGCGTTTATGAGATATTTTTATAGAAATTACGATATTTGTGGGAGAAAAACGGTATGGCGTAATTAAAAAAAAGGGCTTTTAAAACTGTTACTTATTTTAAATCAATTTTATAGTGAGCTATTTATTGACTTTATAACTGATTTACTAGCTATTTCCAAATAAAACCTTACTTTTATAATAGTAATTTTTAATCGATTAGAGAAATAAGTTATATTAAAGGTTATAATTTTAATAAAAGCGGAAATATATGCCAAACGGTTTGTAAATTATTATTAGAGGTATTATAGTTTTTTTTGTATTATAATTAGTAATAGAGGATTTAATTAAATAAGGCGGTTTTAGAGATAGCTTTACTTATTAGTAGGAATTAAGTAGCGTTTATTAATTACGTTTTACTTAAAGACTAACGGAGTTATTAAATAAACAAATTAAAAGGTATTAGTATATTTTCGAACGTTTATATTATATATTTAATTCGAATAGAATTTATTATTATCGGGAGTAATAATTGTAATTAATAACCGAGATATTATAATAATAAAGCTGAGTCTTTTTTTTATACTTTATGGATATTATATAAAATTTATTTTAATAATGGAATATATCCCGGGATTTATTTCCGAATTACGCGTATAAACGGAAGCTTTTATTTAATACTTAAAAGAGGCGATAAAATTTATATAAGCCGTAATAATAATTATATAATAACGATAAAAAGACGTAATTAATAAGCGGCGATTTTTTATAAAGTAATTTCGAATAGGGAATAAGGTATAATTAATACTTAAAAATATTTTTATATCTTAATTTTTATAAAAGCTAATATAGTTATATATTAAATATAAAATAATATACGTTATTAACTTTTAAGTTATAGAATTAAATATACCGAAAGAAATATATAATCGGTTTTATATCGAGTTTATTTATTACGTAGAAAATAATTCTTTGCCTTTTTAAAGGAATAAAGATATATAACTTTTTTTTATAGTTAGTAAAAAGGGAGAGGAAGAAATAAAGTAGTAAGTAAAGGAAATTATTTGAGTAATTATTAAGCGGAGGGGGCGAGGAAAAATTAAATAAGTGTTAGTAAAGTAGGTAGGTTATATAGCTTTAATATAGGAATTGTTTGAGAACCTAAGGAATACCGAAATAATAGACTGTTTTAAAGAAAATTATAGTAATATAAAAACGAATAATAGGCCTAAAGGAATTAGTATAAAAGGAAAAGTAAAAGTTACGCTTATGCGGCGATTATATAATTAATAAAGTATTAGTAAAGTACAGGGATAAAGGGATATAAATAAAATAAGAGGATATTACGAGAGATTATAAATTTTTTATTATTATAAATAGCGCGAACGTTATTCCCGAATAAATAACGAATAATTTCCTTTTTATTTACGTAATTTTTTTTTAATAAACCGATAATTAAAATTATTATAAAACCGACCGAAAAACGTAATAAATTTAATCGAGCGATATATTTATATTAGTTAGGAATTAATAATTTAGTTCGTTTTTTTTATCGTTTTTTTTTTTTATTTATATTTATTGCTTTTTTTTTTATTTTTACGGAAGAAAGTTTAGGGGGGCGGCTATAATAGCGAGAAGTATTAACGGGGGTAAGGGAAACGTACGGGCGAGAGATATATAAGTTACGTTTAAGCGAGAGATTTATAGTGGTAGTAGGGGCAGGCGGGACGGGCTAAAAAGAAAAACCGGAAGCGGAAGTATACGTACGAACAGCAGGCCTAGCGTTATTTATTATAAAACGTATAGTAGCTATAATATCGCTAATATTATTAGCGATATATTCGAGCGGGTAAGCGATTTTTTTAAATACGGCTATAAGTTATTTTTATATAGTATATAAGTTAAAAAAAATTACGAAAAAATAAAGTAAGAATTTATATATTATTTTTATTATTATTAAGCCCCAGCCCGGCTTAAAGCTGTAGCGTTTATTTTAATACGCTTAAGGTATATAGCGGCATTAGTAGCGCGTTATGCTTACGTTTCGGCCGATTTTTAAACGGCGATAAAAATTAAATAAAAAAAGTAAATAATAGAGATATTATAAAGAAATAAGAGGGATAAATAATTTATTAAAGTTTAAGTTATTATAAGTTTGATAAGTTTTTATTAAGGCAGTAGCGAAAAAGCGAATCTCGGTATTTATAAGTAATTGCGAAACGGGGTTAAAAAGTAGTACTCGAACGGAAAAAACAAGAGGTAATTTACGATAGGGTAATTATAACTTTTGGTATATTTTATATATTATATATTATAAATAGCTAAATATAATTAATATTATATTTAAAATGTTTTAAAACTAAAAAAAAAGGAAAAAAAAAATTTATAGGTTTGGTTAAAATAAAAAGCGGAAGGGTTTTTGGTTATATAACTAATATAAAGGCGGTATAAGATATAACGTATAAAAGGAGGGAAAGCTGTAAAAATAGTATAAATAAGCGGCTTAAGGATAGCAGAGCTAGAAAAAAAACGAGACGAAAATATAGCGGCGGCAGCGAAAGCGAGAATAAGCAAAAATAGCGGTAGAAAAAAAGGGGCGTATTACAGGAATATTATAAGGAAATATATTAGTAACTTAAATAATAAAAAAATGGAAAAATTAAAAAATTAAAAATTTAAAAAATTAAAAGATTAAAAAATTAGAAAATAAAAAAATGAAATAAATAGTTGGGGAAATAGGTTTTTACTTATAGATAGCTTAAAAAAAAAAGAAAGAAAAAAAGGAATTTCGAAAAAAGGGCCCGGGATATTTAAGCGATCTTAAAAAAAAATTAATTACGCGGCTAATTATAAAAGCTAATTATATATTACGTTAGTTATATATCTAAACTAATTAAAAGCGGGAATTAATTTATTAATTTAAAAATAGATTTAATTATTAAATAAAAAATTAATTAAAAGCGGGAATCGAGTTTTAATTTTATATACGTTTATTTTATATTCGATTAACTAATAGTAATATAAAATTAAAAACCTTTATAACAAAAAAATTCTTTTATAAAAATACCTTTATATTATCTTTTAAACCGGGCTTAATTAATAATAAAATAAATTATTAGTAGCTAAAAAAGCCGATAATTAACAAAAATCTATATATATTTTACATTCGGGTATAAAGGACGTAATACAATTGCGTAAAAAAATAAAGGGGGAAATAATATAATAGGCTGTGCCGTAATAGGAAATATCGGCGATTATAAGCCGATATGGCAGTATAGCTTTTGAGAGCTAATATAAATGCTTTCGAGCTATATCGATATACCTTTTTAATTTTTTTTTCTTTTTTAATTAGAAAATAAACATTTATTTGGCATTATAAAATTACATTTTAGCGTGACGGCTTTTTATAAATTATAAAATAATTAGCTAATTTTTTTAGCTTTATATATTAGCTTTTTAGGTTTAAAAAAATTTAAAAAGATAATATCGTTTTACTAATATTTAATAAAAACTAATTAATAACGGGAGACTAAAATTAAAGTATTTTTTAAAGTTTATTCGAGATTATAAATATTATTAAAATTCCCTTACTTTTTTTTTAATTCGAACGATATAACTATAGCCTATTATTAAAGCTTTTTTTTAATGGGATTTTTTATTAATAAAATATAAATATAAACTACTGCCGGAAAGTTTAATTTTTATTTAATATTTAGTTAATTATTCGAAATATTTTATTTAAATGACTAATAATTTCGGGGCTTTTTATAAGAATTATATATTATATATAATATCGGGATATAAAATATTAATAAAATATTACCGGAAATGCTTTCGTTATATTAAAGGTATATATATTAGTCGGTATTTAAATAAAGCGTTAGAAATCTTAATAAAATAATAACGAAAAATAAATTTACTAATTCCCCGGATCGTTCGTTAATATAGTTTTATTATTTATATAAAAGTTTAAGATTAAAATTAAATAAAATCTTTAAGTACGTTTAATTATTATTTGCTAATAATTATAATTTTATATATATTTTTTTTATTATATTTATTATTAAAAAAAAACCGATATTTCGTTTTCCGATTATTTTAAAAGCTAGTAAAAAGCTTTCGAACTATCGGATAGTAATAATTAAATATATCGATTGGCGGTAAACTATTTTAAAGAGTTATATAAATTATATTAAAACGTTTACGATAAAAATTACGCTATAATTAGTTATAAAATAACGTATAATATTAATTTAATTAAATTTATAATAATTTTTATTAGCTTATATAAGTATACGAAATTAATTTAAACTAATTAGTTATAAAAAATAATATATATTTTTTCGATTTATATAATACTTATTAATATTATATAGTAAGTTAAAATATATATTTATTTTTATATATTTTATATTAATAATAGTAGATTATTAATAATTATTTATCGATTAAACGTAAGTTATTTTATTAGCTAATTATTATTTAATTATTTTTTGATTATTTTATAAAATTTAATCTAAGCGAACCCGTTTTTAAATTTTAGAAACAACTTAATATATATCTTTTTAGCTTTGTTTATTTAGTAAAAGATATATTATATATTTAATACATTATTATATTTATAAAATAAACCTGAAGTTTTATTAAATAAAGCTAGGAATATTAGCAAATAGTTATAAAGCTTAAATATTTCTATATTAAATTAATAATTTTATTTTTTATTTAGCTACTTTTAATAAAGTTAAACCGGGAGGTAATATATAACGATACCGATCCCGAAAATATTATTAAAAATTTCTAAGCGCGTTAAGAAGTTTTATAAGCTGTATTTAATACGCCGTTTATCGAAAAATTAGAAATAGAATTATTTATTATTTATAAAACCCCTGATAAACTTATAGGTTTTTTAATTTCCGAAACTTTTAACGCTACCAAAAACGATAATAATAATTAAAAAATAATATAAATTAACGCCGGATAGATATAAAACGTTTCCGGATTTAAATATAAGGCCGAATAAATTAATTTAGTGCCTTTTTTTAATCCCGATTTTAATTTTAATATTATAAAAGGTCGAAATAAAGGAAATAATCGCCGCGAACGAGCTAGCCGAAATAATCGAGATAAAAGATTTAAAAAACGAGTGAATATTATTCGATATATAATAGTATAAAAAACTATTTTTAAATCCCAAAATTTTAGAAACGACGATATAGAATTATAACATTTATTATAATTTTAATTATAGTAAATTAGATATTTTATTACCCGGTTTAAATAATACGCTATAGTAATATTATAATAGTAAATAAACCAAGTTAAATAGCGCTAAATAGTAAATATAATTTTTCCTTACTTCCCGAAATAATCGTAAAATAATAATATAAATATTTATTATATAGTAGCTTTTAATTTAATATTTTAATTATACCGGGCTTTATTTTTATTTTTATATTATTAAATTAAAATATATATATTATTATAATTATAACTATAATTTATAATAAATTAATTATATATATATTAATTTATATAATAATAATATTAATAATTTAAAAAAAAGAAAAAAATAATATATTATATAAATTATATATTTAATATTATATTAAATAATATTAAATAATATAATTTATATTATTTTAAATTTTTTATATTATAAAAAGTCTTTTATAATATATTATATTTAATATTATTTTAAAATAACATTAAATATTTAATATTATAATATATATATATATATATATATATATATATATATTATATATATTATATATTAATTAATATATTTAATTTAATATATTAATAATATATTTAATTTAATATATTAATAATATAATTTTTATTAAATTATATTTAATATATATATATTAAAAAAGTTTTTTTTATTAGTTATATTTTTATTATTTTTATAATAAAAATGCGTGATTTTTAAAAACGGAAGAAATAATTTAAGATTTTAAATAGCTTTATTTTTTTAACTATTAGCCCTACTTTTTCTCGCTTAAATTTTAGTATTTATTTTAATAGCTTTTTATAATATTTTTAATCCTTTAATAATTATATTATAATTATAATATTATCCCTAATTTTATTTTATTATTCCTAAAAGCTTAAAATAAATATATAATTATAAAATATATAAATTAATTATAAAATAATTAGTTTTTAATTAATTTTAATATTATATTTCCGGTTATAAAACGGCGTAAGCCGGATAATAAGCTTTTTATTAATTCGAATATTTAAAAGGCTCGGGAGCGAAAAAAAATCTCGATTTTTATAATTTTTAATATAAAAAAAGCCCGCTATAATTTAAAATAAGCAATTAAGCAATAATTCGATATCTAGTAAAAAAGAAATCCTATTATAATTAATTGCGAAGCCGAAATTTAAAAGCAAGTTATAATAATATAAGTCGAGATAAAGTAATATATATTTAATTATTTTAAAATTATTTTTATTTTAATTTCCTTTAGTTCCGAAAAAGGAAAATATCTTAATTAAGTCGCGCGAAAATATTCCGAGATTTCCGAAGGCTTCGATAATAGTAGCGCGGATTAGGTTAATATAAATAAAAGACTAAAGGAAAAATACTATTTCCGTAACAAAAAAAATAACTTTAAGCGGTATAGCTTTACCGATTAATATTTTTATTTCTTTTTGCTAGTATATTTTTTATACCTAATTAAAAAAAAATATCCTAAAATTTAATATATAAATTTAAAAGGTACGTTTAATATTTAATTATTTCGCGATTATTTTATAATTTTTATATATTTATAACTATTAAGTAATTTTTATTTTTTTAAGGAAACTTTAAATTATTTTATATTAAGAAATTAAACGAGAGCGACTTTTTTTTTTGCTTATAAATAAATGAAATATAGTAAAAGTAATAATTAAGTTTATTATTTGCAAACTTTTTCGCTTTCGAAAATATATAAACTTATATTTTTAAAAAAATAATAGCGAGAACGATATTAATATTAAAAATATATAAAAAGTTATCTAAAAAATAAATCGATTAATAATTATAAGTTATTATAAAATTATTTTATAATTATTTTATTATTTTAATTTTTTTAAGGCGTTAAATATAAACTTTACTATATATAAAAAGCTAGCTGGTATATTATTATCGATATTTTATATATAAAGCTTTATTAGTATAAAAATTATTTTAAGTAAATATTAAACGCTATTAATTTTACTATCGCTAATAAAAATCGGTTTAAAATATTATAAAATTAATAAGTTATTTAAATAAAAAAAACTATATATATTTAAACTTATTTATACCTTTTTATTTAAATTTTCTATATCGTTAAAAAAGAAACTTTTTTTATATTGTTTATCCCGTTTTATATTTTCCGATATTATAATTTAAAAACGATAATTTTTATTACGTTATATAAAATAAAAAAATTTCGGTATTATTTACGGCATTCGGGCATTTTATTTAAATAAAATTGGAAATAATATTTGTTTTTAATAATTTTATTTATCGAAACTGGCTAAAATTAAATCTATTATAATTTTAAGGTATATTATTAATAAAATAATTATAAAATAATTTAATATATTATAATATTTATATTAATGGGGTATATTTATATTCTAGTTTTTACGGCAGTTTTTTTTAAAATTACCGGATATAAAGTTATTATTCGAATTAAACTAAAAAATTTTTTAGATATAAATTAAATACCTAATACTCGTTTTTTTTATTATATATTATATTAGTTTCCCTAATTCCCGTTTTTATAAAAAACTATTTAGTTCGATTTAAGAAATATTATAAGAAATTATAAAATAGTTTTATAATAATATCGAAAGATTATCGAATCGTTATTTTTTATTACCCGGATATATAAGTAATTAGTCCGATAAAAATATTAAAACTATTATTTATAAATTAACTTGTTATATTAGGGAATTATTAAATAGGGCGTTTTTTAAAGGATTAATGCTTTTTATAATACTATTAAAAGAAGACTCGATTTTTATTATAACTAATTACGCGTTAAAATTAGAAATATTTAAATCAGGTCGGAAAAATATAAATAATAAAAAGCTTAATAATTTTCCAGTTTTAGCTTATTAGCCGGAACGTAATTAATTAAATATTAATAAGCTATAATAAAGCTAGTTTTTAATAATATTTAATTACTTATAATTATTTTAATATTATTTTATTATATTAAAACTTACTTTTATAAATAGCTATAATACGATTGGTTAATATTTTAATTTTTTATATAAGACTTAATAAAACTAAGTTTTTTTATAAGAGTTTTATAAGAGTTTTACGTATTTTTTAATTTGTGGGTGGGACTATTATAAGTAGTCCTATTAATTTTTATTAGTTTTATAGGATTTTTATGGGGAAAAAAAATTCCTATAGGAGTTTTACGGGACTATGGGACTAACCCCGTAGGTGGGACTTATATAGGTCTAAATTAGTTTATATCGTCTGTATTAAAATTTACATAAATAGTATACTCAATAGGTCATACATCCCTTACCTTATGATTATTAGTTATAAAACCACCGACTAAGTGATAATAAAACCTTTAGGCTTTGGATGAATTATATATACTAATAGAGTCATCTGAATCATATTGTGAGTACGGGAATAACGGCATATATGATCTAGGGACGTAAACTTGATTGAGTTCATCACATCTATTGGATACATACAACCACGCGATAATGTTTCCGCAACTGCATCAATCTAAAGCGAAGATAGAGATTTACTTATACTAAAACTCAACTCTTAAGTATACGAAAGAAAAATTAGCAATATATCACCGCATAAGGAAGGTGTGAGCATCAGGGGCAAGCTTGATCAGGGGAGATTCCGTAGTTGCTAAACCTAGAAACAACTATTCATCCTTCTCTCTTATTCCTTCTACTATATTGCTTGAATATTCATTGAAGCTTACTCGAAACTGTGCCAATTTCCGGAAGCTCAGATAAAGCTTTACAAGCTTGTTCCCACGCTCCGTCTTCCTTATCAAGCTGACTCTTCAGGTATGCCCACTACAGATTAGAGAGTTAGCATATCAATCTTTGGATGGTATAGCAAACAATGGTGGACTTTGAATCTTATATGGAGTATGGAAAGCTGCCTGATGTAGGTACTCCAGTATGACAGGGATGATAAGTGATTATGGACGCTACTCACCGTCATTCTCTGTACAGCTGCCAATCTTTCCGGGCTCTCATCGTCCTGACTTTCGGCTGTATCCCATCCGCTCACACCCCCGAGACCATGTTTTGCGCCTTTGACTATGAATAAGTCCTTTGGTCCAGGCGCAAGCGTGTACGGGTCCGCATGCCAATCGGCGCCACGCACCGTCAGATGCGGGCTGACATCTTCGTCGCCACTAACCACAAGCGCCGGCGTTCGCATCTCACCAAAGTCAGGCCCGTAGAAAGGAACAAAGGATTCACGAGCGTTCTGAGAAAGATCAGACCCGCCGTTGCCGGTACCCCCTATGATGACACCGGCCTTGATACGCTTCTCGGGTATATACACTGTTGACCCGTCGCGCGGATCGGTGTTCTTTGCGCCCAGAAGCAAGCTCGATGTCCAGCCTCCTAAAGAATGACCCGCCACAGCGATTCTGTCCTTGTCTAGTCGCCCCTTGAGCCCGGGGACAGCAGCCTCGATAACATCTAGCTGGTCCAGAATCACGACCATGTCCTGGGCACGCGACTGCCAGAAATATTCCTGGCCCACAACTGCATTCTTTAAAAGACCGAGACTCATAGAGGATAGATGAGTAGGCTGGATGACGACAAAACCGTGACCAGCCCAGAAGTTGGCCAAAGGCCCGTAACCCTCGAGCGAATTCAACCAGTTGCTCCTTCCTTGACCGTGTGAAAGGAGTATTATCGGGAGCCTTTCCCCTGTTGAAGGAAAGGACACACGTAGTTCTAAATCAACCAGTCGATCCGGACAGCGGAGGACAGCAGGGCTGTATGAGACGACACGGGTAGGAGGATTGACGGGGATCTTGGCGGCGGCGCCAATAAGTGCATGATTGTGTAACTGCATCTTGATTCGTTTCGGTAAATGGCCTATATTTGATGAGATGTAGGTAAACAAGTGTTGATTCTGGTAAACTGTATTCTCGAACTGTCTAGTAAATATACATGGCTTGATTCTTCAGCTGAGAAGACCCGGACTCCTTTATATAGTAGCGTGGTACCTACGATGTCCTTCTGGCGGACTTAGGATATCAAGCGGACTTAAAATTTCCATAATGAACAACTCCTTCGTTATATCGAGTCACTTCAGTATAGGTAGCCTGTGAATACCAAGAACGCTCAGGAGGAGCAAGTATAACCCGGAGTTAGATGGGTAAGTCCAGAGACTCGGAATAGTTTCAAAGTGATTGTCCGAGTTAGACCGGCTCGTTATGGGTCCACACTGTCGGAACACAGGGATGTGTGGTTGATAATTCAGGTGGCTGGACGCCCCATAAGCTGTGGCTTATATATAGGAGGCTCTGCCTCCTCTGACTCTACGAAGTCGTGATGATACTTCCCTAATAATAACTACTATGATACTCATAACCTGCGTCTATTTCAACACACACAAATACCAAATCAGAATGCGCCGTACCCATGCATCCCTTCCCTTGGGCAATTCCTACATATTCCCTCCCATCACACCCCCCTAGTCATCGTCACTCGTCAATCTATCGCCACAAATTCAACACGATGTTACCATTAAAACTGTAATGTATTAAATCTGTAATACAAGGTAGTGAAAATCATGTAATAACACAATGAAGTATTTGGTATACTTCCATGGCCAGTATAACGCTTTATACGATATAGCGTATAAAGAATAGTAAGTGAGGATAAATGTTCTAGAGGGATACGTAAAACTTGTTGAGCATGGGGCGTAGGTGATCGAGGCGAAAACAACTAAAGACTAGAAATCGACCAAATAATGGTGATAATTGAAGGCTAACTAATATAGCTGTCACATTTTAAAGAGTTGCTTATTTAGCTTAGCTAGGAATGATAGAGAAGATTTGTACTTGGTGGTTGACTTTAGAGATGAAAACATCAGTCAAAAGTGAGAATGACATCAATTCAGTACCCAAAATACGGATCCACGTCGATCATCAATAAGATACGTTATCTTGTTGAGCTGAGGATATATTAGACTGGTCACTGCATACTGTCATATAGTTACTAGGCCACCAATGCCACCATCCAAGGTAGGCCTCAATTCTCGTGCGTGGCTTCACTGGTCTCCTAAACGTAACTATAATTGGAATCGCCACGATTGTTGTAGGCCAAGTGGTTCTACAGCATGTTCCACTTATGGTCATGGATTGACGGCTTGATTTTGTAGAATTGAAGCCGTATTTTTCGTATGCAAACTATTTTGGCATACATTGGAAAATGGGTATTTTATAACGAGTATTAATATGTCGAAAGATAGAGTTGCTTGTTAAATACCACGATAGCTATAATCCAATGCATTCGAGACTTAGTTCCCAACCGGCTTCTATTAGTAGACAGCTTGATAAGACCAACCATTCAAGTACCTGATGGCCATAATCAGCGCCGCAAATACGAATATCCATGCCAGTGCGCCTGCTATTATGTGATCTCGAAATGTTTTTGTCGCGTCGATCTTGCTATTGCTATGTGGGAATGGACAATCAGGTATGGCCACGTTCAGAATTTTACACAGAGGCTCCCACCCCTGGCTGACTTCATACCAAAACAATTTCTCTGGTGGTACAACTTGCCGCAGGTGCTGTTCATGCTTTCGAAGAGTATCTGCCTCAATCATCTCCTGATCATAGCGCCACATCATAATGTAATGAAACTTCTCGCGCCATAACCCATAGATTTGAGACTTGTGTAGCCATAGAACTACCAGTGGTAGATACCACGTCGCCATCATGCTGTTCAGATAGTCCATGCTCTTCCACCAAGACTTTTCATCCCTCGTGGTCGCGATCACGATGGCATCGGGATAAACACGCATGATTTCTGGGGTGAGTGTTGCTGCAGGACAGTCCGTCGTTGCGACATAGCCATCAAGGACCTCTGAGAAGAGCCAATCAAGTTTTTTCTGCTCCGTAAATGTTTGTACTTTCGGCGCGAGTTCCATTATTTCCAACCAAGTCTGCATTTGATCGATGGAGCCTCCGAGAGACTGGATACCGGAGTCGTGGACAGGGCCACCAAGAAGAATAGTGAGCGCATCTTTAAGAGTTTTTGTTCCCGTGCGTGACCTATCATTGTATGTTCAGTCCCTCTATATAGGCAGAAATCGGTAGTGAATGGCCTGGACTCAATTTATCTTCGACTAGGGAGAAGGAGTCTTTACAAGCCTGACTCTGACTTACATTCCAGCGCCGATTACACGGAACTTTGTCCCTGCTGGCCCCGGGCGTGAGGGACCTTGACCCATGGTGGCAATCTAGACGCAACTGGAGAGCCTCAAACCGACCTCTTGAAGCTGTTGTTCACCTCTAGGTATTCAGATAGACACCTTCTGACATCGCGCAAGTTACGAATGGGGCATCAATGAGCGACAGTGCCACATTTTTGTACCTTCACGTATTTTTATTTGATGCATCTCTCACCATCTGATGGCATCTAATAGAGTGCCAAGGAATAAAAAATCATGACTTTTGCCATGGTACTCGAAATAAGGCTTTGGTTATATGGATGTTCTCGTGCCTAAAGTCCTATACAGACTGACAGACTGTTCCTAGGGTGCCAAGCCGGCAGAAGACGAAAAGATACTTGCCAAAAGACGCCAGCCATCTGGGAGAGTCAGAGAAAGTAAGCGGTTGTTGCATGCAGCTACCTCATTCGTCTATATAAAGACTGTCACATGTTGACAGCACTTAAAAGCTCAAGGCGACCCGCAAATAGCCTTCACCGATAAAATATACGTTTGAAAAGATCGACTGATCGTCACTCAGGTTTTCGCAAACTGGCAAATTGGTCGGACCTTCAGTCCGCGTAATGCACCGATCACTTCGTATTGTTTAATTCTCAATGATTGTGTACACGTACTACACGGGATAAACAATGTCGGTGACTTATTACTTATGTCCCACGAACGATCATTTGTAGTGTCCACCCTCGTCAGGACCCCTCCAACGCCAGTAACATGCACAGAGTAGTTTATTATTCATTGATGCTATTTTTGTTTTGCCAGGCCGATTATATTGCGATCGGCATCGTTGTCGATTTTGCCGTATGTTGCTTAGTATACGGCTAGTTTTGGGTGCATACTTGGACTCTCCAGTTCATGAGATCAAATATGCAAGTCAGCAGAAAATTGGTGGAGGGATTGCAGAGGGGTTTCAAAAATTCTTCCTATCATCGAGATAAGCAACGCGAACAACCCAAGCCTCGAGGCAATCAGTTGGCGTAGCCTTAAGGTGGATCGCGCCGCGACCTAAAGAACCTTAGAGAATCTTATTGCAAGAGAGCCTCACTGGGGCCCTACGCGACTTATGAGCCAACACCCGGGCGACAAGTTGAATGCTAGGCTAGTGGAGCGGGGATGCGCAAGTGCTAAATCTATAAGTGGATTATCACGGCCCATCCTGGAGTCCACTCCAACATGACATTTTCTTCACAGCCTTACCCAGTCCTTTAGGTGGTACGTAGGTCGAAACGTCATGTCTTGTGGTCGTTTCCGCAAGCGAACTACCTAGATATCAAGGGGTCCGGCGCTCTCTACTATGTTTAGGTTCGTGGTTCCGGATCAGCTCTTTTATGTGTCTATCCTCATTACTCGATTCCCATCCCACCACGGGTCGATACGAAACCGGCAACGGAGGAAATTCGCGGTCTTGGCTGCATCTTTCCCTACAACGGTGATTGCACGGGTCGGATCCGGGTCACCCAACCAGATAGCCCATGCCGTGTGGAACGCTCTAGGAACGCGTCTTTTTCGGTGGGACCACGTGGGAACGTGATCAACTATTCTCTGTGGAAGGAGTATGTCATATTTATGTCTCATGTTTATAGTGGAATTTCTGGAAGGTATTCTCCAAATAGAGCCGTGTTTAGACCTAGCAAGCGCACGCTATTGGGAAGATCGTTACATAGGTAGGTGGTGATGGTGGATCCCATTAGACAGTCATCACGAAGCTATTGATGCATCATGCATTAGGGCCAAAGGGGGATGGGATCCGCAGAGTGGGAATCCTTCATTAGGGTCCGATAAGTTTCCTTAGTCAAAATTCTAGCTTCCCCTCCCTCGGGGAAGCTCACCGTTTATGATTTTGTTTCCTCAAACAATATCCTCTCAGCCACATTCTCAAAACTCCTGACACCTTCTTTTATCCTACCAGGAGCTGAAACATAGACCGGCTACACCTGAACTTAATACTGCTCGTAAGTTCTCTAGTTTTCACCAGCCACGAAACTCTTTGAACACACGCCACTGACCTGTTGTTCCAGTACACTCGTTCCCCAAGTAATCAGACTCTCCTCAGTGATATAGAACGACAATATGCATATTCACACCTGTGGCAACTGTGGAACTGAGTACACGAGCGGCAGCTGTTGGTATTGCCATCCTCAGAACAGGCCTGGGGAAATGGTGACACCGCATCCGCTTCACTAGAGGGAACCAAATTTTTTCGCCTTGCCATACGATGAAGAGTAATGAGGGATCTTCTACCAGGGGTCTATAATCTTGAACAAAAACCACTCGCTTGCCGTTTGCAACTACTCGACGGACACCACACTTATTGCACTTTGCGTCTTGCTTTTCTCCGACTCGGGCTTTTTGCAAGTAATGAGTCATCTTCGCCATCTTCGCCATCTTCGCCATCTTTGTCATCTTCACATCTTTACATCGATTCAAAACATGATAATTACAACCAACATTGGATCCCATAATTGATCCCGGCGTTTTCGTGGATCAACGGGATTCACGGTCGGGACGGCCTTTGTATAGGGCCTTGGGATTGGTCCACCACTTTACGAGAGACGAAACGAATATTTTGAGAGCTGTCTGCATAATGAAGGCGGGCGGCGTTTAGGAAAAGTTTAGGAATTATGATGGTATCATTAGATGGCGAAGAAGCAAGGCGCAAGGAATAGCGCAGTTGCAAACAGAAGTGTCTATATGAACAGACTCGGCTTGATATATATTAATGTCTTTTGGAAATAGCTATTATGTTACATAGAGAATGCCATGAGCTCAATACTCATATTGGCTGTAAAACTGTTGTCGATGTTTGATATGAATTCTTTAGCCCTATCGCATACCACTTTGCTGATGTGAAGTACAAGCCCAGCCATTAGGTCAAGATAAATTTAATGGGTTATGTATTCCCTCATAGCATAAGTATTGACACGCCCTATAGGGCTGAAGGTGGCACGGGCCTACGTATGGCCGCCGCCTATACATGTATATATCAGGGGCTCTGCCACCTTCCTACATCTTCACCTTGTACAACACTTTTCAAGTCACTTTACTACTCATTACTTTGTCCCATATTGGTAACAAACTCAGTTGCTTTACTATAAACCAAATGATGAGAACAAAATCATCATGACCATATGAATTGACAGGGGGATGAGTTCCATCATTGTGGATTCAGATCAAAAGGCTAAGTTTTAGTTCTCTGACCTTTAAACTTATATATAGGTTCATAGGTAAAATAGTTAACCTAGTAGGACGTTACCAAGTGGTACCAAGGAATCATTTCTTATTGAATGGTGTTTTCACCTTATTACCAATTTAAGTTAGAATCATTGGGAATTGTTAGATGAGTAACAGTATCTTCTTTTCAAATCCTATTTATTCAGTAATGTTTTATGAAGAAGTATCATACACCTTCTAACTACAGCGACTTTGTAGAGATATGCCCTGGTTGTTCTCGGCACTTGTCGCTATTAGCGTGTATGTTGTAAGATGTATTGTATTTATGTCTGCTACATTTATGGAAACACCTAAAGCAACTGGGTTTGACTAGGCAGTGGGTATAATTACCCCGCGGTACATGTTATTAATAAACGCAGATAATTCTTCTGCCGTTCACATAAAGAAATACACGAGAAGCGTACTCATACAACTGATACTTATTACATATATCCTCTTTTTCCCTCTAATTTTAGGTTAAGTAGCCTAATAGAGAGAATTTACTTGGCGTCGCCATATGGTATTATGGTTTACTAATGAATGATGTAAGAGTAGCGTATCATTCATTAGGAAAAGCTATTGTAAGTCACTGAATGCTCCTCTGCTTGTTGGATTATCAGAGTCATGATAGTCAACACGACACAACCAGAGGGAAATAGTTTAGACATCGTCGTGCTTGAGTCAAAATAATAGTAAATGCGCTTGTGTAGTCATTCGATTTTGTCAATCGTACTGTGGGGATTCGATACCCTCTGGAATGGCTACAAGAGGCCTTGGCAACGAAGGAATCTTAAGTGGAATTTATATATGCATAGAGCATATGTAAAATAGACGATATAGAAGATGGCCTATCGAACTGACAGCATTGTTTGGCAGTAACGTCGCACTCAATCTATCTTATGAGATATCCCACCACTTTGTGGCCATCAAGCGATCGTAGATACAAAGAGGCAGTCATATTAAGCCAAAATAACGCACAACAAGTGAACTCAACCACAACTAATAGGATAGAGAATTTATGGAGATGATGTCGGTCTTATTATGTTACATTGTCATAAGTTGCATGTAATTACTTACATTCTAAGGTATTTAATGAGGTAGCACTTTCATTTAGTAGCTATTAGATAGGTGCATGCTTAGATTAGACTCGATACTTCTGGTAAAAATTCTGCGCCAGTTTGAGAATGAAGAGTCCTACTTGACGAGTATAATCTAAGTATTATCAGGTCCTGGCAAAGTGACTCTATGAAACATTTAATCAATCTAGGGTCTTTATGCGAACATTATATACCTATACTAGGGCTTCCATGCCTCCAACAATAGCTCTTGCACTGGAGCATTGGCTAATTTGTCATAAACTTCTGCCATCGGAGCTACTATATGTGAGGCAGAGCTTAATTCTAAGAGTATTGAATAGTTAAGCCTTCCACGTTTTGTGGAAAATAGTTGTAATCAACGTCATCGGGTCTTCAGTGCCGATAAAAGATCCTTTAGCCCATAAAGTTAGCTTCGACCAAGCTTTTGACAGAGACAATAAATTATACATGCCGAAGCTGCTAGTACGTACACTACACTGCATTTATTTATTAATGAATAAGAAATTCGGGCCTCTTAACGCTAAGGGCTCGGCAACCTTAGCGTTCTTCGGACTTTGAGTGCCCTTGAGCTTCCCCATACTTCCCCAGGTTGCCAAGAGCCTGTGGAATCTACCTATATCTTAAGTCCAGGATAACCTACTGACACGTACCTTTATGAGCTAAGTTCCTATAACTACGCTTGCTTATAAACTCAGGGCCCTAAGACACTCTGTTCTATCTCGATTACCTACGGCCGACAAGGTGAGGGCCAATATAGGTTATTATCAAAGAACATAAGTTGCAGTTTATTGACAATGCATGGTAGAGTAGGCAGGTTGCCAGGCACAACTAAAATATTGACCTATGGGGTGAGTGTCTTCATCAAGATTCCTGTAGAGAGGTGCATGCTTATACAATGCTGAGGCTAAAGCATCTCCAATAAGGCGCTCAAGCCCCTTTGGGGCCTTACAACACCTCTGCGTGCTTAAAGGGGTGTCTTGAATATATGGTCAATCTAGGACACATAAATAACAACTAACTCTTGAGATAGCTCAAATTGTTGAAGTCAATGCATATCACGTATGTTTATATGAGAAACAACGTTAATGGATAATATATTGGTATACGAGTTTAGAGGATATCATCAGGTGTATAGAGTATCAGACTAGGGACTTACATAGTGCCGTTTGTACGATATGAAACCTAGTGTCGGTAGTCGGGATATTCATATATTGTATTAAATAAACCATGTCTTACACAACTTGACGTTTTAGCTGAGGTGAGCGTATTTAGGTATATATCCTATGTAGAACTCGCCATCTTTAATTATACATCTATTACAGTTACAGCGTATGTAATGATTATTTAGGTCCTGCTGTGATCATTTTAGTTGCTGTCTATTAGAATTGTGTAAAGGTCTAAGATCTAAAGGACTTCTATAGATCCCTTTGGGAGAGCTCTCGGGGCAATTATCACTCCGAGCTCCACTGGTTTAAGGCACTGTGACTAATCTGCTGGTCGTGACAACGTCGTTACATATTGACTATCAACTACACTTAAGGCCCTATGCTTTATTTAATACAGCCATCCTTCTACATCTTTGTTGAAGTATCCATAGGTACTCATTCCAGTTGCCTCTCATATGTATAACCAAAGCGTTACCATCAAGTCTACCTTTGCGCATCATTATGTGAGGTCTAAGCCTAGAGCCATTCATCCCAAGACATTCAAGAGCTGATAGTATATTTATGATGTTCTTGAACTTGACGTTAACTCCAATTGTGACATAAGATTTCCCATTGGCAATTTCAGACCACCATTGATTGGCCATCTTATTTAGAACGCACTCCACATGAGTCTGGCTCCTAGTGTTGATGTTGGCAGGCTTTGAAGTAGATAAAAGTGGTAGAAAGGAATGACAATACAAAGCATGCCAACACCACTCTATCAGTCATTCTATATAGCATTCTACCAAAAGGAATTGATATCACAGCGAAGTGCGGGTATTAAAAAGATATCATAGTAGGATTCTTGTGAAAGATCGGGTCTCAGAAACTTACACGTTTAATTCGCGCCACTTAGGTTTATTTCAAAAGAGCAGTCATGTATCTCGGCAGGCAGAGTTTTCAAGATTGAAACGTGCCGGTCCTACGTTACTATGTAATTTAGTAATGGAATGTGTAATTTTCAACGAGAGGAGCACACAGTCTGAAGCCGGAAAAAGGGGCAATTCTTTGCGATACAACCAACAAATGGTGCGCTTCCACAATATGACTGATCAGTTTATCCTAGAGCGCATAATTATTACTAAATACACCGTCTTGGCAGCTGTAGGCACAAATCCTTCCCTCTGGTTCCCGGCGCCCGGTTTATCACGAATATTGCCTAGCTAACGTCACACAGTCCTCTCCAGTGGCAGCCCGACCCCAGTCCATGGAATCGGGGCGGTAGTTAATGCCAGGGGTTCTAGGTAATCCATCAGCGACAGTGGAGCGTCTGCCTTACGCTGCCCTTTAAAGAAATCTCCGGTTCAGTACGTCCCATCTGTGTCGTCTGTCTTATCTTAATGAACTTAATCAAAATAGAAAGTCGGGAAAATATTTCATTGGCACTATCACATGTTGCCGCTGTCAACGCCACTTTCGCATGGCCAAGTGGGAGAGGAACTTTGATTTAGAATACTTTCTTTGCTAGAGAATACGCTGTGCCACCGCTCTTTGCGCCATCTGCAGCATGCTGGATGCAGCAGTACTCGTGCCCAGATCGTCGGGTCAATCCCAACCGGCTGGCTCACCCCACGTTCGCTAATATCAATCATAGGCCTTATAGGCCCTATCATTGGATGGTAGCTCATATCCTTGCACATTATTCTGCAGTGTGACCGGGTTCTTAAATCCATCCTCCTCCGTCCACCGAACATCCATCGCTTGAACCCTGCTTCCTACCACCCCTCGGGAGTCGGGCCGCTGCCGTGTATGGACAGTGACCCAGCCCACTGGGCTCTTCGTGGGGGGATGGTCAAAACCATGTGTTCAAGTTGGGTCGCGGCTTAGGCACGTCGAGTACTTGGATGCATAGGCAATCCTGAGCCCCTATCATGGCTACTAGTTTCCCATTTTTATCTACTACTTCTGGCCTTATATCGAAGACGCTAGGTTCCTCCATCAACTTTCAACCATATGGTATTCTTTGAGCTATTGTTTCTCTCTCATCTTTCTGTCGTGGAACATGGCAGAATTCGATGATATTGAGTACGAAGGAATTGGGGAAGGGAGACTTATCGCTATGGGAAGTGAACGGTGCTTTCGAGATCACTCCCCTGGAGATACCGTGATAAGTTTAGGTAATGACGAGCGAGCAATGTAAGAACATACGGACGTATACTGCGACTCTCCTCGGCATCTAAATAGCTTCTAGCAGTTATACACGTTCTATACCTTCTTTCCAACAATCGACCGATCATCGCTTGCAGTCTGAACACCCAACTCAGCAATCACAAACCCACGAGCCGTACATCGATATTTCATTTGCAGGTATTCCAGACACAGCAACATCGTTGGATCAGCATGCCTTGGCTGTCATGAATTCTACATTTTTGGCTTCAGGAGATGCTATGTCACCCTTTCAGCGATACCTCTCAGAGCCAGAGACACACGAACAACTTGCCATAGGGATAGGGCTTGATGTTCCTGGAAACCTTTCCACACCAAACCCTTATGTGAGAATCCATACGGCAAACAGACAAGATATACTTGCGGCCTCGCTACACCAGTATATCACTGATTGGCAACCAGCGACACCAGACGGTCGCCAAGAAGAGCTTCGTGATGAGCCTTTGTTCTCATCAAAATCGTCTCCTGGGTTGGCACCATCGGAAGATCCCCATAACTCTTCAAGTTCTGAGCTTGGGGAGATGCTGAATATACTCGGTTCTCCGGAGTGGGAATCTAAAACCCCTGAAGATCAGGTGGATCACGTCCGAAAAGTGTATGTATACTTCATCTATGTGCTTCAAGATTACCTGCTAGTGGCGGTGCTAACTCTAGGCAGATCGATGCTCAAACGACGTGTGAAGTCACAGATCAACCCAAGGCAGGCAAAGGCGCCGAGGCTTAGGAAGCGGGATCATACACACACTAGGAAGACCCAGCAACCATCATCAGAGACGGGTTCAAATACGTGAGCTGGAAAGCTCGGGAAGTTTGTGGAGAATGGAAGCCACTCGTATCTTAATTTACAATGCTATATACTTATATATAACTACAACGTCGCTGTGTCTCTTCATGACACAAGAAAGCAATCACTGACATGTCTTCTTAAAAAGAAAATGCTCAAGGCGTTGACTTAAATATGATCTGCTACTAAGATTGATAGGTAGCTAAGAAGTTCCCTCAGACCGAATCTAGATTATCACATTGTTCTGTATGTAGTCATCATATAGGTTCTGCCGTGATCGTAACTAACTTGTTTCCTTAAATCGAGTGTTGTATTCTTCTAGGTTGTCTTGCCGTGGTTGTCTGGAAGGTCCTTTTCAAGTACCAAACTCTCGGTACCACTATTTTCCCAAGCTCCGGAGGAAAAAGGGATCTGTCAAGAACTACTCCTATCGTGACAAAAAGCTCTGTGAATCCTTCTACAGAAAATATTTGAAGATGTATTCAACTTTCGGGCGCGTTGTGCCATTCCTGGTGGTTGGAATAGATGTGGGAAGTAATAACAGCTTGATCTATAATTTTCTTTTCCAAAAGAATTTCTTTTAGTTTTGAATTTTGAACTTTTGTAAGGATAACTATCTATTCTGTAGACTCATACTACCCAGAAATACGGTTCGCAATCATCGATGCCTAAAAGCATACAGGGAGAAGTTCAGGCCTCATTGACCCCTGAGGCGTAGCTCTTCAATGAAGATATCAGCCGCCTTTTCTCCAATCATCGCAGCCGTGTTCATCGTATTCGCACAGATGTTTTCTGGAACAATACTCAAGTCGGCGATCTTTAGACCATGCACGCCATATACACCAAGTTTTTCATCAACGACACCCATCTTCTCTTGCGGGGCCATCTTGCATGTACCAAGTCCATGCCAGCATGTATTCAAGTTTTGGCGCACCCACTGCTCGATAGCAGCATCATCTTCAGGGGTGTATTCGATACTTTTGGTGGCATCATCTGTTGTCAAGCTGCTGTATGTTTTGGATCCGGGCGGGAAAGTTGGGTGCCTGTCAGATATTTCGCCTCGGTATGCCTTCATTCGTTGGGCGACTTTTCGTTGTATCTTATAAGCCCAGATCTGTGTTTTCAGGTCGATATCATCGTTATCAGTGAGATATCCAGTCTTGAAGTCAAGCTCGTCGTCTAAATCCGGCCCTGTTATATGCTTTGCCATCGAGTTAGTAAATATGAGATAGAGCAGTGGACGTTTCCTGATAATGGTCGACTGAACTTACCACATGGCCCCGGGAATATGGGTACGCTGTATAGACACCTATCGTGAAATATTTTCCGGGTGGTACACCAGTGCGATCACCATAAAGTCTGTTGTTAGGGTTAGACCGAAGAACATCATATCCCATTTCGACTCGGACCTAGGGAGCTTACCCTGACATTAGGAACATTGACGCAAGGGGTTTGCTTCGAGTATCTCTAAAATCTCTATCCCAAGCTTCCTTGAACTTGGACCCAAGGGCATCAACTTCTGATGCTGTCGGTCGGATTTTAGACGAAGTATCAATGCCATTCCAACCTAATATCTTATCATTGTTCGCCAGGAGAGTTGGGATATCCACAGTGCCGCCATGAACACCGTCGGTGGTGCTCTCTGGTGGAAGGCCAGACTTGTATGAATACATACTCAGGTGGTGATCCTGGTAGCCATGACCGACACCAGGCAAATCGGCAACGAGCGGAATGCCCACCTGCTTGAGAAGGCTTGGATTTCCGACCCCTGAACGCTCCAGAATTGGTGGCGTGCCAAGTGTCCCAGATGAGACGACCACTAGTTTCCTGGCTTTTATCAACCTTCTAGAACTTTGGTCAGGATTTGACTGAGTAACTGGATTAGGTCGAACTTCGACTCCTGAGGCTCTCCGGTTTTCATTGAAGGTAACACGGACTACCTGAGACTCGACCAGGACGTTCAGGTTCGGGTGCTTGCCGTCTTGTAGCCTTGGATGGAAGTATGTATGTGCCACATCTTGCCTTTTCCCTTCCGGGGACACGTATTTTCGTAAGCGCGTCACACCAATGGAATCAACATTCTGCAAGTCCTCAACCTCCGTGTACCCAACTTGACTCATGGAGTCAATGAAGTCGTTCTCGGCATCCATCGCGCGGTAAGGCCCACTGGATACTTGAATCGGGCCACTATAGCCATGATGGGCTTCCTTGCTAGTCCCGTGATACGTCTCTAGCTACAACATATAAGTTAATAACATCAACAGCTTGGTGGGTTTTGTTGGCGGTACCTTCTTCACAAACGGCCATAGCTCATCCGCTGTCCAGCCCTTCATTCCCCAGGAGTCAAAGTCACACTGCTGCGGTCTCATATACATCATGAGGTTGACGGAAGACCCGCCCCCGAGCAGATTAGCAACCTGCACGAACGACTCTCTGTCTGAGAGCTGCTTCTCCTTGGGGGTCTTGTGCCAGTATACGTTCGGGTTGTCAGGGGCGTAATTGCCTCGCCAGAGGACTGGGTGGATGACCGTAGGCTCGTTGTAATTGTCGCGCCCGCTTTCGATAACCAATATCGATAGCTCAGGATCCGCATCTGCGAGCCTGGACGCTACAATGCAGCCCGCTGTACCACCTATAGATACGCACATACAATCCGATTAGAGAGAACGACATCCATAATGGTGCGCAGTTGTATGAACAAAAGATGGTCAACTTTACTCACCTCCAGCAATTATCACGTCTACCTCTTGGATATTTTCCGGGAGTGCCGTGTATATGCCCATTGTGAACTGTATTGGCGGATCTTATAATAATTAGGGATATTCTGGTCTCAAACTGTTGTGGTTTACTCGTAACGTAGTCATTGGATTACTAAACTGCTAAAACTGAGTAGCTAGGTATTCTTATATATCTGATATATGAGCCCATACATCCCCACCTATCGGAACCTGGACGTACGCAATATAGTCAGTGTCGATATCTAGGTAGAGCATCCTTACTTCATGTTTGAGCTGCGCCGAATGCTTGCAAATATTTCAACTAGCCTATCAGAATGCTTGACAGACTACGCAATCACGGGTGGATTGTGTTACGGCGCAGCAGCTTTAGTAACGCTGCGAGGGCTTTTGTACGATGGATCAGCCTATAGTATCTAATTTGTCGTAGCACTGCCTAGATTGCTGTCTTAGCTGCTGATCCATGCCATATACACTACCACATTGCTTGTTCCCAAGACAAGAGCTTCGTCTATTCGTCTTGATGGCAATAATTTGGATCCGAAATAATAAAAAGTGAAAGAAAAGGCGAGGAGACATGGGGAATCAAAGGAGTATGGTGGATCTTCGTAAATATACGCCTCTGGATTGCATCTATTACATAGTCTACTCCACTGTAAGGAGTAGAACTTAATCCTCAGTCATAAAGGATTCTTAACTTAAACTAGAGCCGTGGTGTAGAATTTTTCATTATCATCGTCCACCGAGTGAAATGATACTGTTAGCAGATGAATATGTAGCTGCTGTCACAAAGAGGGATATCGGGCTGATACAGGCCTGGATATAACCCTATATAACTCTATAGGGACTATACACACGGTTTATATAGTGCTCATCTTAAACTAATACGATGTTATTAGGTAACCAGTACCTGATTATGTGACAGGTATGAGGCGAATGTATGAAGCATAAAACTTGATGTGTAAGGTATTTCTGTTTGTCCATAAGTTCCCACGTGTACTCCTGTTTATACTTGTATAGCAACTATTTACTTTTCGACAGCTACGGTATATCATAGGTATCAAACTTGATGCGGTACCTTCGCTATCGTGAAAACCCAATTCCGAACCATTTAGCGCACCTCTCAATATAAGGAATATTTCCCTTTACTAATGTAATCGAGAAGTCGCCAACATAACTCGGCATGATCTAACATAGATGTAGCAGTTGGTCAGGAAGATTAAGAAGGCTCGTTTCCATACTATAGAGAACGGCAGAACCAATGAAGGCTAAGGTGAAGTATAGGAGACGGCAACTGCTATAGGACAGATACATTTCCTAATTTTCTTAGATAGTGCTAAACAAGGAGACTATAGATCTCATACTTGAGGCTTCCGTGCTACCCAGGTAAAGGCGCTTTATAATTAAGTAGCAAAGTAGCTGATTGGCCCAAATGAGGCAATAGGGAGGCAGGAGATGCTCTGTTTGATACAGATACTTGCTGATCCCTTTATCTAGTTGTTGTCACTAGTTTAACATTTGTTGAAGGAGCCAAAAATGACATTTCTCTATCAGTATTGTTTCATACAGTAGGGATAAAATCACTTTTTAGAAGTATCGTTTTCTATTAAACCATTCAACACCCGCTCATGGCGAATACTTGTGTATGCATATATCCGTACTTAGCCAGGTAGCTACCTCCTATTGTGGAACTTATTACCATAAGAGGTAGGTACCTACAGATATCGCTCACAAAAGTCTTGTCCATAGGAAATTTTAAAACAGCTGCCATCAGCTGCAGCTGACACCTGGCTGACCCTTGCACCTAACAAACCCTTATACCTGATGGATTATGCCCCATAAATCTCAATGCTCTTATCGGCGACGTTATATATTTATTTGCCCGATAAATTACCGATTTATTCTTTACCAAATACTATATATTATATTAGTTATATCAGAATAAAGTTAACAGTTTTATTTAGCATATTTAATCTAATATTTCGACAGCTAACCATATAGCTGGTAAAACTAATACCAGCTGTCAAATACCCCTGCTACTAACAGGGGTACTGACAGCTGGCTGAAACAGCCGGTAGCAGATGTCTTCAATTTCACTATGGACAAGACTTTTGTGAGCGATAACTGTAAGTACTTAGGTATATAGGTACGTCAATCAGCCCCACCATAGCTGCAAAGTTAACCAATAGGCGAATACGCATCTACTGGTTAATGCAATATGACAGATAATAATTGTATAGTTGAGTTTACATGTACCTACTCCAGTTTCGTGTCGTGAAATTCGTCATCAATAATCACCCAAACTCTCCCAATCCCACCCATGACCTTCCGTGTTGCGCGGGCTGCCCACGCAGCACATCGACGACGATGCTGCCACAGAACCGCCGACTACGGCATCTCCAGGGAATTCACCTGCGAAATTTAAGCTTCACCCGCCCCCAAGGCAGAGCCAGTGACGACCTCGACGCCGACCTTCTATCCAATAAATCCGCGCCTCTACACGAAGACCCTCCACAGCTACACCAGCTACACCATGCTCACTCCTCCGAGAGCTTGCGGCCACGGCCCGACTCGCGACGGCGCAGTACGACCCTCGCAAATATCAGTCCTGTCACGCAACAAAAGCAATTGGAGTACTCTATCGAAAGCAGAGCTGCCGACGTGTTCTTTTCATTGCATTGCGATGGAGAGGGAGAGCCGGTCTACATCAGCGAGACCGGTGAACGCTCGATGCACTTCAACTTCCGCTTCTTCGACCTGTCTGAAGCTGGACCTTCTGTCACAAGGCAATCGCAGTTCACCGTCAAGATATGGGCCAAGAGACGGGCATCATGGAGCTTACTATTGACCGAGGAAGTTGATCTTCGTCACTTGAATTACCTCGGAAGCTTGCGGAACCACCAATTTCCTCCAAACTGTCTCATCTTTCACCTGCTCGATGGTGTTTACTGTTTCGAGCTCTCGGGCAAGCGACCTGAACCGAAGCAGGGCCCGGAGCTCCCGACATCCTCCTACAATGCGCTCATGAAGCTATCCAACCTCGATAACTCCATCCAAGATGCCCTAGCAACCCGCGAAGCCCTCACCGCGCAGATCAACACGATATTAGAACGCACACCCACGAACGCCGTGCCCCAGGCCCAAGAGTCCGCCCTCCTCGCCTCCAAATACGTATCCTCCCAAAAACGCGCCCTCCGGACCGCGCAGGCCCGCCGCGCAGACCTCAAAGCCTCCATCGAGGCCCGGCACACCGCGATCCGCGAGGGGCGGGCCGCACAAGCCAAGGCCGCCGAGGACGTCGAGCACGCGCGGTCCAAGCTGCCCGCCTCGCAGGCGCTGCTGGCGTCGACGCGCGACGGCATCCGCGGGCAGCGGCGGCGCGTGTGCGAGGACCTGGCGCACATCTTCGCGATCGCGCCCGTGCCCTCGGGCGCGCCGCTCTCGTTCAGCATCTGCGGGCTCGCGCTGCCGAACACGGACTACGACCCGACGTCGTCGTCATCGACGGAGGACTCGCTGTCGGCGGCGCTGGGCTACGTGGCGCAGCTGACGCACGCGCTGCAGTTCTACCTGGCCGTGCCGCTGCCGTACCCGCTGCGCCCGCTGGGCTCGCGCAGCAGCGTCCGCGACGACATCTCCATGCTGCCCGACGCGCAGCGCGAGTTCCCGCTGTTCCTCAGGGGCGGCGCCACCGCCCAGTACCGCTTCGACTACGCCTGGTTCCTGCTCAACAAGGACATCGAGGCCTTGTGCGTCGCCGCCGGTCTCAAGGTCGTCGACATCCGCCACACCCTCCCCAACCTTAAGTACCTGCTGTACGTGTGCAGCGCCGGCACCGACGAGGTGCCCGAGCGCAAGCGCGGTGGTGTCCGTGGGCTTTGGGCCGGCCGCATGAAGGGGAAGGTTGGCGGTGGAGGTGGGAGTATCGACGACGGCGCCAGTAGTGCCGGGGGCAGCCGGCGCGGGAGTACGGACAGCGAGGCCGCGGCGGGCGGGAAGCAGCGCGAGCAGCTGAGCCGTGCCCTCAAGGGCGAGAACGGATTCGGCGGCGACCTGCACGGTGGTGTAGGTCCCGCAGCGACGGTGGCGAGGGAACGATCGCCTATAGGCTTGCCGTTTGATGACGGTGCGAGGCTTACCCTGAGAACGAAGGGGTTGAGGGAGGATGTTGGTGCGCATGCTTGAGTTGAGATACCCCGGATTGAAAGAAAGAAAGAAATCTAATGTACTTGTCCAAACCGTTCATGCTGTCTGTGCGAGTGATCACGCATGTATAATGATAATGTATAAATTGTGTTATAAAGTTGTATTATATCCCCAGCCCAGTACAGGAGGTTTGTATTTGCCTGGATATGCTTAAGGCCTAGAGTAGGTAGGAAAAAGCCAACCATCTCTATTTGTCCATGATGGGTAGAACTTGCCAGTGACTTTGTGGAATAGGTATTCCCGGTCCTAGAAGCTCTATGCCTAAGTTTGAGATCACTCAAGACGGATAACAACCAAAAGTTGACTCTCGATAGAATACACACACATTTGACCACGAAGCCTCAGCCGCCAAAGTAAATCACAACCACCGCAGTATGTACGGCACTGATTAATAAACACGGTGGAATCCAGTCAAACTCCAGCGTGTGATCTCCTACACATAATCTTACAACCCGCTCCTCGGGATGCATAACGAACTCCACGATGACCACCTCGTCCTCGTCCGCGTCCGGGGTATATGATAAACCAAACCAAACCTACCCTCCGCCCCCTACCCCTATCCCCAATACTAATACACTCACTCACTATACACGCAAGACAGACAGACAGACCAACCGACGACGCTGACCAGCTGGCTGGCTGACTGACTGTAATTGCAGAAGATCTCACTCAGCTGCTCGAATAGCGCCACTATCGCCGATCCGCAGCCGCCCCAGCAAACTTCACGCTCTTCCTGCGCTCCCTCTCAGGCACCCTGGTACCCTCGCCACCGGCCGTACCGCCTCCTCCGCCGCTGGAGGTAGCCCGTCCAGGGCTCGAGCTGAGGATACTCAGGAGGCCGCTAGGCCTCCCCTCCCCACCACCACTTCCAATACCATAACTCCCACCATTACTCCCACCACTGCCGCCGATCCCCGCAGACGAGAGCGCCTCGCGCACGCTCTCGACGGCGCGACTCTGCGGCACCTCGACAGTGTCGCCGCGGACGAGGCCTGGCATTGTGTACGCGGCGGACGCGCTAGCGCTGCTGGCCTTCCTCTCCTTCCCGCCACCGCCGGCGGCCTTCCTGAACCCGGCGGCGGCGGCGGCAGCGGCAGCCTCGCGCGTCTGCTCGCGCACCGCGCGTCCCAGTTCCTCGGTGCGCGCCGCCGCGCTCTCGTTGCGGTACTTTCCGGGGAGGCAGGCGTGCCCGCAGCCGTCGAAGGGGCAGCAGCCGTCGCTGTTGGTCTCGGGGAACGGGGTTTCCGGCAGCGCCGATGGATCGGCGGAGGTAGAGGAGATGTTTGGAGGCTGTTGAGCTGGTGGGGTCACGGGCGCGTGCCAGTAGAGCAGACAGTTCGCGTGCCCGCCGTGCGCGCAGCCGGGACAGTACCACCACGTCGAGAGCACGGGCTCGTCCGGGAGCGGCGGGGCTGCTGTGAGGGCCTCGGAAACCGGGACGAGGGAGAGTGGGTCGTCTGTGGCGTCTCGGTGGCCGCAGACTGCACAGGGCGCCATCACAGCGCGGCAGCGCTCGCATTTCCAGATGCCTGGGCCATCCGTGATTGCGTGATCGATTTCGCGGGGTTTGTGGCATTGCGAGCAGGTGAACGCTGCTACGACGCGGTCTTGAGCCGGCGCGAATATCGCGATGTAGTTCTCGCCCCAGATGTCGATACCGCTAGGCCAGCCACGGACACAGAGATTGCGCAACAAGGCGGCCTCGACGAATAGCTTCATTCCCATGAGGCGGCTGTGGTACTGCCTGAGAATGGCGGCTGCTTGGTAAGAATCAATCACGTCGTCGGGGACAAGGGGTTTGAGGAGGAGTATCATGGCGGATGCATTTAATGCAGAACGCCCAGCCTCGAAGTTAATCGCTCTGCATATTAAGTCGTATGGGTTTATTGGCGGAGCAACGTTCTTCATGGCAGTTTCAGATGCTATTGGGTGCGGGTAGGGAGGATCGTCTGCCCATGGGAGAAAATCGGTTCCGGTGATGTGTGGTGATGGGTGGTTCTCGGGCCGTTCTGTGGCATGTTCCTGTGAAAGCTTATTGAAATTTGGAGGCCCCGTAGCACTTGGCTGCACGCGAAAACGATTGTGCTCATACTGTGAAGGGCCACTATCGAGGTTGTCAAGGGTGTCCGTGATTGTTTGGGATATGAAGAAGTCCTCTGTCGGGCTATCGGAATCTTGCCATTTTGCTAAAGACCGCGCTGGATATTTCTTTTTTTCTGGAGACTCCCTCATCTCTTTGCCTCTGATTCTGCTGCCATATTCTGTCTCGATTTCTTCCGAGCTCGTGCCATTTTGTTGAGATCCCACGGTCTGCCGGGTGCTTTCCCCCGATGAACTCGTCAGCGTGGTCGTTTGCCTGCTAGCATCCGACAGAGAAAACATTTGGGCAAAGCTCTCGTCAGAATCGTGTCTAGCCACAGGCTTTCGCCGACTATTCGGGGTAATTGTGTCAGTATAGTCGAATGTCAACGGCTCCTTTTTCTTTGGAATATCGATTACTTTCGGGACAACGTCGACAGCGCCCAAATCATAGAAATCATAGCCTTCGGTGCTAGATTTCTGACTCATCTGGCTTGATATCGACACAGGCGCGGAATCATGCCTCTTCCGTGTACTGTAAGCCTCGGAATGGATGGCGGGCGGCAAGTTGAAACTTTCCATTTCTTGGACAGGGGTGAGGAGCCGCTTCCCGCCAACATTTTCATCACGATGGGTAGTGTCATCATTAACCGGCTGAGCCAACGGCGTCGGCACATTGGACTCGCTGTCGATCTCATCAGAAAGTAATGACCTTCCTGGAGTCCGACGACTTTCTACGGACGCCACAGACGGCGACTTTCTTGGTGTCTCGTCCCCGTTCGCTTTCACCTGTGGCGACATGCCGGGCTTCAAAAACGTCGACTTGGCTTCGACTTCTTTGTTAATATACATATTAGTTATCTCACGCCGAGCTAAGCGCTGTTCGAGGTGATATTGCGATCTCCGTGATAAGAGCAGCTTCGTGGCATAAGCTAAGACACGCCAAGTCTGTGCGAGTCGGAATTGGCTGGCGCTTTCAGCAGCTCGCGCATACTGTTCAATAATTTCGCATATTCTATCGTTTAGCGGTTTCGCACCTTCGGCGCATGGAAGGTCTCGTTCTAGAATCTCCAGGTACTGCCTCGACAGATGATGATACAAGTGTATCTTAGGGGCTGCAGGAACCCGGCCGATTGCCATGACTTGCTGCGGCCTGAATGCTCCAGTTAACTTGATCGCTTGATCCAAGGAGATTACTTGGTCTTCCACGCCTGCACCAGATGGGGGTGTTGTGCTCAACATATTTACAGACCGAGTGCTGGCTCGGCGCTTATCTCTTGCACGACGTTTTGGGCCTAGAAAGCTACCAATCACGTCTTCTTCCGAATCACTACGGCTGATACTGAGCATCTGGCCAGTTGGGCTGGAGCTATACGATGAAGTAGGCAGAGCTTGATGAGCCGACACGGTCGGGCGCGGTCGAGGTAGCTGTATTCGCTCTTCGAGGAACATGAGAGCATCCCCCCTGGCAGAGAAGGCAAGACTCGAAAGTGGTTGGCGGTCGACGACCTTTGGAGCAAATGCGACATCGCATTGCGCGAACCCATCTTGACCGGCAGTCCATAAGAGATCCTGGTCATGCCAAAGCAGTGCATTGGGTGAATTCTCGAATACATCAATCTCTTTATACGGCATAGTCGGGCGTGCCAAATCCCAAATATGTATTGAACTAATGCCTTTTTTGATGTGACCACCTTCATCGTATGATACGGCGACCTGAGCTGCCCGCCGGCCCTGCGCGGTAGCAGACCATAAACCAGGTCGCCATGCCACGGAGGTGACAGGTGCAGGAGCATTGATAGTCCACTTCGGTTTCTGTCTCTTCTCGGCATTCTCAGACAAGTCCCAAACATAACATTTGCTGTCTAGCCCAGAACTGATCAGGTGGTCTCCATCGGGGTGCCACGAGATTGCCGATGCTCCTTTCTGAGTATCATGGGCATTTATTTTCAGAAGAGGTGCTGTAGATTTCCGGAAATCCCATTTCAGGACAACGCCGGAATCGGTAGCACATGCAAAGATCACTCCGTCTTTTGGCGACCACTTTACGTCCGAGATGCCATCGGCGTTACAACGGAAGGCCTGAAAGGTGCGAAACGTTGCGCCGCCGCGCCCAGTGGCAGGTACCTTCACATCAAAGCAGCGTACTACGCCGTCCTGACTTCCGGACAGCAGTAAGGATCCCCTGTGAGGATTGAAATCGAGTTTGTTGATCTGTCGTGACTCCTCCCTACTCTGTATGAATTCGAGACCAGCCCCCGATCCCAAGCGATTCACATCGTACAGGAAGATCTTGCCATTCGCGCAGGCGGTGAAAATAGTCAGGTCGTTGCCATGTGTTGAACTTAGTTTAGTGTCCTTTATCGAGAGCTGCTCGGACGTCAAGCTGGTCTTGTTCGCGAACTGGGCCGTGATTACGGCGCGTACATCAACACCTTCCTTAATGTTCAGTCCATCAAAGTATACAGTTTTGAGGATGTGGCGACCCCCCAGCACGGCGACCTGGCCATCGGGTGACCTGTCGATGCAGGCTATGGGCATGGAGGATGGGTAGACGGCATTTTGGGAGGCATTGGGCCTGTAGGCTTGAGGGGTCGGCGAACTAGTGACACCAAGGTTGCCGTCGCTAGCGGGGTCGGCTCCATGCCTTCCGAGCAGCCTCCTCACGATCTTGGGCTGATTATACATCACGTCGATGGCGCCGCTGGGCCACTGCTGGTCTTGATGTCAGTGGCGTCATGGTTCGAGGGCGTGCCTTTCGGTTTAGGGTATTTTAGATCAACTCATAGATCTATCGGGTCTATTGTGTTCGCTCGCGATCATAGGTCAGGTTGCTATGCACTGTTATGTGTTGTCGCGTGTTGCGCAAAGAAGTGTGAGGCTTATTACGTAGGTAAAGTGGGTGGGCAGCTGCGCGTCGATGTATGATGCGACGGAAGCTTTATTAGGTAATCGATCGCTTAAGCACATGCAGCCCCCACACTTGCACCACCATGCATTGCCACATTGCAACTGCCACATCTGTCAAACCGGCCAGTCGGCTTGACCCCACATCGAGGGGCTGATAGCTCTATCTACTCCAAATTACCCCAACTGCCCAAGTACATACATGTGGCTTTACCTCAACTCCAGCACGCTCTACTGTGATAGGTGCGTTAGTACGCGTAGTAGCTACAGCTGCCCGTCTCGGCTTCAAATTTGTTTCCTTGCTTTTTAAGCAGACATCGATATGAGCAGCGTAAGGGCCGATTTACATTCATTCTGGTAGACAAAGTGTCATCATGCCAATAACCACGACCTCCTTAAATATAACAGCTTGACACATCGTAAAGCTTGCTCTACAATGGCTAATTACTGGAACTGCCCAGTGATAAGTTAGGTACAATATGTCTAGCTTCATGCAGTGTCAGATTTGAAGTACACGCTCGAGAGGCCTTCGTACCCCCTCACCATCCGGCGCAACGCCGAAGGCGGAACAAGGGTGTTAGAAATCGCTATAATTCCACCGATGGGAACCGAACATCGTGGAGACCCCACGCCGGAGTCGCCAATTTGACTTGACTTATATTAGCTATTACCTCGGCCAATCCAGTCTGACCCATGGGAGAAGATCCCCAAAATATTTCAGTCACTGTTACTACTAGTTCGTACTACTAGTTCAGTTAGTAATAAGTTGTATATACTCACATGTCATGTCTTTCCCCGCTGTCCCCCCTAACGGCGTCTGGGCGCCCGCCGTGACCTTTTTTGACCCGAAGACCGACGCCCTAGACCCCGTATCACAAGCTACGTACTACTCCTACCTTTCCAAGTCGGGCCTTGCCGGGCTTGTCATTCTCGGGACCAATGCCGAGACTTTCCTACTCACCCGCGAGGAGCGAAAGACGCTGCTTCAAATAGCTCGAGAGGCATGTGGGCCGTCCTTCCCTATTATGGCGGGCTGTGGCGGCCACTCTACGCGGCAGGTCCTAGAGTTCATAGGGGATGCCGCCGACGCCGGCGCCAATTACATCTTGGTGCTGCCGCCGGGGTACTTCGGCAAGGCCACTACTGCCGCTGTGGTGGAGAGCTTCTTCGACGATATAGCCACCTCGAGTCCCCTTCCTGTCCTGTTGTATAATTTTCCAGGCGTCTGCAACGGCGTCGACTTGGATTCCGCGACAATTGCGAAGCTAGCCAAAAAGCATAGTAATATCGTGGGTACCAAGCTGACCTGCGGTTCCGTGGCGAAGATCACCCGCCTCGCCGCCGAGCTACCGTCGGAGCGGTTCGCCACCTTTGGCGGACAGTCGGACTTCCTGATCGGGGGTCTAAGTGTTGGATCGGCGGGGTGTATCGCGGCTTTTGGAAATGTTTTCCCGAAGTCCATTGCGCGGATATATAAGCTCCACAAGGAAGGTAAATACCAGGAGGCGTTATCATTACACCAGAAGGCAGCGCTTGCGGAACAGCCGTGCAAGGCGGGCATCGCAGCAGTGAAGTATGCGGCAGCTATTCACACGGCAAAAGCTGCGGGCATTGAGGGTGCGGCAGAAAAGTTGAAGCCGAGGCGACCCTACTTGGAACTGTCCAAGGAAGCTAAGAAGAACATTGCGACTCAGATGGCTGAAATGGCTGGAATTGAAAACAGTCTCAGCTAAGGGGTCTGAGTGGTATTTTTCTTTATACAAAGATTCCTATCAATAAGAATAGATATAATCCATCCATCTCGTATTCTTTTAATTTATATCCTTTACTTTCACCATGTGCGCTCGCCTCCATTTTGTGTGTCGCAGCTTCAATCTAGATGATATTCTCTTACAACTTTAGCACTTGTCAGCCAAGTACTATTAATTTCTGTCCCTCAATATTATGGCGATATATCATGTTCCCCCAAATGTTCTTTCGCTAAAAGTTGCTTTCAAGCTATCTGTGCGTATTATCAATTATGGTGTGAGATGTTGACCTCAATAGCGGAATCACTATTCATGTCTAGGACGAGTGTGATGTCATAAGTGTAAAAACACAGCAATATCGTATAACCAATGAAGAAAGGCTATAAGAGATAAGGTGTAAGTCCTAAGTAAGGCTATGAGAAAGATATGGAGTTCAACGATGATCATCTAAGGGGGAAAACATACTAAAGTTCCATTGTCGCGAAAGCGACGCCGCTATTACAAAGTCAGCAATACCGCCTTATATACTCTGTGGCATCCATATAGTGGAACAGATATCTCGGTATGCTCTCCAGCGAGACTCTGGGGAACATAGCTTCAAGAGTGGACCGGGCATAGGGAACTATGACTTTCCTGGGGTGAGCCAATGAAGAGGTTTAAATCCGCCAAACACTAGCTTACAACTCACGATCGCATACTGAGAGTGTCGTTGGTATTGGTTGGTCGGCCAAACAGTCCATTGGAAGTCATGGGAACTCCACTGAGGGGAAGAACACAGCGGTCGGAATTACCAATTTTGGGTGCAGCGTCGTTGCGATCTCAGCAACACGCGTCGCTATTATATACTTCTTTCAGCTATCTAGGGCTATTGAGCTCAGTTGATATCTGGGATGAATTCCTATGATATTTCTACCTCACTTCTTGCTGTCGATTTCAACTCTACCTCGTCTTTCGACTTATCGTTCAAGACGCTACCATTGTGTCTTATTTAAAGTCATCTGTTGTCGTAGTTCCTCTTATATCAAAGGTTTAAGTATGGCGCCTGGTGTTTTGGTACAGAAGGAAGGCGTTGCGGATATCGCAGCACACAAGAAAGATGCCCAGAGGGTACGAGACGCTGTAGCGGCGAACAAAGACTTACACCCAGTCGTGTTGAAGACGTTTCGGCTCTTAATTGCAGACCTATGTCAGCAATTCAAGGGCGGCCATCCAGGGTGAGTTCAACATCTGGAACTGAATATTATCGAGACTGAGGCCTATGCCAGTGGAGCGATTGGCATGGCGGCGATTGGTGTTGCACTGTGGAAATACGTGATGCGATATGCGCCCCATACTCCAGACTACTTCAATCGCGATCGCTTCGTTCTTTCAAATGGCAAGTCATACGAAGTAACCTGTATTAGTTTGTGATCACGGTCATTGGTGTGTGATGCTGACTGAAATGTTTTGATAGGACATACTTGTCTCTTTCAGTACTCATTTCTGCACTTAACGGGATATAAGGCGATGACTTTTGACCAATTGAAGTCCTATCATTCCGAGAGGCCCGATGCTCAATGCCCCGGACACCCTGAGATAGAGCATGAAGGCATAGAAGTCACAACTGGTCCTCTTGGACAAGGCGTTGCGAACGCCGTAGGCTTAGCCATGGCAACCAAGCATTTATCTGCGACGTTCAACCGTCCAGGATTCGATGTAGTATCAAACCACACATGGTGTATGGTTGGAGACGCGTGTTTGCAAGAGGGTGTTGGCTTAGAAGCCATCTCCTTAGCAGGCCATTTCCGTCTCAATAATCTCACCGTCATTTACGACAATAACCAAATTACCTGTGATGGTTCTGTTGATGTAAGTCGAACCTTGATTCAGTCTGCTGATTTAAGGGGTCAGAATTGATGTTTCTTCTAGTTGACAAACACAGAAAATGTAAATGACAAGATGAGAGCTTGTGGTTGGAATGTCATCGACATTGAGGATGGTAATTTCGACATACCTGGAATCGTCGATGCGCTGGAAGCTTCGAGGCGGTCAGACAAGCCAACTTTCATCAATGTGCGGACGATCATTGGCATCGGTAGCAAGGTGGCCGGAACTGAAGTTGCACATGGCGTTGCATTCGGTGCCGAAGAAGTCGCACATATGAAGCGTGCTGAAGGATTCAACCCAGAAGAATATTATGTGATCGGAGATCAAGTTCGGGGGTTCTTTGAAGAACTACCTGCTCGGGGACAAGGCTGGGTCGATGAATGGAACCAACTCCTCGTCAAATACAACGAACAGCACCCTGAACTAGCTGCGCGCTTCCGCGGCCGTATATCTGGGGAAATACCGTCTATCTGGAGAGATCTCATCCCCACACCAGGAAGCTTCCCTGAGAAGGCAACTCCCACGCGGGCAGCTAACGGCCTGTGCTTGAACCCTATTGCAAAAGATGTAGACAGCTTCGTGGTCGGCACTGCAGACTTATCTCCTTCGGTGCATATGGCATGGCCTGGAAAGGTTGACTTCCAACATCCGGACTTGCGGACTACCTGTGGAGTCAATGGAGACTACACAGGGAGGTATATTCATTTTGGTGTCCGAGAGCACGCCATGTGTGCCATTTCAAACGGTCTCGCGGCTTTCAATCCTGGTACTATCGTTCCAGTCACATCATCATTTTTCATATTTTATATCTATGCAGCGCCTGCTGTAAGAATGGGTATGCGCTTCACCAGAACTGAGAAAACCTTTGAGATGCTGATATTGACTCCCTGTAGGCGCCTTACAACGACTTCACGTCATCCATGCGGCCACCCACGATTCAATTGGAATGGGTGAAGATGGTCCAACTCACCAGCCTATCGAACTAGCTTCTTTGTATCGTGCCATGCCAAATTTGCTCTTCATTCGACCTGGTGATAGCGAGGAAACAGCCGGTGCTTGGATTGCAGCCATTGAGGCAAAGGGGACTCCTTCGATCATATCCACCAGTCGACATGCACTGCCACAGCTCAAGGAAACAAGCCGCAATGGCGTGCTCAAAGGTGCCTATGTGTTGAAGGAAAATGATCAGGCTACAATCACTCTCATTGGTGTTGGTGCCGAGCTTTCGCACGCAGTCGATGTAGCCACACGGCTCAAGGAGACAAAGGGAATTGAGACGCGAGTGGTCAGTTTCCCGTGTCAGAGACTCTTCAATGCCCAATCACGGGCATATCAGCGAGACACGCTGCAACGGCACAAAATACCTGCTATTGTGTTTGAGCCATATGCCTCCAATGGCTGGGAGAGATATGCGGATGCAGCGGCTTCCGTGAAAACCTTTGGCCATAGTCTGCCGGGGAAGGCAGCGTATAAGTACTTCGGTTTCGATGTTGAAAGTCTAACCGACAGGGTATTGCGGTATTTAGACATGATCAAGGAAGATGAATTACTAAGGCATGAATTTGTCGAGATTTAAGGTAGATGTCAAGGAGTTTTAACAGGTAGAGAATTAGAAATCTTGAATCAGAGCTTCAGATCCATAAAAACCTGTGGTATCCTATCTAAGCTGAGCCCATAGAGTTGTGTGAACATACGCAACATTGTTCGCCCCACTTGAATCCCCCTTCCCCTATTGTCAAACTGTCCAGGCACGGCCACAAGGGCAGGTCTACACGAATTCTCATAAGAAAATCAAAGTCTCGATATATCGTACAGATGCTTCAAATAATCGTAACTGTCATTGGCAAGTATTCCCCCTTTTCTTCTTTTTTCCCCCTTATTTTTGCTACTTTGCTACGGTACTACTCTACTATATCATCACAGTACCTGATGATAAATTATCACGCTAATTGTTCTTTGAAGACCATGCAAGCACGTGGGTCAGGCACGGGAGGCCATCGACAAGATGTTTAGGCACGGCTAAGGTCTGATATCATCTTCAATTTTGTATGGCCTACAGCTGGATCTGAACTACCTGACCCCCTTCCGGAGGGTTAGCATTGAACTTTCCGCCAGTGACAACATAAATGGACTTCCCATCATTCGCCAAGGCAACCGAAGTTGGCTCTTTAAGGAGCGTATCCCCCTGGCCTCCAGCAATAATCGTCTGTACCCCGTCCGGCGTAATCTTCACAACCGACGACGAATGTACGGCAATATAGGCATTCCCATCAGAATCGAAGGCGAAATCGTCGTATATATGATTAGCTATAGGGCTCCGTGCCAGAATCTCGAAGTCGCCAATCCCGTTGCCACTTTCATTGATACGGATGCGTGCGAATGTTCCCTGGCTGGAGTTGGTAAAATAAAGGTAGCCGCCGCGGGTTCTGAGACCGTTGATTCCGATCGGTGGAAGACCCGACGAACTGTTCCAGTTTCCGGGGCCAAGAGCAGCGTCTTCGAGCACGACACTAACTTTTCTCGTACGAGTGTTTATTGAAAATATACGCCCATCAATTGAGTCGGCGCTTAGGACAGTGTAAGGATTATGAGGTAGAGCAGCTAGTCCATTCATCGTAGCTGTATCCGGGACAGGAATGCTGTCGACAGCTGTGCCTGTCTGGAGCGATGCGATGTAAAGGTGCATGTTGCCTCGTTCAAAGGCGTAAGACGTGTGCAAGCCCCCGCTGACAGCATACAGGTCACCATCTAGGGGTACTATTCCTGTAAGGGCCGTGGTATTGGTGTCAAAGGTAGCTACTTGTTCCGCCTGAGGCTTCGCTGCCGTAGGATCAAGGGTGTAGAGAAGACCCACGGACCTGATGGTGCTGAGGAGCAGGGATTCACTGGGCAGGACATGGAGGTTCTCAATGAACTCGATAGGGAAGTTGTAGATCTGTTTCACCTTGGCGATACTCATGGTGGGCTACAATTACAACAGTCACACAGTGTTGAAATTGAAAGATATGGGCAAGGGTCGATAGAGATGTCAGTTATGAAAAAGAAAAAAGCGGAGAACAACGTGATTTAGAAGATTATTAATAAGAGCAACTGTTCGTGTGTATGTCACAGATCTCAACCACGCAGTAAGACGCAAGGGGCTTAAGGGGCTTAAAGTTGGCTAACAGCGCCACTCACACACACTCACGTGCTGAGGACTGGAATCCGCTGGTTAAGACCGGCGGGAATGATGTGACAATTGAAGTCTACGAGAGCGCTTCGTATAAGGCCTTTACTCGAACTAATATTTGCGCATGATATGAGTTTACATTGATGGGGGCATATGTCAATAATACACTTACCATCAACAAGCTAGAATCGGGAATAGGACATCTCTTCATCAAGATGAACCTTGACTATTCTACCGATTAGCTTCTTTTCCGCAATTCCTCAAGGGCTTCACCTTCGTCAAACTTTCTGATATAGGTACAAGGGGAATCATACGAACAACTAGCCCCCTGTTAACTACGGCATGAACACAGTAAGAGAAACGGTTGTCAGTTTGGGTAATGCTAAAATAAAAAGAATATGTTGATCACGCCGACCTCAACATCTGGGGCGTATAATGTCCTCACGTATTCGCTATCTCTTAATACTAGCCTTCATTCCCCAGACCGCCTTCCAAACAAGTCATTTTAACCATCTGCGCATATGATCAAAATCAGATATGCCGCCTATCCATCACTTTGACTTACTCGGACCATAACCGTTGGTCTTTTGGTTCTTCGCGATCCATTCGTCAATTTTCTCCTTCTCTTCTGTAGGGTCATCGAAATAGACATCAGCCCAATCGTAGAATATTTGGCGTATCTCTTCCTTCGTCTTTTTTATATAGGTTTCCCTTTTAGGCATAACGGACTCAATGAGTGCAGTCCTTTCCGCTCGGTCCTTACATTCAGCGATCTTCTTCTTCATTTCTTCTGTGCCAGTCATGGTGGAATAAGCTCGAGCTTATGTGCAGTAGAAAGTTTAGTGTGAAGGAATCTTAGACTGTGGATTGCACGAGATGCCTAACGAAGATTAAGTTTGAGTTTTATAAAGACAAGTAGTAAGTTTTGCAATAAATACCTGTGGTGTCTCAGAGAAGTCGAATGCAACTATGAAGCAGAATAAGTCAGCGTTCACTTGCATGGTAGGGTATAGGTTATATATTTCGAATATATCTTCGTCGGCCACCAGATCACTAAAATAGTTGCTCTTGAAGTCCCTCGATGTTTGCCTTAGACAGGCAATGAGGTGTTCTGTACAGCATGTGGTTGCTGGATGTGAAGAACTCACCAGTATGTTTTCTTGTGATGATGTAACGTGTGTTTCAAAGTGAAGGATAAAGGCTGAGATTGAACAGGAGGAAGGGGCCTTTACGTAGTTCATATAGATGGAACAGTGACACAGACCCCAATCACCTGTTCCTCGTTGTGAGTCACCTTCTTTTGTGACATCAACTCCAAATTATAGCAAAACACAACTGAGATCGGACTATAGAGTCGTCCTTGGTATCACCATGTAGCGTACAAAATCAATACAACGGTAGTGAGTCAGCTTCTGACACTGAAGGTTTAAGTGTCTGGTAAGCTACCATGAGCTGTTTGCGGTAAATTCTAGTGCTGGCTACTTACTTACTTGTCTAGACATGAGTACTCTTGACTTGTCTCTATGATGTAAGTTGGCACACGCAAGATTACTAGGACACTTTGTTACAGCTTGACTAGTGGTATTCGATGTTGATCGCATCAGGTTAGTCCCACGGTCAGGATTCGTCACATGAGTGATAGAAAAATTATATGTATGGATATTGGTATCTTTTATAATGATCAATCTAATACTATACAAGAACTCATCACGATACAGTTCGTACATATCGAAACGGTTAAAATCACTGTGAAATTAGTTAAAACCACTGTATAATCTCAACCTAAACCAAATATAGTCAATAGACTAGGTACGTGCACTGCGGTACTTATTTCTAACAAACATAAGTAACTTTTCTACCGGCTTGGCATTGAACAACTCCCGCGTAACAACAATTATTGAAGCTACTACAATGGCTGAACTTATTGACTCGAACCTTTGATCGAGGACGATGACAGATAGATTAGATTAGATAGGAGTACGTGCGCGCTTGAATTTTATTGCAGTTTTGAAGGAATTGGGACTTATTGAGTGTTGTAGTATTACCTAGTTGTGGAAAAGGTCTATAGCGCTTTAAATGACTATGGGCGGGTTGAAAATGTAAGGTATATACATTCATTTACTAGTAATAAATACTGCAAGGTAGGTAACTAGTCTATCTAGCTATATTTGGTTTAGGTTGAGATTATATAGTGGTTTTAACCAATTTCACAGTGATTTTTACCGTTTCGGTACACATATAATGGTAGTCATGCGAAAATCAGTACCAAAATTAAGAATATAAATGATTTGTCATATAAGAGAATAGCCTCGAAATGTTGGTTTTAGTTTATTTGTCATCCGTAAAAGAGATGACGTTGAGTGTAAGAATGGGTAGAAAATTTTCCCGCTGCGGTTTGAAGTATAAGTGGAATGACCGCCGACTGTGATTCTCATTTGAGCTTATTGACAAACCCAGAGATTTGTCTCAATTATTATATCATTTTATAATTTTGCATCGATCTTCTTATATGGGTACTCAATATGAGTCACCTGCAGTATTACGCATACAATGGCATAGGAGTCGAGAATCAGCAGAAATTCTGGTACAGTCAAGCGGTTCGAGTGGGTGATCGAGTTGAATGTGCAGGCCAGGGTAGGTTAACATGAATCCTAGCTTTCTGTTTACGGTCTTTGTCATAAGAAGTCTTTCGTTGCTAACAATAAGGGTTCTCAAAGGGGGTTGGGATCCTCAGACCGGTATCATTCTTACTGAGATCAACGCTCAAATAGATCAGGCATTCAAAAATGTCGATCTCAACTTGAAGCATGCTGGTAGCAAAGGATGGTCACAAGTTTACCGCATAAACTCGTATCACATACCTCTCAACGACGAGGCGCTGGGGGCTATGGTGCGGAATTTTAAGCTATATATGCCGGATCACCAACCTATCTGGACTTGTATCGGCGTTACACGACTCGGTTTGGACGATATGAGGGTCGAAATCGAGGTTGTGGCTCATGACCCGAGAACTTAAAAAAAAAACGTTGTCAAATGTTCAATACCCAGCTCAAGTGACGGGCTTAAAATGGTAGTTTTATCGACATAGTCTTTTTGGAATTCGACGGGTCAATCAATCCTAACTTGCTATTGCAAGTCAAATGGTAGAAGAGCGCCATGGTCAAATTGTAGCTTCAACTAAGCGAAATAGGGGTATAAGTGCCCTAGGGCAATGTATATTGCATTATTACATACTTGAAATGCAAATTGGCGTTAATAATAATGGGACATAATGCAAGATAGCATTGATCTAGATAATATATATGTCCCGGGGCATGTTAGGTGTAATTGCTGTGCGGAAATTAACGGCGGCGTTTTTTGCAACAGGCCATACATTTGAGGATTTGTATAGACATTCTTTCTTCCAGTGTCATAAGAACGTAGCAGATGTAATCATAGATCTTCTAGACCCTACCGTTGTCGTGAATGTGCAATCTATTATAGTGACTACTGCAAGAAAGGGTGCCGATTTATTCTCCCTTTCCAGCTCCCTTTCCAGGTCGGCACGTGGGGCGGAGCACAAGGCTCAAAAAGTGATGGCTGTCCCACTGGAGAACGCAGTGTGCTGATATGTTCAAGTATGGTGTATGCATTAAGTTCCTGGAACTTTCACTTTTGATTCATTCGGATCTACTGAATCAGTTGAGCACAAGTCTTGGGTTATGGCATGTCGACAAGTCGTAGTCTCCACGGCCAACCCCCTGGAGCCCAAGGTACCTATGTAGCACATGCAATAACCATTATAATTACCAGGGAATCGTAAGGGTTCTAAACGCGATCTGATTAATTTGCTTTGCTACATGGCCTACATAAAACAAAGTCCCGTGTACAAATCGTAGCAGTCTCATCGGTTCTCTCAACTCCATCCCTCACAGGTATAACTAATATACTTGTGTTGAGTCCATCTAACCATCCCATACGCCACAGATGCCTCGTTGTGTATCTAGGTAGATAGCCCCCGGACGTAAACATATTTATCATCATCATCACCTGATCTGGCCAGGAACCTCATAGGCAGGCAGATCGGGATTCATCACCTGCTGCGGCTGCACATGGAAGTTCCCTGTTGGTTGAGCTGAAAGTGGCGAAGTGGATTGCGGTGCGATATGGGCCTGAGGCGGAGAAGACATAGCTGTTTGCATACGTTGATCATATACTTGTTGGCTCTGTGGTTGTGGTTGCATCTGGAACTTCTCAGCGCCGGCAGGTGCTCCGCCCCCAGCTACACTGCCGTGGGTGGGGGTGCGGCCGGGCATAGACTTAAGGCCACCTTTGCGGTGACGATGGAGCATGACACTGTGAATTGACAGTGAAACGATATAGGTAACACTGAATGCGTTAATATATATCTTTTGCAATTAGAGCATTCAACTCAACTTACAATTCAACGCCACCCAGACCAGCTGCCGCGGCTGAACAGGTATATGCGCTTTTACTATAGCCGAGATAGCCAAAATAATCATCGTAGTACTTGTTGTACTTGTTGTAGACGCTATAAACGGCGGAGACCGCAGCGACTGAAGAAGCCACATTGGCGAAGGAACTTAGCCAGAAGATGACCAAGAAAATATCCAAGACAAGTATCACCCAGTAACTGAAGAGTTTCGGCAGGCGATAATGGGATGCCAGGTGGTATATACTTGTGATGAACGTTGCAATTGCCTATACATCTGTTAGAACCATGTCGTTCAGCTAGTATAATACGCTGATAGACCTACAGTGAAGATCATCACAGCAGCTCCAGCAAATGCCAGAGATCTAAATCCAAAAGCACATAGCCCCAAACAAATGATGGCTATAAGCATCTGAATGATGCGGACAGCGATAAAATATTTGGGGTAGAGAGGGATATGCTCTCTACCGGGAGCCCGCTCAGTCGAATAATTCGGTGACTGCTGCATCGTATATACTCAATAATCGAAAGTTTGGCGTATAGCAAAGTATAAACGAAGAGGAGATCAACACTCACAGCAGGATTATAATACTTTGGAAAGTCGGGAAGGGATCCAGTCTCTAATATGTGTGAATTTACAACCACCTAACCTAGTCACCTACCGAGTGAGACCATGATCCCTTATTGCCAGCCGCCAGCTTACCAAGCTTATCAGCCTGCTTCATGGCAGGCAAGTGAGGCAAAATTAAGGCAGCTAAAATACAGAAGTCAGCAACATGCTTCTTCCAGGGATGTTGCTAGTTGCAGTGGCTACTGCAAGCCATTCATACAAATCCATATCTACACAATATACTATAGTCGTTCAAGCGTCTGCGGATAGCGTCACCCGAGACATCGAAGCCTCCAGGATGATGTGGATATATGTCTCCTCTAATCGTCGACAAAGCCCGATTTAAGTTATGATATCCTTGATTTGACAAGACTTTTGCTATCGACGACGGGCACAGGGAGAGGAGCAGTGCTGTCTGGATGGGGTAATATGGTATCTTTTCATGAGATCTCCTTTTCATAGCCCACACTGTATGGCTAGCCTGTGAAAGGCTACACTAGGCGAGAAAATCCACTATCGACCCGTAAAGGCGCCAACAATTTCAACTGTGGCAAGTACCTAGATACGCAATCTGGCAGTACAATAGCCGATACAGATACATAGTGTCTGTGCTCTAGGCTAAGCTTTGACTAGCATCGATTCAGATCTTAGTGTAACGACGCTAACCGTTTTTCAACGTGACTCCCCAGCAAGTTCACGGTTTACCAATGACCAACGCCAGACTTTATCAGTAGCAAGAATCGTAGGAGTGAACTTCTGAATCAATGTCTTGTACCGTATAGCATGTACCTTGGCAAGTTTCTGGTGTCCATGTTCAATCATCAACGTTACAACTGAAGCCAGCCTGAACCTTATCTACCATAACATATGTCATGTCACGCTCGACCTTTTAGACATATGGCTGGAAATTATATGTAGCAGGATTCGTTAGTAACTAGTATCTTGCGCTGAAACAGATCGTGAAGTTGCCAACAAGGTATTTGAAATTCAATCCCACTAGATGTCGAGAACTTGCCTACTAAGTACCTATTCATTCATCGCTATGGTCACTACCGCTCTTGCGTTGGCTATTACGCCACATGCGAGGCGTGTTCCAGTGACTGCTTCAACATGTTGTGGAATATCAAACAGTTCAGGAACATCAGTAGAGCAACGATGGCTCCTTGTTTTGAGCGTGTTGTGGCGTAACGGGCAACGCAGGTACCATTCTATATTTAGTTTATTACTTAGAACATGTCGATGGGTTAATCGAGAGCTGTGGGCATGGATATACTACACTCTATTGACGGAGTAGCATGTTCACGTCCAGTTTCTTCGTGGTGTACGCCAAGGTAAATAAAGACGCGATAAACCTAGAACCAAATATTGATAGAGGTCAACAGATCTTAATTGAGAGACCTCTCTCTCTTCTTACGGTGTTACGAGAATTCTCTCTGGAGTATCCACTCGCTTTACATATCAGGTAATTAGAAGAAGTTGCGAATACTTTGCTTTCACACAGTCTCCACGTGTTATTGCAAGTTCAGTGTATGAGTAAGATCGGCCTCGCTTGATCTCCAAAATTGTGCTAATATCTGGAAGTTGTTCTTTTATGTGTTGCCCATGGGTTTGCAATTGCCAGCACCTGCCAATCTCTGGTATTCAACAAACCTGAATAACCAAACCATGATATTATAACAAGTCCAGCTTCATTACTATAGCAATTATTTGTATGCTTATTACAGCTTACTGTAATTTGCATTGTAGGTAAGAGCAGGCTTATTATTTCAGCTCAATTGCATTATGTCGACCATAGCCCGCCCTGATTATCACGATTGTCTGAACATGCGTACCCAGTAGGAAAGGGCCAACGACATTTTTTCGCTTTTCATTTGGAGAGCCTTATTCGAGAGGTAGAGATCTCTCATTGAATATATAAAGCCGACACGAGCACCTAGTCGGTTGTCGGATAGGGCCATCTCTGCAGCGCTTCTAATGGCGTAATATTGGGTGTCCGATACAGTCGGAGTGACAGCCAGGAACTGCATGAGGGTGTTGGTATACCTCTTCTCCTGCTTCGTCGGGTTTGTTTGTGCTTCTTCGTAGTCTTGAATAGGGTCGGGCAAGTCGTTAAAGAGCTTCGCAACGGAATCCATAATGATTGACTGTCGAAATTCGGGAACATATGAATAGTTTCGTCTTGTTGAATGAAAGGTGGAAAGAATTTCACCAGGACTCTATGTTCGAAATGCAAGAAGATTCTGTCGATTGAATCAATTTAAATATATTTTATTATGGTTACCTAGTCTATTCGGTCAAAGTTAACCTTGCCCCTAATAGATATGAAGTCCAGCTAAACGAGCTATAAGATAAAGCTACGAACTCTATGTGCAATTTAATCGCTGCTCACAACTAAAAGAGTCAATGATTTTTCACTTCGTGGTTTCTGGTTTTTGATCGAGTCAGAGAGAGAGAAGGTGCTTCGGAGGCTCTAGTTCACCCAGCATCGCCCTGATTTAGAGACCACTCAAATCAGATGTCCATACTCTGTGAAACAAGCACATCACGCGATTTCACTGACTTCGCCGAAGATTCGGCCGAGCACAGTGATCGGATATCGAGTTCCTCAGAGAAAGAGCTATGTATCTAAGCTCTATTTTAACCTTTATGGTGCGATATCGGAAGAGATCCATAGGGGCTGCCACCACTCCATAGTCTCAACCCGCACATGTATGGAACCAACAGCCACGATAGTGAATGGGCTATACAAACCTTCCCTTCCCCAATGAGCGCTGAGCCTCAAAACCACTACGCCATTCACCGTTGTAACTGCCAGTTTTGTGACCTCGTGACCTTTACTATGGGTCACAATGAAACCATAATAGCCATTGTTAGGAAGCACCTGCTGTAGTCTCCCGCCCAGATGAGAGTGAATATCATCATCTTCGGCCATTCACCAATAGCGAAGCCTTCACAACGCACAGCCAACATCTGAATGGTCCGAAATAAGCTTCAATAATGGCGCGACCTATCTTTCCCAGTAAAGTATTTAATGGCGCGGACCCGGGAACCGTCGGAGCCTCCCGCCGCCCGCCCGCCCCTTTTCCCCTTTACACTTCCACGCCACTTTACCTCATAGACACCAGCAGATATGTATCCGTTGAGTCCATGCACACACAGATACCGACTACACACACACAACACACACAGAAGAACATCAGATCCACTCGCTCATCTACTGCTCTCCTCCTATCAACCCAACACCACCAACCCCTATTCATCATCCCCTGCTGTACCTACCCACCACTACCACAAGCCAAGAAGCAACAACAAAGCAAACAACACCAAGCCAGTAGTCCACCGACGAGCAACAATGTCCAGCTCCGGCACTAACAACAACAACAACAACAACAACAACAACAACAACAACAACAACAACAACAACACCACCCCCTCCACCAGCAGCTCCTCCCTCCACCCCGGCCCCGGCCAACAAACCCCCCGCTGGTCCGAGATCGAGGACCGCCTGCTGACGGAGGGCGTGCGCCGCCACGGCGTCGACTCGTGGGACGCCGTCGCGAAGCTGACCTGGCTCAAGTCCGCCCCCGAGTGCGCCGCGCGCTGGCGCGAGCTCGTGCCCGCGCTGCACGAGAGGCTGGCCGAAGAGGCCGCCGAGGTCATCCGCCACAAGGGCCCGGACTACACGCCCAAGCCCCACCAAGACCAGAGCACGGGCGAGGGGAAGCAGAAGCAGACGCACAGCCGCACGCAGCCCACGTCCCCCGAGACCGGGTCGACGACGGAGCTGGGACGCGGCCGCGAGCGCCGTAACACGGTGCCGGCTTCGCCTGCGGCTGGTGGTGGTGGCGGTCGAGGTGGCGCCCGTGGCGGCGAGAGGAGTGTCTGGAGGGCGCCGCATCCGCTGATGAACCCTGTGCCGGCGTCACCGCCGCCGTCGAGGTCGCGTGACGAGTCGCGAGATGTGAAGCAGCAGAGAGGTCGAGATCAAGATCGAGGTCGGGGTCGGGGAAATACCGGTTGACGCTGTGTTCCTCGCGCGTGGGTAGAGGAAGAGGAAGAGAGGAGAGAGGAGACCCTTGTTACCGATATGGTAGGAAGTGGATGAATGAATATATGGCATATGGGAGTTGAGAAGTACCAGCGGATGGCGACATATTAGTGTGATTTTCCTCGTTATGTAAACGAACATCAGCGGATAGATGGACTGGGATAGTGTGTCGGCGACATACTTGTGGGCTCATTAGCATCATCGTCATCATATATGAAAATATGAGCGAGTGAAATAGCGAAAGGATTGACTTGGGCGCTTGTTATCTGCTTGCTTGATTGTTTTTATCGCCTGTAAGATAGTGAGTAAGGAAATGAGTGAGAAAGACGATGGAAATACTTACGCTATGGCCGACTCTTATGTAGGAGGGTGGTCTTCAATTTTGACGTGAGCTCCTTCGTGACACACTCAGGGGGCTAGGACTCCAGACACAATGACCAATATAAAGAGATATAAAATTTGCGATTTTGACACATAGCGACATCGATAGGCGTACATAACAACAAATTACATTAACCAGTGATCAGCGAGTTCAGAGCGAATAGAATCATGTATTTAGACATAATTCAATTGACCCAGCGTCCTCTGCCAAGTCCCTTTACTAATGTATGCTGCTGCTGTCTATGCTACAGGAATCTGGCCCCAGTTTCTCATCCCTATTCATTCATGACCTCCCTTCCGCACAGCGCTATGGCGGCCGTCACTCATCATGTCACAGCCGTGTGAGTGCCCCTCCTCCTCTCTCCCCTGAGCCGATGAATGTAGACCCACCACCACCGCAAGGCCCGTCCTGGACATAAGCCATTGGAAGTCTCGTCCATTTGCCCCCGCCCAAGCTAAAAATGCTTTTCCCACTCTCCAGTATTTTGGACACGAGATGTCGGTTGCAGGTCGATGAAGACAGAAGCTAAAGAAGATCCCCAACCCACCATCCTAGTTTGCTTCTTTTGCCCCATCCAGCTAAGCCATTCATGAGCGTTATTGGGGTGCCACAAAGCAGACGCTGAGGCGGAAAGACAAGAATTAAGAACAAGTATACGTATATGCAAGGCGAATAGATGCCTCGACTTTAGTCACCACCTTTTAAAGGATAGGTACAGTAGTAGTAATACGAGCTGCGCCGGACAGCTCTACATATTTCCATCAAAGCAAAGCAAAGCTTATGGGGGTATCTGATCGAGTCCTTAGAAAAATCAATGATAATCCGGTCTTCGAACATTATAAAAGAGACGTAGCGGCGCCGGCGTCAACTTCGTGCGCTTCATGCCCTTCTAGGAGAAGTCGTCGGCGGTTGGCGACATTGCCAGGCGTCCGAGGCGTGGTATCAGCTCCTTGGTTTCGCGCACGATCTCGAAAGCAATGGGCGGTAGAGTCTGTGTCCACATACGCCATTCGCGATCCGTCTCTCCAAGTCCCTGGTCTGCCAAGTCCCTGCCACGCTCACCAGCTTCAAGCAGACGCTGGCGGCAGCCAGACAAGCGATCGAGCATATTGTCGCCGCCGGTGTGGGCTTCGGTCTCGGCGACGACCTTGCCAACGGCGTCAGAAATCGAATTTATTTGGTCGTTAATCTGTTGAATGGGCGCATCGCCGCGAATGGAGCTGACTAGACTTTGTATTGTCTGGACCATCCCCTCTATCTGGTCTTCAAGGAAGATCTTCAAGTCTTCAGTTTTTGTGTCCGGGCGCCCATAGCCATTGGGAGCCGAAGAAAGGGTCTTGTTCAGTCCCATAAAAGTCATCCCATTTACTCCACCACCATTGCGACTATACTGCGAGTCCGACTCTCTCGGTGAACCTACAGGACTGTACGCGGAGGAATTGGCACTATCACGTATTCCTGCCCGCAGACCTTGGAACGGCGGCGGGGGTACTAGCGGCGAGTCTGGTCCGTTCACATTCGTATTGCGGTTGGAGAAGAACCCGGTCGAGTCAACAGGCGTAACAGTACCATCGTCATCATCTTCGAGTTCACCCGCCGGGGTGGCACGTATCTTGACGGTGCGCAAGAGTTCCACTAAAGCAGCTACGAGGTGAGAGGCAGCCGCATCAAGCAAAGAAACGGGGGATATTCCGGCTGCGGATGCGAAGTTCTTCGAGGCAGTAATCAAGTTATTGGCGGTGGCAGACACACGGCTCTTGAGCTTTTGCTGTTGTTGAATAATCGCCTGGTCGTTAGGCTGCGAGTCATCCATATCTTTGGTGATACGCCGGACGCTGACGACGACTGCTTTCATAGAATCAATCACCTTGTCGGGATTTTCGGTTCGCGCCGTCCGCAACAGTTCGTCGATGGCGATCTGGAACTTCGTGACATGTACATCTTTGACGAGGCCGTTTTCCTCCGTAAAGCCTTTTTCTCGAACATACTTGGCGGCGTCTTGCTCGATCGTCAAGCCCATCGACGACGCGCGCATATTGCGGAGTTGAGTCTTCGTACGAGCGTAGCGATTCCTCCAGTCTCGGACTTCTTGCTCTAGCTGTTCAACCGTCTTCTCTAGCTCGGCCTGTCTCTCCCAAGAGGCACCGTGTTGTTCCGATAGCGCCTTCATCTCTCGCAGAAACTCTCGGGCTTCTTGTCTAGCATCATCCGTGACCCGCTGTTGATCTTCGAGTGTCATACGCAGTTCTTGGTTTTCCCTCGCGACATCGGAGTCTCCTCCCATACCTCGACTATTTTGCTGAGCGTCTTCAATTTCCTCTCTCAACCTCCGCGTCTCCATGGCATGGTCGTCTCTCATACGATCGATTTCGTCTCGCATCGAGTCATTGAGGTTCTGCGCCTCGGTAAGTCTGCTTTCGAGACTTATTCGCACGTCGTCCCATTCCTTTTTATCTACGTTCGTAGCCGTGGCTCGGGACCGTTCACCATCCATCAAGGTGTTTAGCTCGTCATCTTTCTTCCTCATCTGGTCTTCCATGCTGTCTATCTTTTCTCGTAATTCTCGCACTTGAAGTTGGTAGTCATCGATAAGTTTCTTATCCACCTAAAAAGAAAGTTAGTAAGCGTGAAACCTGTGACACTCGATCGAACTTACTTCAGAAGTGCCACCACTGGTACCAATGCTTCTCTTGCTTGCTCGATTTTCTAAGCCGAAGGCTTCATTATCATCATCATTCGATCCGACACCGTCGTCATCCTCCTCAACCATGGTACTCTTATTTGGTACAATTGTATTGCTCTGAAACTGTTTCGGAAGCGGTCTGTCGTAATTTCCATTTGGTAGGCCAGGTGATGGCGGTATGGGGTAATCGCTGTTAACTCTGGCTATTCCCGAGCGGATCGAGCTGGCATCGGAGGGTCGTCGCATACGACTGGGTCCACGCATGCCACTGATCGGTGTGCCGGCTCGGCTCGGGGGGCCGGAGCTCATTCGAGGAACCTCCCCAGCAATGAAACGAGGAATACGTCTCTCCAATTCGCAGAAGACATCTGTCGCCAGATCTCTAAATCTTGGCGGACCAAGTGTGGACAGCTTCTGACGCGCTTGGTTGCGCTTCGGGTGGAAATTGTCTTCGGGTAACAGGTAGGTGGGCGGACCGACATTGGGAGGAGCATTGGGCGGTCTCCGACTGTAAGCTTGCCGTCGTATTAACTCATCGAAGACGTCGGTAGAAAGTTCGAGGAATTGAATTGACGACAAGCGCAGTAATTTGTCGCGTGCCTTGTTGGGCGGAGGGTTGGGCCGGCCATCTTTGGAGGTCGAGGCTAAGTACCTCTTGAGCGCAATGTAGTGCTCTCCGAGGACAGCCTCGGTGCCCTCGTCCCGAAGGCTCCTCCCGCTCTCGCTTCCAGCGTAGGCGCTGGAGCGTCCGACCGAGGGGGGAGGAGAGGGACCGCCGACACTCCTGGGGCCGGGCGGGAAGCCATTCATATTCCCGGCGGAACCACCAGAGTCTGGCGGGGAAACTGGACCGCGGGGATTCGGATAGGGACCGTCGTTGTCGAGATTCTGATACTTGGAAATACCAGACCATTCGCTGGGAGGGCCTACAGAGACAGGTGAGAGCGGCGCATTTCGAGTATTCATGGTAAAGACAATCGAAAATTGGACGCGAGGTTGGTTGCCGTCCTACAACAAAGGAGACGGAGAATTAGGGGGCTGCGCGCCACGTGAGAAAGAGGAATTGAGGCGGCCGCGAGGCGTTTCCAGGCCAGGCCAGTCTAGTGCAAACCGATCCAATACGGTTCTCTCGATTCAGCCAATTCAGCCAGTTCTAATCCCTTCCCCATCCAGTTTTTCTCAGTTCGGCCTGAGCAAAAAAAGGAGCGCTGGGACAGGCCGACAAGGACCGATACGATGTTGTTATTTGAAGTTGATAGCGCCCTACTGACCGAAATAACAACGATAGGCAATGTCGTGTTAGGGCGGGAAGAAGTCGAGGTACGACAACCCGATGTATGTAGTGCAATCGGGAAATTGTATGCTGTTATGGTTCCCCGTCCACGTGCCAAATTGCACGATAAGAAATAATAGCGCGGTTGGAGAAAAAAGGACAGGATACGACCCGTTTAACAAGACAAGAACCAAAGCGAGGGAATTATTAGATTAGAGAAAAGAAGGTGTAGTTGGAGTAGTTGGATGGTGGCTAGTGGTGAGGGAGTGTCTCAAACCTCAGCGAGGGAAATGCCACCTGATGGATCAATCAATGGATGTTCAGGGCAGAAGGAATCCTGCAGGTACGATTACAGCACATGCATATGTACGGAGTACGGAGTAGAGGTAGGTTATCGTATCGTATCGTATCGTATCATACAAACATGTATATGTATGTACACGGCCAAGCGACGAAAAACAGAAAAAGGACGAAGCTGCGTATGCGTAAGTGCGTAGGTCATGTATGTAGGTCATGTAGTATACTAGACTACTAGGTAGACTGCAATTGCAGAAAATGGGAGACGCCGAGATTTGAATTGAACATCAACTGGAACAAATGGTGCAAATGGTAAGAGCATGAAACCGCGAAGTGGTTGCAGCAGGGATCACGGTCGGGTCTGGCCAATTGGGAAAGGGGGTGGGGAGACCGATACCCTGTCTCTGCCAGTGGGACGGGGCACCCGGGGGGTTTTGGCCTTGGTCCCCTGACTCTCTAGCTTCATTTGTACAGAGTAATCACTGCCAGACACTGCCCAGGTGGTCAAGAATACCTGTACAAGTATCTATGACTATTCTGTACCTACCATACATATGTGCATGCGTACTATTCTGTATACATAGTAGACTGTAATTACTATAGTATAGCAATTAGTGCTTTTAGGCTTCTACTTACCTGCTTGCTGCTACCTAGGTACTACTATGTATGTAGGTACATTATAGAGCCCTTCCTCCTGCACAACTGTTCCCCCTTTTTGCAGGTAGGAATCACATCCAATGCTACTATCTCCGAATCTCAGTCATTTCTAACCTTGTTGTTTTCTTCTCCATCAACATATACGGAATATGTATTGACTCATTTATACGTCCAGTGACCATAATGAATTATGGGTTATGGGTTAGATGAACAAATTCCCACTTCTATCCGTTCTTAGTCATTAGTACCAGTATTTGTGCGGTGCAACCGTAGCAGTCTATCAATTATTATTTGCAGTTGGGCGCTATTTTCATCGTCAGAGAGATCGTCGGCGACGGCTTCCTAACCGACGGCGTAGCGGGATGCAGATCGAGATTAGGAGGATCGACAGTTTGCTTTCCCATCTTGTTCCTATATATTATCAAGTACTGCATAGTATTCAGCTTCGTGGGGTTTTCGCTACACATGCAGACATGCTCAAACGTCGAATAACAGGAAAAAGTCGAGAGGCAGAGAGGGATGGCGGATGGCCTAGTTCATCAGATCTTGCTCTAGCCTCGATGCAACCCCTGACTAACCTGCACTATGAATTCGACACGTCGGATCTAACTCTTGATTGGCTGGCATAGCTAGCATCGTCTGATTGCTTCGAGTTTAAGCCGCTGACATCTCTGGCGCGCGCTACTAACGGCATACCAAAGTTCCAACTACCTACCATGTAGTACGTATGCGATGTATTATACGAGGCTGGGTCTTGGAGATGGATTGAAAGGTCTTCACTGGCTAGACTCGCTGAGACAAGGTTATCTCTATCCGGTTCGCGACTCATGACTCGAAATAAGGGCGACTGTATTCGGATAGGATGGATTTATAATCTAGTTACGGAGTCGTAAAGACGTGTACGCATATCCCAAGTACCTGAAGAAAAAACTTGACATGACCTGACAATGAGGCCCCTGATATGCAGGATAAAGCCTTCAAATTATTGAGCTTATTTGTTCTCCCGGAACTTCAAGGATTTCCTTCCATTCACCGTATGTATGTAAGATCTAGGTAGATATTCTGGACGCCGCCTGGAATTTTAGGGACCGAAATACCCCTGCCATTTTTGGGAATTTTCCCCTGGTGTGTCTTCAAGTTTAGCTCTGAAAGAACACCAATGGGAGAGCGAGGACCTGCATCCAGCTCCAATTATATACTGCGATCCTCTTGCACTGGTTTTATCCCTGAAGTTCGGGTTTAACATCTTCGAGCCTCAGTTGAGAAACCTACGTCGTAGAGAGCAGGATCAAAAGTTACACTGCCAGCTAGGTAGAGAATTACATTGCCTAATCTGATTAATTATTTGAGTGAGTATTGACTCGGTGACTCCTTCAACAATTATATAATGCGGAACCACAATTTCAACGTATTATTATTCAGTTTATTTCGCCTAGTTGCAAATACCACATTAGAAGCCCGCGAAGAAGTCTCCAGGCTTGCCAAGGTACTGTGATCTAGGCTTTTGAGATCCATGACTTCCATGTGTATCCACTCCCAGGCGGCCGGTGATGGACCCCGGAAGTTAGATCTTGGTCGTAGACGAGATACAGCTTTGCTGCTGCTTCGGACAACACAAGCTAAGCCACCTTTCAAAATCAAGGTACGAAGTTGCATATGAATAACCAGAGATAGATTGTATGCGCGGGTTTCATCCTGTGAGGTATCTTCAATGTCTGGAGTGTTTGAGTATCAGCCAACATGCATGGGCGAATCCCCCGGTATCCATAAGGGGTACGCGTACACTCCAGCCTAGCAGCCCTAGCCAGGCATTTCCGAGCGATTTTATTGCAACTTCATCCAGTAGACTTACTACATATGTATGTAGTATATTCAATTTCGTAAAATTTCTACACTAGATTGTTTATTTGCACTTGGGGGGGAAATAGACGGTGTGGGTTTTGGATAGTGCAAAGTCTAAGCCACCCGGAATGCTGGGGACTGTAATCTCGGTAGACAGGTGCAGCAGCGCCTCACCCTGCCGCCCCTGAAATCCTCGTCTTACTGTATTATACATACCGAATGTCTATGTTTCTCATACAGGGGCCGCTCTTGGGCAATTTCTGCGTTTCATCCAGTTTGGGCACTGCTCGCGATAATGTCCGAAGCAAATATGAGAGCTGGCTGAAGGTGAGTTTGACATTATTTTCAGTTGACCTTGGTGGTCACGGGTCCTCTCCCGGGACCAGGGATCAAAACCACATGGCCGAGCTGGCACAGGCCACTGATCAGCAACGGGAAGGCAAGCAACAGAGCCGCATGTTACGTAGACAATTAACAGGCTTGGCATTAAAACTTGGCGACAGAGTTTCTTTCATCATGTGATGGGGTTTATGAAGCAGATGTCAAAACATGTAAAGAGGATATCGAACTAAAATTGTGAGCCTTGCAACAGTGACTCTAGACGTAAGGAGTTGTGGGCAATTCACTTCACGATCCCTTCTAGCTACATGTCTGTAGTGTGATATCATGGAAGTCGATTTGCGACGTCGCGATTCCCTTGGGAATAACGTGGCCTCTAAGCCTAGAAATGAGCTGTCTAGACCGATGTCACACGCCGATGTTCAAGAGCAGCCATCAAAAGGATTGGGTCTTGATCCCTATTACGCTGCCATAGAGCAGCCTCATGTTGAGTTTGACAAAGTAGCCAATAGTATCATAACGGGATAGACAGTCTATTCAAAGCCTTCACCTTACGAGATCGATGTTAGATCAGTCGCAGAGCCTGTAAAAGCCGTCCCTATTGTGTACGAAAAATATCAATTCTGGGTATCATAACAAACAAAAAGCTCAAAACCAGGCCAGCGTCCATGTAGCTGGCAAATGCGGCCATCTCTCCTGCCACTCTCCGATGATCTCCGGGACTCGTTCATCGAACGAAGCTCTGCTAGCAGCGCTAGCCATATCGAACGACACAGCTCCCACAGCTTCCCGTTCCTCCTTGGCAGCCTTATTCAGCGAATCTGCGAGATCGAGGATACCGCGTCCTCCTATTGAGGCCTCCTCATGGTTGTCCTTGATATCAACGTTGATGACGTGAACGGGTCTGTTTAGAGGAGCTCCGCGGTTCATGAGATCGTCGATGACGGCGTCCCAACATCGCTCCTCGCAGGTGATAACCACGTCTACCACGCCACCTTCTGTTCCCTCGTGGCCTCGGTCCGAAGCATGTTCGGTTCTGGGAACGCCCACCTGCCAGTCTTGCCATCGCTCCGGGCCCCACTTGACCTGTCTATTTCTTCCCAGCATATTGAGCAAACCATTGGCGGTGTATAGCCTCGGGTCCTTCTCGTTCAGTTCTTTGTACATCGCGTCGTAGGATACCTTGTTGAACTGGTAGACATTGGGCTGGGTGATCGAGGGTCCGGGCAATCGAACTAGAGATCCCGTACCAAATGATAGGACCGGATAGCGAGCTTGTGATAGTTTGAGGTGTGCCTCCATAGATCTTGGTCATGTTAGCTATCATTTCGTAAATAGTGCCATATTGGGCAAATGACATACCTATTCTGGTTGCTGGCACACACGGTGCAAAATCTCAGTTTGAAGCCTCCTGGATCTTCCCGGTCGCCATTAGTTGCCGGTGTGGGAGTGCCTGTAGCTCCGTTGGCCACCTCCATCTTGAACCTTATGTCCTGTCCTCGACTCAATCACGCGGGAGAAACAGATGATGGTAGACGCCTATGGCATTGCGCGCTCGCAACTGTCGATAATACAAAGTGAAGGTTCTGTTTGCAATCGTTAATACATGCCCGTTCCAATTGATTACAGTTGTTTCATGTGGATATTCTCAAGTGATCAGAATGGTTGCGTATGGTAATATGTTGGGTGTCACCATGGGGAATTCAGACAGCTCCAATATCAATTTTCATCATGCAAAAAGGGAGTTCCTTTAGGGAAGTAACAAAGCACTAGTCGCTTGTTTACATACCTTTGGTTGGATTTGTGAGGCGATGAACCTGGTACATGTAGCTCTTATGGAAGTGATGGATGTAAGTACGACCAAAGGAATTTTGGCAGACAGTGACACAAACCTGCAGATATGATCTGTGCAGGTGGCCTGGGGTGTTAGCACATGGCTCGGGGTGCCAGGTGTGCTGTTTCCGAGACAGTTGTTCCGGTTCCGGTATATTCGTTACCTAATGTCTGTATGTACATTACATACAGTGCAATTTAATAGTGGGCACGGTGCTATCAATTCCTACCTGACATCACGGTACAATAATCATAAAACCCTAATATTTTCATATCTGCTTGAGAGACTATCAACAATTCCATATTGGCCATCTTTTATCGGCAGATATCACGTAATCCCGTCAAATTCTTCACCATCCCGACCCAGAGCCTCGATGGTTGCTGTTGGCTGGACATCCAGATTTTGAGTGACGTTTTGTTGACTCACGAAGCGTCTGTGGTTGGGCTTGGGGTTGGACAAAGCAGATGCAAGAAATGTGAAACAAATGGCAAAGCAACTCCAACCTTGCGCTGGGAAAATCTAGGGCCAATGGGATGATGGCGATGCACGCCGGCGGCTTCGACTCCACTTGCGAGGACACCCAACTCGCTGAAATCCAGAAATAGCACATCATCTGCAGGTCGACTCCAATTCTCCCGCCCGTCCAATGCGACGTCCGGTCCAAGCTCCAGTCCGAGAAAGGCATATCTCACGAATACGGCTTCATGACTTGGTCTATAACTATGGCAAGTTGGCATCGGGATTTGATAGTCCTGGGATGACTGTCGTCTATGTCCAAAGGCCCGCGCGTAGCTCATTTATGTTCATTTATGAGGCCAGCCTGGGACTTGGCCAACGGACCCCAAAACCCTGTCTTACCTACAAGTCTGAAGGCATTCAACAGAACTCAACAGCCCACGTTCACACATAATAGCCGTCAATCCTGCGGCTTCAGGTTTCCGTCTTACATGCATCGTGTGCCCCTTCAGCGAAACAGGGATTTTCCACGGGTTTTATGTTTTCTAGCAGCAGACCGCTTCTTCGTGCTCTGCTCATCCGAGTATGTCTGTGTATCGGATCAGTTAGCCCTCAGGAATCCAGTAAGACCGATGACGGATTGAAGCATCAGTCGAGGATCACGTGTGCCGTAGACATCTGTTTCACCAGCGACTAGGTACATCTTGTCTTTATTAGACTGTATTGCGGGTTTAGTAGACTGATTGCCTCTGCACTGCATTGGAGTGGTGGCGTTGCTGCACATCGCGCATGCGAGCGTCACCAAGAGAAGTATAAGTATTTGACTGATAACGGATAGCCCTCCCCGCTTCTAGCCGTCTAGGATTAATTAATCATTCGCTGTAGTCGAGGTGCAAAAACTATAGACGGAAAATTTAGTAGAAACGGTTAGCATAGTTGGTAGTGGTAGTCACAATATATTGTATGTATAATCTGATGTGCTGAGTGTTCTTTCGACTTCGAATATTATAGACAATGAGCTAAAATTGGTTATGAGATACGAACAGTAGTGATACGGTGTCACACATAATACTGTCGATCTTTAATTACATCTTAGATGGATGCCAGTGACTGAGTAATGACATGCAGAAGCTTGATTTCCTCTACCACTAGGATCCCTTGTGTAACTCAACGAAGGTCAAGATATGAGCAACTTCTACGCCGGCCAGCAATCGACTGAGTTGGTTCAACAGGGTTCTTGACAACAATCATAGACATGAGCCTCATGAAGTCTAGGCCACTTAGACAGCCATACAGTACAATCGATCACCAGCCTGTTGATGATCTGACGGCCTGGACATGGCAATCGAGCTGTGATCATGAGTGAAAGCCTATCGGATCTATTCAATAGTCAGGAACTCTGATGCTTGTCAGTTAGTGCAAGATACATATTTCTTACAGATAATGTCCCCTAATATATATATACAGATATATTAATAATCCCATCTCATATACAGAGATCTGCGGATCCGGGCGATCATATTATTTGCAGTATATCCATGCATGACTAACCCTGGGTATTAGTCAGAAGAGGGATGAAAACCACTGAATCACCGGGTATATGATTCTTGTTTCTGACCGTCAACAGACTTATTTACAGGTATGGTGAGGGGGACAGAAGGGAGAGAGAGGCGCTACACACTCTCTAGGTATGTATGTACATACATAGATGCAGTTAGGTATTGGTATTGGTATTACCTTTAGTCCTCTTTCGGTGCCGACTCGGGCGCCTCCACCGTCTACCATTCACCGTTCACCCACCATCCGCCCTGGCGGGGTCACCAAGACAAGCAAAACGCCCCAGCCAGTAGGAATCCTGCACGACGCGCTTATTCGCAACCAGGCAGCGCAAAGCTGACCTTGGGGGAGCCTGTTGGACGAACGATTCGTCGGGCCAGAGCCGCTACCCTATTGTAACGTGCTGTACTCTGTTGAATGTGTATGCACATAAGCTGTTGGAACTTGGGGACCCTTTTTACCTAATGTTAGTTACATAGGTGGGTATGGATGTCTGTATGTATGTACGTACGGAATATATACGCATCCATATATACTGCCTGCACTAGGACTATGGAATGAAGGCCTGAAGTTATTGTATTAGGCTCCCAGGCTTTGTTCGACTATCAATAGTAGCAACAGTACCTACGGATTACTGTAGGCAAGTACATACCATACATACATACATACAGAGGTATAAGGTAGTTACTACCTCTAGGTGGTAGTTACCTAGCCAAGGCCCATTCCAGGCTATTCCTACCTCCTATCGCAAAGTTGGCCCAGTGGCCGTGGTTTGGGCTCCGGGCAGGTCCAGGGCTCGAGAGTCAACAGGGCTCCAGTTTCCAGTTCAATTCAATTCACCATACAAGAATACTCCACCTTTTCTTCGAACTTCTTCCTCTTCTTCCTTTCTCTGTTCTCCGCAGTCACAGTCACAGTCCCAGTCCCAGTCCTAGCACCAGTCCTTGCACCAGTACCCAGTCCACAGTCCACAGTCCACAATCCCTTGCCTTGCCTCGCCTCGCCTTGCAATGCAATTGATGGTCTGTTCTCTGCTCTTTGTTTCCAATCGACCTGCCATGCTTTCACCCCCCCAAAGCTCGGACTCGACATCAGACGTCTTCACCTAACTGCAATACAACCGCAATACAACCGCAATACCACATGATTATTACATTGCGCCAACAACACCTCACCAGTCTAACTTCCCTTCACGACGCTCTTTTCGCTACGGATATTCTCTCACTCTCCCTCCCTCTGCCTTCCTCTCTCTTCATTGCAGCCATTGGGCACTGCGAATGCGTGAATACGTAAATTCGTAACCACGGCGCCCGCACAAAGAGACGGCATCCCTCTCCCCCATCCGGCTCGACCCCTTCCGATGATGACAACCTCAGTGGACCCATCTGCGAGTGGATAGAACAGTCGCCCAAGATCAGCAGTCGTCGCATCGTCGCGAGGAGGTGTCCGCTTTCCCTCTATACCATTTGACTCATATCATAGTCTACACACCATCTTGAACATCTTGAACACCTTAAACCCGTCGTCGTAGCAAGGATCGCGGAACAGCTTGCGGGTCGAGTTTGTTAGGCGGTTAACTACATACGAGACTACCACATACGAGACTACATACGAGGTCTGCCGCTGTGCGGTCCAAATGTTAAGAAGCCAAGCCGACGTGCACATATAAACAACATTTATGACTTGAATATAACTTGAAAACAAAAAAAACAAAACAATATCTTTGGGTACGCACGCCAGCGCTTCGGCTCCTCCCTCGATCACCGCAATCATGTCCTCCAGCTCATCACCAACTCTTTCACCTCCAGCAGCCCCGTCGCAACAGTCCCCGAATCCGAACCACCCCGCCCTGCCTCCCTTAATAACATCACCACCCATCCGCCGATCTACCGTACCAAGACCAATGTCACACACCTCCAGGAACCGGTTGTCGCAGTACTCGACGGGCTCAGTCCCGTCGCGATCGCGACCGCCCTCCTATCTTTTTCCAATATTCCACTCCAGCCTCACCTACACCATCGTACGCGATTTTGCCTACCCTCCTGTAAACCCTATGCACTATGGGCCCCCACCAGAGCCTTCGAGACCACCTTCGGGGATGACTACCCCCGCTAGCGAAACCAGGCGACTGTCCGACCCGCCCGCGTCGTGGGACAGAATGGGCTGGGATTGGACTTCGGATGGCGGGCTTGGAAAGGCTGGTGAGCTAGCCCAACTCCATTTCGGTGACGGCCCTCCCTGGAGTGAGGATGAGGACCTACAAAGCCCGGTCGTCAGCTCGAGACACAGAAAGCACAAGTCAACTTCTGCAACAATAGGGAATAATAAACCGCGGGGTCCACGAGAGGGTGGCTCTTCGCTATTAAACTCGACTAGTTTTGATAGCGGGAGGGGCTTCTACATGGGAGCAGCCAGTGATGGAGCTGAAAGATTCTATGTGAGTCAAGGCGGGGAGGCCAATGGTCCAGGGGGAGAGTATGTCACATACCACCCCGACCAAGTGCGACAGCCTACCCATGCCTACCAACGGCTGTCGCAACAGCCGCCGCTTTATCCACATGACGACACTGGCTATCGATCTGAGTCGGATGCCTCCAGTGTCTCCTCGTCCCCCGGTATCCAATCCTACGATGAATCAAGGTATTCTAGAGACTACCAGTTTACTATCACTTCTCCAGACGAGGAAATGCACGGCAGAGCTGTTGCGCTATTTGATTTTGAGAGGGAAAACGAAAATGAGCTGCCTCTAGTGGAGGGGCAGATCATTTGGGTATCATATAGGCACGGGCAAGGCTGGCTTGTGGCGGAGGACCCAAAAACGCAAGAAAGCGGCCTTGTGCCTGAGGAATATGTTCGTCTTATCCGCGACATTGAGGGCGGGATGTCAAGCCTGACCGGCCAGCTCGCTGATGGGCCGGGAACACCAAATGATGCGGGCACTCCAACGCAAGCTGAGCATAATAGCCAAGCCTTCTTGCCAGCAGTCACACACGCTCCGCAACCAGGACACACTCCAACGACGAGCAATCCGACTAACGGATACCACCAACCCATTGTCTCGACCTTTTCGACCTCAAGCAGAGACCTAGATCCGTGCCCACAACATCTACTAGGCCAGCACGGACAACCACCTCCCCAGGTCGTGCATTATCATGGCCAACGCGGAGGGAGTCAAGCCAATACTCCCACTGCCCAGCACTCGTTTGCTGAAACGCCCCTGGGTCGCAGGGGAAGCCAAGATGCGAAGCGCAGCTCAGGATCTTCGAAAACGCAAACACTTGAGACTCTGCCTGATGCAAGAATGAAGTCTCCAGCAGAAGAATCAGATTCCGAAGAGGATGAAGATACGCCGAAACGGTGACATGTAGGAAAAGAAACTACGGATCAAATTTACATGGATGAGCAGCAATGTGCGACTAGACGGCAGTCTATGCGCCCGAGATACAAGGCTTACACGTCCTCTACAATGTCTAGCCAGCTATCCACCTAGCTATATGGAAGTTATTGCTTGTAAACGAAAACTAGCCTTGCGCGGACGATATCTGGTGTCTAGATGATATATACCTAACATACCGGCATTTAACACTATCTTTGGATTCCTCCATTACAAACTTAGCGTAACATCGACTCCTATCATATAACAACAACATCATTAGCAGCCTCACGAGTCGGCGCAACATATTGCTCCAAGCAACGCAACGCAACGCAATGCAACGCAAAGGGGGGAATAGGTTCGAACGAACCGGTATTGGGATAGGATTATTTATCTTACATATGGTTGGTTGCATTAGTTAGGGGATAGAAAGAGAAACAGGGGAAGGGGGGTTTGCAAAGGTGCAAGAAGAGAGTACGCGATCATTATTATAATGATCAGAAAGATGAAACGAGTACGCAGATGGCATGTACGAGAGAATTGATATGAATGAATACCAAAGCCGCAGTCGTTTCTCAGTACGTGAAGTGAGATTTTAACTCCCATGTATGTATCCCAGGGGTAAGTAGGTACTTATTTCCCGACTCTTAGTAGTCACCTATGTTGAGGTGTCGTTGGAAACCGGATAGACTGGCGTATTTTCTATCGGGGAGTCTTAGCTGCTATGGCTTCTCGCAAGACGCTAATTCCTGGGAATGTTATCAGACAACCAGGAAGAATTGAATCGTGTATGTACTCAAAAGTATTACTAGAATAGCTAGCTACAATCCGTGTCCTAAGTAAACTTTCCTCTCCACACAAACCCCTAACCCCCTTTCCTTGTCTACTTACACCCTCCCTCCCTATCTTCCCCCATATCTCCCTCCATACCCACCCACCAACCCACAAACCCACCCCCCTACTTCAACCCAGCAACATAATAATTATAATTACAAAACCCCTCCCCACTCCCCGGCGTATCCGTCACGTCCCCCCCGCCCCCAGCCGTCGCGACCACGTTCCCGCCGCCGTCCAGGAGCTCGAGCTTCTGCGCGCCGGCGCGCAGACCGGGGACCGCGTCGTAGTTCAGCCCGGGCTGCAGCGCGCGTGTGGTGAGCTCGGTGCCGCCGCTTGAGATGCGGATTTTGAGGGAGGAGGAGGAGGAGGAGGGGGGCAGGACGATCGCGTAGTTCACGGCGTCGAGGGCCGCGTTGCTGAAGCGTGGGAGTGAGGATGTGCAGGCTTTGGTTACCGGGCGGTACCATACTGGAGGGGGGAGGGGAGGGGTTAGTTGTTGTTTGGGAGGTTGGGGTTGGGAGGTGAGGTTTGGGAGGTGAGGTTTGGGATTCTGGGGGTTTGGGGGGGGGGGGGGGGGGGTTGGAATAGAAAAGAAAAAAGGGGGAGAGGGAAAGGAGGACGGGAGAAAGGGTATGGTCGGCGCATACGTCATAACGCACTCGGGTTAGAGTGAAGCGAGATAATTCACATGGGAGCGATGACGCCACGGGGAGTCAGCGAGGGCGACGGAGTCAATGAAGGAGAAACGGGAATAGGGCTGGATATATCGGGGCGAAGGGGACAACCGGGGAAATGGAAGGGAGGGAGGTTATTACGTACTGGCTCCCGCGAAGTTGCCGGTTCGCGGCTTCATGGCGCTCGCGTCCGAGCCGGCTTTAAACGCGTCGATGAAGGATGAAATCAGCGGCTGCCAGCCATCGTGGGGTATCTTCTCCGCGTTGCCGTACTGCAGGATCTCCTCCGTCAGGCCCTCCTTCCAGGTGGGGCCGATATAGTGGCTCTCGCCGGCGTCGTTCTGGGAAGGGAGGTGACGTTAAAAGATCAGATGCGGCAATAAGGGGGTGGGGGTAGGTTAGGTTAGGTGGGGGGGGGGAAGAGGCTTTGGAGTAGTTAGGTACTTAACTTACCCAGGTGATGACTTCGGCAAATTCGGGAGATAGTGATAGGATCTGCGTTATGCGTTCAGGCAGGTTCGTCTCGCCCGGCTTATACCAGGAGTCGCCGCAGCAGTGCTTGTATTGCAGGGTCGACAGACCTAGGATTCGTCAGCATTTCCTGTTCTCCAGACAACCGGGGTCTTCACATATGTAGGTAGGGGGGTGCCAGGGCGCATATACCCATCATGTAAGTCTTCTGCGCCGCATCGGCAGCCTTCTTGACCGCTTCATCCTGTGACGAGGACACGTTCGTGGGCTTATCCGAGTCAGCCGGCCAAGCGGTCTCCCAGCTGAAGACGCCGTCGAGGGCGCTGCCCCAGTTCTGGAAGAACGTCGCCGGGTTCTGGTAGTAGTTCTCGGCGGCCTCGGGGTTCGGGATCAGGTAGACGTTGTTCTGGTCCCTGAAGTTCCTCCAGACGTCGGCGCCGACCCCGCCGCCGCTGTACGAGGAGACGACGGGCTTGTTGCCCGACCCGTACCGCAGGTATGCCTTGTTGTCCTTGAACTGGTCGTACAGCTTCTTGTGCACGCTGATGTCGCTCGACCCGTAGAAGTCGAAGCTGAAGAACAGCTTGAAGTCCTTGGTCCCCGCGTAGTCGAAGAGCTGCTGCGCCGTGTTCTTGGCCCAATCCGCGTCCGGGGAGCCCACATTTAGGGCGAAGGCATCGAAGCCGACGCTGATGGCGCCGTCGATGTCTTGCTTTGCGTGGTCCGTACTCGCATCTACAGTGCCGACCTATATATATCGATTTGCTCAGTTGGTGTGGGCTTAGGGAAGTGAACCGCTGTCCAAAAGCTTACCATGTAGTGGGCAAATACAAGCTTGCTCTCTACGACTGCCTGGGTGAGAAGGGCAGAGCTGGCAAGCAGGATGGCCAGGGCCGAGTTTACCTTTCCGAACATGGCGATACGGTTGGTAACATACAGTGAAGTGAGAGAATTAGGACAACGAGGTGACAGACTCTGCTAAAGCATCACCAACAGGTATTCAATGGACGAACTAATCGCCCTGCAATATATAGTCGCCATTGCCATGGTGTAACGGAATTTGCCTTGTTCTACCTTTCCATCACGGTGACAATGACGACACATTGAAATCCATTTGAAGAGTTAAGCCTACGGAAATCTGCCAATATATATGAAGTGCTAGGGCAGAGCGATGGAAGGCGGCTTGGCTCCTCCCTCGATGGGTTATGTGCAGATGTCTTGGTCGCATATGATGCTATTGGTCGGCCCTTTTGTAACACAAGGTAAGGTCGCGTAGCAGAATGGACATGGAAACAATAATTAAGTAACGTAGTGCGCAATGCTTTGAATCCTCGAAGCCATCCAATTATACTTCGGTCCCGTATGAGTCTACGACTTCCTTTGAGTAGGCTGTTAACCTAGGCTTGCAGAGGGATGATCGCCATTCATCCTTATTATATTAGCAATACCCGTTGAACTACAGGAATGACTACTAGTTGTACGTTATAGACAGTAACTTGAATACCGAAACTGGGTTGTGGGGGTTGATAGCATGTCCTAATCACGCATCTCGAATCCTCTGGGCGAGGCGAGGATTCACTGGGCAGTGGGGCCACTCCTTGGTTGGTAAGGCTAAGGGACGATGACAATGACAATGACGATATAGGTTCGCATATACACACTTATGCAATGCAGAACACCTTGTAGGTAGATCCTACGACAGACTCATGGTAGGAATTGGCACAGAGTGGAAATTTAGCATAGGTAATCGCCGACTCCAGAAGAGCATGCCAACACGCAGTATTAAGTTGGTCAGAATTGATTGTTTATCATGTTAGTCTGTCAGCCTGTCAGCTTGTCTATATAATAATAAGTCTGTTGTTAGATCAGTGAACGTGGTGCTACATACCTCCCTACAAGGTAATTACAAGAGTGCTGCTGACGTGATAGCTGGGAATAACTGGAGCGACCCATATCTGCCCGCATCTGCCCGTTGTTGACGTACCGTAGCCCCTGGAGTGGAGCTGGGGGAATGCTGTATTTGTGGGCCTTCGATTTACACATTTAAGCTTACAATAACGCCGAATCATCCTTGTGATTGGTTACAGCTCACGTTCTGGCCTCGCGAAAGATTTCCTCGTGTCAATTTAGGTAGGTAGTTTCAGGTTGTCTTGTCTATTTTTGTTACAGGGACCCAACAAGTAACGTATCATGGAATACTGAAAGCCATTCTAAGCCCAACCATTTTCCTCGGCCGAGCATGGTTCATGGGGTGAGCCAACATATGAGGTTGAAGCCAACGATATCATCATGTGTTTACTATAGTGACTGCCTACCTAGATCCCTGTGTGTAGTCGCTCATTAATTACGAATCACATGCCAGCCTTCTATGAAGGGTAAATCACCGCCAGTGTAACCTGGATGCAAGGCCGCTCAGGTGTCCAAGCTGTATATCTCAGCATCATCCCGGCCATGGCTTAAGGAGGCTTTTACTCACCTGTGTTGTCTGGGGGCGAGTATCGAAACTCGTATCTATCACCTGACGCAGACCTGACGCAGATGTGTCCGCCGTCTAAGGTGTCGCGAGCCTTGAAAGCCAATTCAGTCTGCACGGCGTCTGTATCAGAATTGCAACCGTACACGACGTCATAATAGGCGCGAGGGTCGCCGCGCTCTGTCATGAACATCTTCGTCGTGTTATCCTCGGCTGAATACTATTGGGTCGCGATTAGCTCGATTCCTATATTAGAACGGTCCTCCTATAACGTACTTCCCCATTAATCACGGCGCGGATAAGGGGAGGCTCGTTAAACGTGATGACACCGTCGACGAGTGTCAGCGCGCTTGTTGCGTTCCCGGCCGGACTGAGATAGAGGTGCTGGTCTCCGCCGCCAGACTCCCATAAGTTCATCATACGATTATGGACTTCCGGGTATGATGCATTCTGCAGTTGGACCGCGAATCCCTGCGTGATGTTATTGGGGAGAGTATCAGTAGGTAGTTCACACGCCGTTGTGATGGCCACCGAGGCAAGGATGAATAAACTAGACAATGCCAACATTTTGAAAGGATATGCACTTGACTTGCTTCAAGAACTGGTTCGAATGGGGAGGCTATCACAGCTTACTTATTATCTTCCGCGATGGGTGATGTTGGACCTATGGCTCATTGCGACATTGCCCCGCCAAGACTGAATACGAGGTTGTGCATTCTTGCTATCGCGCGTAACGAGATGCTGCATTCAATAGAGCCTCTGGATAGGGCAACTGTCAAAAGTTCAACCAACAGCTGAACAATTTTAAAGTATGTAAGACGCCACTACTCCAAAACCAATCTTCCGTAGCATTGCGAGGAACCATTTGTGAATCAGCAAGGTATCATGCAAAGGATCAAATATATTATCTTACCAGCTTCACATTCACATTTACCAAAGAACTAACGTGATATGAACCATATTCTAATCGTAATTCGCTGTATATGCAGCAGTCTATTGATATTGTACATGATTTACAGTATATACTTAAATTCTAGGTTGGCAAAATAGCCAAGGTCCCAAATAACATTCTATTCTCTCCGTCGCTCTAGCTCTAGTCGCCCCTTTTTGATCAATCGTTTCCCTTTGACGTCTAGATTCAATGACCCATGTAACTATCCGAGTCTAATCAAGTGACAACACTGTCCTGCGAAGTCTTATTGGTCCATCTTGGACATTCCAACCATGCGTGTTGAGAGTTGCCATCAATCTTACAAGCAACAAGCCAATCGTGATTCAGTTCTTGTTCTGGACGTTCTTGCTCATAGCTCGGATCTTGTGACCATATCGATAGCCCAGAAACGGTACAGGAGCCATGAGCGTCATGATACAGCCTAGCATCGTGAGGGTGTAATGCGGACCCAAGTTCTGATACATCGGGATCGAAGCCGGGATCAACGCACCGGAAATAACGTAGCGGCTGAACGACAAGAAGACAAGTGCTGATGCAGCAAACCTCGTATAGACGAAGCATATGTACAAGTAGGTTGTGGTGAAGACAGTCACGAGGCCGTAGCCGAACACAAATGAGCCAACAATAGGTGACCATATACTAACCCCCGGCTAGTGAAAGGTTAGCACACATGGAGTTCATAGCAGAGAAGGATGGAAAGGCGCTCTTACATAACACGTCCAGCCCATCCAGAACAGGGAGATAGGCAGGAAGAAGGAGCCTCCCATCATGGACCAATACATGCACACCTCCGGCTCTACCTCTTTACCATTTGCTTCAGCTTTGGCCACAGCCTTCTTGGTCCATCCATAGACAACTGGGATGAGCATCAATGCAACGCCGTCTCCGGCGAGCATACCACACCAGAGAATGTAGGTCAGGGGCTCAGTGATACCGTAAGTTTCCTGGAAGATATACGGATATCCGTTCAGAAACGTGAACAACACGATATAAAGTATTGTCAGATAGAACGAGAAGACTAAAATGATAGGCTCGGTGTAAGTCATCAGAAATGGACGATAAACATTAGTTATTAGATGTTGGCCGAGCGTGCGGAGTGAAGCATGCTCGTTCACTTGATACCGCGAATCGCCCGTTAGCTCACGGAAATGGCTGGCTTTCCATTCCAAGAGCAATGGGCTATACGTCTCTGGCAGGGCGAGGATAACCACTATCAGCATGGCGCCAGATATTATCAACGAAATCCAGTCAGCCCAGCGAAAGCCAACGCCAGGCAAATAGGCCCCGATAATCGGCCCGGCTATTGGGCCCGCGTATGCGACCATTGTGTAGAACGGAAGTCCGAACGTAATGTGGAGAGGATTCCATATGTCCGCGATGCTACCGCCGGTACACGTTAGTGGTGGCGAGCCGAAAAAGGCCGCGAGGAAGCGGAATGCGATCGCAGCCCCGAAGTTGGGCGCTAGCGCCTTGGCCATGGTGAATATCATGAATAGTACGATACTGCCGATGTAGACCAGATTGCGTCCGAACGTCTCTGAAAACGGCCCCGCGAATAACGAGCCTACGCCGAAACCAATTAGGTAGATACCTGCTCCCAACAATTGTAAGCCATGTGTCGCCCTAATCACTTAAAGGTCGTCATACCCGTCGTCATGGATCCTGCTATTGGGCCAACATTGTAGTACTCGTCGAATGCGTTGGTGACCGGCGCCTCAATGGACGACGGGATACACAGCGCTCCACCAATAAGCGTAACTATTATCGTGGTCCACCACTTTTTCACCAGACTCCAGTTGCGAGGATTGTGAATGTCATCGTCTTTCCACCCTACGAGAAACGTAATCTTCCCGTCGCCCTCCGCCGGTCGTGAAGCCTGAACCCCAGCCACCATTGGCGTCGGCGTCGTCGCGTCTCCCTCTTTCTCATTGTCGCTAACTAAAGTAATCTCGGGCGTCGAACTGCCCGTTGCTGACTTATGTGGCTTAGCTTGGCAAGCTGAAAGGTCTCGTTCTACAGCTTCTCGTAGATGGCGATGCTGGAATATAGACTGCATGATTGTGACTGAGACAGCGGTCTAGAATGGTGTACGTAAGACTGCGGCACGCAAGGAGAACACGATTACGCCATTACAAGGAGAGACCGGGGAAGATATACTAGTAAACTATATTGGCGAGCGGCTTTTGAAATGTAAGAGGCGGAAGACCGTTGGCAGTGAGATTAATAATCTACCAATGATCCGTCAGCTGTTCCGGAACCCACGGAACTAGTCGTAACAAGTCAAAAACTTCACGATCCGGAGTCAAGTTGCACAGACCGGAGTCAGGTTCCACAGAATCGCAACCACCAATATGATAAGAGCGGTTCAACGGTTTGGACCTGTCGGCTCCGGTTGATAGGCTAGCATATATGTAGCTGACGTGAGACTGTCCCCCACCTGGCTGCTGGGGGTTCGAAAGTACACTTAGACGTAAAACGGAGCAGTCACCAAGGTCGGTACCAGGTTCTCGATTTCTCCGGTTACGGAGTCCTTATTCTCTTATGCATAAGACAGCGTCTGTCTCAAGTTTAGCAACTTTGTATTTCGGGCCAGATGAAATATAGCAACTGGTACCTCTATGATACTGAGTTAGAGCCCTGAAAAGGATATTTGAAGTTGATAGGTGAAAGTCCACGAGAGATGGCGCTCCTGTAAGGCGTATAGGTATTCAGAATGTAATATATGTGTAATAGGTAATAGGTAGTTTAGTATATGCTGATATAAATGGATCGGTATATCAACTACTGCACTCTCTTATATCAAACATGGCCCCTTACTCGAGGGATGATATAAACAAAGAGCTTATGTCACCCGATTATCCATGTCCTAAAGGTGTCATCGAATTTAGAATTATTATCCCTCATAGGTCATCCCTTGACTATATCTAACGCCCTACATCTGACAACAAAGCTTATTCCAACCTCCTGGATCCTTATAACCACGAGGATGCTGCGCGTAACCAAAAAGGGAAAAGCATGATGGAACGACTAGTCTGCGTACGTCATCTATGACTACCTGCTCTGCCGGCATATAATTGATAAGCTTAAAATGTGCCGGGAAAGTGGTAGAAATCAAAGTGTGGCTGCAGTACACTGCAGCTTACCACTTATCTGACAAGCCTGGTAAGCCTCGCATATGTTAACGGTGAATTTCTAGAATTTCTAAAATCTGCGCCAACTAGGATGTCCACCAGCATGAGCGTGTTGTACAACAGGGCGTTCAAAGCATGAGCCTACATCTAGAGCCTTAGATCTAAATATGCCGGCTCCCTCCGGCTAGATCCGTGGAACATAGTCATATCAGATCGCAAAGTATTACTTCATTACCCAGTCCCTTACTCATCAACGAATGCAACCCCCCCACCTTGATATAAGACGCATAATCTACGTGTACGAGATAATTTTTGGTCAGTTGACCGGGCATCATTTCCCCTATAGCAGGGAATATTTTCTCCACATAACATCACCAAGGCTAAGCTCATCAGTTTCACCATACATAACTTCGTCTAGAAGATCACAGACCCTTCTGGGCGTTTATTCTCGGTCAGCCTAAGATTCCTGCATTAGCGTCCAATGTCTTATTTTATAATCCATGAAATTGTTGTCACATAAACGCCTATGCATGTGAATCATGTTATCTAACTTTAGTACAGCTTACCAAATATGGGCGTGTGCTGAGAACCAACATATCAAGCATAAAAGAAAGTGCTTAGTGAGACATAGAGCAAGGCTAATAACAGTTGAGTAGTGGCAATGATCCGGGGTTTGGGAGCGCCGGTTCACCGCCGGTGAATTTTAGCATTACAGGGTGATTTTCGTTTCTCCCCGGGCTATGCATAACTTGTACGAGTTTCTCAAAGTATCATATAACTATAGAAAACCCGTGATGATACGTATATGCACGGTAATGTAAACGTATTTTGGTACCCAACATGTTTATTCGGGCAATTTTGGACGTTCAAGGGGCTCGGTGAGGGAGTTTGGAAAGTCTGAAACAGTCTTTTCGCTGTTTGAACGCCTTACACGGAAATTAAGAGCTGACTAATCCTATCCCCCCACGAGAACCTTACCGGGAGGCTCAAGTCAAGTCGGCTACGTACCCTGAGACAGGGATATCATACATACATAAGCCCCTTCGGTACTTCGGCACAATCCGCCTCGGCCGAGTCTGGAGCCTGTCAAAATAATCATAAAAGTTCAAATGCATGTTGCCACGAAAGGATTCTTGGAGCTTTGTTTGAACGGGCAGATGGAATAGCGGACCTGAGTATGACCTCCCTGTGATCGATGATATGCAGAAGGTAAGCTCACATAGAGGGGCTTTCGGAATAAAATCCGTAAAAGGAGCTTTAAAGCCACAGCTCTCATAAAATTGGAGAGAAATAAACAAAGAATATGTCACTGAGATTAACGTACCATTGTCACAGTAATACATTCACAGACATGCAAACAAGAACAAATGAAAGGCCACAGAAGCCTCTCAATACAGGCACATGGTCACCGGCCGAGGATGGGCGTTTGCGGGAAGCAGTGTCCAAACATGGGACTCGATGGGTTGCCGTGGCAAATGAAGTTGGAACCCGCAATGGAGATCAGTGTGCGAAGAGATGGAACGAGAACTTGAACCCGGATATAGATCACAGTCCATGGACGGCACGAGAGGTAGGTGTCTACTTCAAATCTACCCTACTGTATTGTGGCTAGGCAAGTCAGGAAGAATGATCGCTGTTATACAGTTACGATATGTTTAAGACAATTTTGCTGACGATCGGGCGCTACGCGCTACGTCGTGAACAGGACAAGCTTCTATTACATCTCGTTGACGTGTACGGGCACAACTGGAAATTTATGGCCAATAGCTTTCTCGAAGCACGCGCCCCTTTAGCGCTCAAGAACCGATATTCCCTTCTAATGCGTCGCATGAAGCGTCATGGGGCAGGGAAACAACTGTCTTCATCCAGTACCAGCGGCAGTACATCGCCGACCGTTTCGTTCCCGTCTCAATTTCCCGCATCTTTTGAGTCAGGCACTTGTACCCCGTTTTCTTTCGAAGAAGCCGAGTCTGGCAACAACAGCCCCTTCCGTAGCTCAATAAGTGGCACCGAGGGCGAACCTACCAGGCCGAACAGCTTGGATTTGACAAATATGTTTGGGACCACAACTGCTGGAACATCAGACTGTCAAACTATGGGGAATAACCAACACTTACCGACATCATATGGTAGTATGGTCACAGGAGACAGTCATTACTCCCATGATGCAGTACCGCTCACATGGGATGACCAAGTCTTCTTTGGTGGTGATGCGATGCACGGTGATGTATCTGGGCATAGTGGCTATGAGGCAGACAGTGCGTCTGGCAATACGGCAATGCTAGTTCATCAAGCAATGGAAGCCGGTAGACAGCCTGACGGTGTCTACGACCAAATACAGAGTACTATAGCCCAGGATAGTGCTGATAATGCTATAGAGTACTCAATTACTTGCCAAAGGGGTAAACTCAGGAAGGTAGTGCACCGGCTTGTTGATGCGGCAGTATCAGACACTTCTACATCGTCAGCCGGAGATCCGGTAACGATGACTTTACGATTAAAATCCCAATGACGTTTTCTTTCATGGGGGGAGGGGAGGATGGGGTTTACATTATATTGCGACTACGGTAGAGGCGTTTCAAGCTTGCGGAGTTACTACGGGTAAATGGGGATAGACCTTGTCGACAATAACATTTGAATGATATCGACACCTAAGCATTCTGTGAATGCTTAAATAGATGAAATACGTCGATGGGAAATTTGAAAGTGGTAGCCCACGGTGGCATAGTCAAGGATAGGGATCGTGTAACGGAATTATGAAATCATTCTGTAAATTAGTAGAAATGACTTTGCCAAGCCTTAGACTTTCATAACAGACTACATCAATTGCGAAGATAATATTCTTTGATAATTTCATCTGCTATACGCTACTAAATCAGTCACAAATTCCTCGTATGTCTTGCTCAAAATCTGATCATATACATATATGGTTTCCATAAAGTGTCAATGAGCAGCACCTGTTTCATATACTCCACATCCCCCCAATAGGGGTACTCATCTTATACTAGATCAAGAGTACGACTTGATATATTGGTAGTGATTTATGGTATTTTGAGCTCAATGTTAAAAATAAGGCCATAGTTGAACTATACTAGCTTGTGCCACTTCTGATCCACCAACGGCCCCTATATTGGGTGGAGATACCTGCTGCTCGTTCATGCTCAAAACATTATTCATTCTCTTAAATACTGTTTTGGTGTGATCTTTGATGTCATGCGTCCACAGGTTTCTGAGCCTTTCCATCGATATACTCGTCGGAGTAAGGAAATTTAAGAAGGAAGTGGCGTCCAATTAATTGTACGTATCAAGAGCATATGTGTAGAAACTTTTAGAAACTACACTCTTTGTGTTCGCCTAATGATTGATTTACTCTACTATCTAGATGAGTATAGTTGAATACCTCCACCTATCCAAATCCCGAATAAACGAAAGCCACTGTGTTCTCATGGTTGCCGCACGTTCTCGTCTAGTCTAGTCTAGTCTAACCTTCTTTCATGCTCCGAATCTAGTCTATTGTCCCCGAACATAAGAAAGCAAGATGTAATATCTTAGAACGTTGCAACACATCTCCTGCCTCCACCTAGACAAGAACGGGACTTGTAGGGGATATCTCGACAGTCGTTACTTGTGAGACATCTTTTCTGTCCGGGGCGCTCATAGTGGCGGGAGCCAGTTCTATATCCATTTCATTTGGCCACCAAGTATGAATGTTCTTCCTGTACCAGTCTACTGTAGCCTTTAGACCCTCGTCAAAGCCAGTGTTCTGCCGCCATCCCAGACCCTCTAGCTTAGACCCGTCGACACGGTAGTCGTGGTCATTAAAGGGGCGATCAGAGATCCACGCTAGCCGGTGACGGAAATCAGCCTGGGGGTTGCAGCCGAAAGCCTCGAGCATGCGTACTGCAACCTCGAGATTGGTAACGCCGTATGCTGATCCGATGTTGTATGCCTCGCCGTCGACACCCTTGTGAAGGATCGTGTCGAAACCGTCAGCGGCGTCGGCACCATACAGATACCGCCGCTGGTTGAGCCCAGACCCTTGGATTGTGAGTGGCTGGTTTTGAGACAGAAGGCTGAAGAACCTGGGGATGATCTCTGTATGGTGGTTAGTTATATGAGTACTACCTTGTGAGGAATTAGGAGAAGACAACTCACTCTCGGGATACTGGCAAGGCCCGTAAACGTTGTTGCTCCTAACAATTACTATTGGGATGTTGAACGACTTCGAATAAGCGTGTACGTATATTTCGGCTGCGGCCTTAGAGGCTGAGTATGGGTTGGTGGGAAGGAATTGTTTGGTTTCGTCGACAAATTCATCAGGTGTCTCGCCGTAAACTTCATCAGTGCTCACGTGTACGAAACGATTGACTCGGCCATGATGCCGGACGCAGTCGAGAAGGTTCTGTGTACCAATGACATTGTTGACCGTGAAGCTACCCGGATCATCAAACGAGTTTTGTACATGTGAAGAGGCCGCAAAGTGCATCACACAGTCGATGTTGTTGGCTGATAAGGCTTCGGACACGGCCTTGTGATCTATGATGTCCCCCTGGACGAATTTGAAGTTGGGGAACGACTTCAAGCAGCTGACATTTTCAAGAGAAGACACGCGGTCTAGTTTATCGAAGCAGACGATGTTGTATTCAGGATATTGCACCGTCATATGGCGTGTGACCCAGCTGCCACTAATAGGTAATTTTACATTAGTTCTCGAAACGTGATGAAGACTCTTAGGGAATGCTCACATGAAACCGGCACCTCCAGTGATCAGGATGTTCTTGACATCGTCTCGAGGTTGGAACCTGGTAACACCAATGAGGTTGAGGCTTTCTTGGTCCTTCTGGTTGTCAACAACCACAGAACGAGCCTTCCATTTAGGGCTGTCTGGTGGTGTCATCGTAGACTGGGAGATAGAGGGGTTGGAGCTATCCATCTTAAGAGCATTTATCTTCACGGTAGCCATTTTGAATCGAGTTATGAAGTCTTGAGTGACTGAGCTGCCTGTCTTGGAGATTTGATAAAAGTTAGAAGACACGAGGATTGCTTGGTTGACTCAAAGTTGTGGAATGGCGCACACAATATATCTTCGTCTTTCTAATAGCTTATCTTTTACAGCCGAGAAAATTATGAGTCTATCAACTCTGAATTACTCTGATAGAATCAACGACTTGCAATTTGATAACCTATTTCCACTTGTTCGGAGTTACTGAGATGCTACATACCGCCGAGTTAACCTTGTTTCACAAGAAAAGATAAACAATGACGGTTCTAGACTCCCTTGCGGCTAGAGTCGACCGCAAACAACGGTGAGGGCTGACTGACCCAACATCCATTTTCTTAGGTACGTCATCCTTCACCGAGAATGAACTTAATAGGTACTCTAGTATTAGTAACTAAGTTTTATATAACTATAGAATAACTATATGACTTGCTCGATAATGACTACTTTTAGCCTTAACTAGCTGAGTAAGCTGCTTGTTTGATAGTGTTAGTTGGCATACCTGATTAGTAGAGACCGTTCTGCACCTACCCCTATCGTAGTTCAATGCACATGTCGAATTCGCCGTAACAGATTGAACATCGGGCTATTATCTCGCCGCGGAGTTATAAGATTGTCTTACTTGAAAGATGCAGTAAGATTGAACACGCTTGAGTACGTTATAATCAAGGGTCTAACACAGAGTAACGAAACGGAGTCAGTATAGAAAACTAAGCTGACGGATCCAGAGTTAGATCAAAACAGATAAGATGTTACATAAGATGTCATCTCAGATATAGTTATCAGTGGGCCTTACACGAAGCATATAAGATACACCATCGTGAAGCATACCATAACTGCAAAGACAACAATTGCCAGAAGGACCCCAACACAGCCACTTTCTACCTCGAATCTAGAATTTTTACCAACACCATAGACGACTTCAAAATGGCTGTTGGTACCGCCCCATACGTTTTCCTGATATTCGGTACGCCTTATCTAAATGACTCCCTGAAGCTCTTGGTTGAGACATTGTGACTCACCCGTAAACAGGCACTGGCTGGATTGCCACGCAAATCAAGGAATTACTCCAGGCATCAGGAAAGACAGCTATTACGGCAAATGCTAGGTTGGAGAACAGAGAACAGGTCTTGAGGTTAGCGAGTCATACATTGCAGATTCCGTCCTGTCCTTGGACAGCCAGCTCGAAAGAGCCAGCTATCCGTCCTACTTATCATATTATACACCAACGTACATTACTGACATAGCACTAGCGAGCTCGCAACACACAAGCCAAACCACGTCATCAACTGCGCCGGTGTGCGAGGAACACCAAATGCCGACTGGTGCGAGGACCACAAGGTCGAGACCATGCGGTCCAACGTCCTTGGCGTGCTCAACCTGGTCGACTGCTGCTACCTGCAGCGCATCCACGTCACTCACTTTGGATCGGCTTGCATCTATGACCGAGAGCCAGAGAACCTCCTAAAATTACCCGCCTACAACGAGGATGACGAGCCGTTTTACGCTGGCTCGTGGTACTCCCGCTCGAGGCTGATGAGCGAGCAGGCCATCCGCCATTACCCCAACCTGCTGCTCCTGCGTATCCGCGTGCCAATCGCGCCCGACCTACACCCCGGCAACCTGCTCACCAGACTCTTCAAATACGACAAGTTGCTCAGCCTTCCCCATTCCATCAGTGTCCTGCCAAACCTTCTCCCGGCCGCGATTCTGCTGGCCGAGAACAACGTCACGGGCATCTACAATCTGACCAACCCCACGCCATCTTCCAACAACGAAGTCATGGAGCTGGCTAAGAAATGGATCCGGCCTGACCTGAAGTGGGAGAACTTCGAGCTCCAGGACATGTTGAAGGTGTTGAAGGCCCCGCGCTGCAATGCCTTGGTGGACTCTAGCAAGTTGGTCGCAAAGTGCAAGGAACTGGGGTACGAGGTTAAGGAGCCTAAAGAAGCTTTGGAAGAGGTGTTCATCGAGATGAAGGCTAAGGGGTTGTAAGGGTCGTGTATGCTCTTGGCTTCAACATGATTTTGGATCAAACACGGGAGAAAAGGCCAAATTAATGCGAAAAGGAAGAAAATTTGCTTTATAGACTGTCCTTCATCGGTTTGGTAGACTAGCGACTCAGTCTCACATTACAGGCTTCACATTGGGTACATCGCATATGATAGAAGATATAGAAATAAATCAACGGGTCATCATTTCCTCGTCTGAAAATCCGCGAGTCACTTCAATCAGTCAATTATATTATATAATGATTCGTAAGTAGGGTCAATGGTATGAGGTGCATTCTCGTATATTGATCGAGATTGTCGATGACAACGAACCAAGTCCTCCAATCAAACATGCTGTTAAGCTTCTAAAAGGGGAAACGAACATATGCACATTGGGACCAAGCTTGCCGCTCATCACACCCATCATAGACTGGTAGGACTCCAATACTATCTCCAACTGAATATGATATTCTTTTTACACACCGCAAGACTACAGTATACACTACGGCATACCGCAAAACCAACCATGCCCGCCCGATCCTCACCTCTCCGACTCTCCATCCGCGAAGTATCTATCCGGCACGTCCACATCCCACAACGGCCTCTCAACCAAGGCCACCTCGAGCGTCTTCCGTAGCTCCTTGAGCGAAGCTGTCTCCGTAACCCCATTTGGCACCTCGTCGCCCTCATCCTCCGCAAGTGGCACGATTCCCAGGATCGGCCGGTATTTGTAGGTATGCCAGAACGGCAAGCCGCTGCTTGACTGCGACTTGGAGACCGACTTGCCCTGCGCGCCTCGGAGGAGCGCTAGTTCGCCTTGAGCTTCCTCGTCCGACTCTTCGCTCTCGCTGTCCTCTGCGGGCTGACTAAGCTCGTCCTCGTCCATCGGGTCAGACACGGGGCCGTCGAGGGGCAGTTCTTCGACCTCTTCGCCCTGGACATGGCGCAGGATTCTCGTGGGTCCCATGGCTCCTACCTCCGTCTTGCTGCCAGCACCGCTGTCGGGTCCTCTCTTCCGTTTCGTGCCTTGTTTCGCGAGTTCGCCACCGGACGCAGAGTCTGTCGGGACCGGCTCTGTTAAGTCTTGAGACATGTCTAACATGAATAGAAACGTGGTTCCATAGAGCCAGACTCTGTCGCCTGACCAGAGAGCCCCCTTCACGAGGTCACGAAGGTTTCGAAACTCGACCGGAAATCTTGATATTGGATTCCGCCTAGACCAGGGCGTGATGGAGCCTAGAGTAGGATGAAACACAAGGACCTGCGGTCTAGCCGTGATGGCAAGGAGTACATAATCGTCTGGAGCCTCATCGTCCAAGGTGGATGAATTCGCACCCGGAATCTTGCTGGAGAAAGAGAGTACAGTGGGCGCAGCGTTGAGCCTGGGGATAAGTGAGCCGTTTGGATTTTGGGTCCATCGCAAGTCTCCTTCTCTATCCCCGCCTTCCTCTTCATGCTCACTATCGGATGAGTTGTCGCTAGATGCATCATCGTGAGTTCCGTCAATGCCGTTTTGGAGCCTTGGACGCGAAGGTCCTAACACCCAGGTATCGATATAACCAGCTAGGTCCGCAACGGCAAGCATCTTGCTATCTGGAGAAAATGCAACATGGGTGATCGTTCGGTCGTACTGACCTAGACCGCCAAGAAGCAGGTGCTTAAGTATCTTGCGTTTAATGCGTTGTAATCGAATCGCTTTAGGATGGAGTTCCGGCTTATTTTCCGAATTTGAGCCCTGTAGTATTGGTAGAACAGTGGCCTTGCTGCCTACTTGGACGATGCATAGCCATCGTCCATCTGGAGAAATTTGAACATGTGCTGCACCTTGGGCAGCGATGTCCTCGGGTACATTGACTTTAGAGACTTTAAGTTCATCCCTTTTCGCATCGCCCCGAGGCTTGAGGTAAAACGCCTTGATATCTGATGTTGTGGATACCACAAGTAAAGAGCCATCTTCACTGATCGTAGCAGATGTGATGTTAGCTTCTCCCTTAACCAAAATCCGTGCCAATAATTTCCGGTTCTTGTCGATACCAGCGTCGCCGTCTGAAAGATTTACTAGGTCCTTGAGCGGCCTTTTCAATCGCCAGATGTGGACTTCACGCTCCCACCAACTGACTATTAGTCTATTCCGAGGTGCGCTTTGAAGCGGGGGGCTTTGGGGCAGATGTGGCAAAGCCCGGTGGTTTTCCATGCCGGCTTCCCGTAGAGGCAACACGATCGGACTAGCATCAGGGCCTAGGAAAAAGTTAGCAATTGCGTTTAGCCAGAACTAGATATACGAACCCCCTGAGACCACAACACTGATACCATTTCCTTCGAATGAGGCCATTGTCTTGACATCGTGACTATGGTATCTCCTGTGCCAGACTTTTCCCCATCTCGAGCCCGACCCTGTCGTCTTCCTGTAGAGGACAGTCCTGCGGTCCATCCCGCCGCTCAGAATTGTCGAGCCGTCGGCACTAACAGCAAGAGACAGGACGTCCTGGTTATGGGCTTGCAACCTCTGCGCCTGTGTATACGTCTTTCCGTCCCAGATGCAGACCTGGCCGGTGGAGTCGCCCGAAACAATGTCCCGCCCATTGAGACATTTGACAGACCAGACGATGATATCCTTAGACCCACCAGCAAGATCTGAACCCAGCGTCATCTTCCTCAAGACATGGCCGTTGCGCATGTCGTAAACCCGGATGGCGCTGTCGGAGCAGCCAACAACGACGATGTTGCGGTTTTGGAAGGCAATGCTGACCATCTTGGACTTCTTGGAAGATGACCTCACTAGTATTCGGTCGAATCGAAGGTCGTCGTCGTCGATGGAATAAAGTACAAGGCTCCCGTCTATGGTGCCGGCGACAAGTTTCTTCCCGGTCTGGACTACGCGTGTCGAGTCGGTCTTATCCTTGCCGTTTGATGTGATGACGAAAGGTTGGGCTCCAAGACACCATATATCTCCATGCATTCCGCTTGCCTGTTTCTTCGGCCTTCCCTTCTCGAGATCCCACTCGGTAATGGTGCTCGTGTAGCCAATGCTGAACAGCCTCGACTTGCCAATGAGCTTAGTGCCATCTTGCAGGACCTGATCAGGCTCGGTGACCCAGACCAGACCGTCGATGCTTCTATCCTTTCCTCCATGCAGGATTGTCTCTTGGTGCCACACTCCATTCAATGGGTTCCAGATCTCGATGTCGCCATTCGCTCGACCGATGGCGAGACGGACGGGGGCCGTTCTCTGGTGTCTGGAGAGTGTCGGATAAGAGAACGCGACGGCGTTTATGGCAGACGGAGGGTACGGCACAAAGCGGCAGCGGTGAATGTCCATTGTTGCGGCTTCGATCTGACCCGGTCGGCCTGAATGAAAAGCATCCGGAACTTTTTTCTGAATGGCTGTGAACTTTTTTTCCTTATCCATTCCTTATCCACCTTATCGCAGCTCTCCAAGTTAAACAAATTTTAAGGTGTGGTCAGTGCATTGAGGTGTGAACCCGGTATACCTAGGTAGGCAACACTAGGTCTTATAGTGCATAACAGCATATCCGCACAATAGTATCGCAATAAACCATACATTTATTATGTCCATATACCTCCTTTTTGGATTCTGCCTGCTTATTGGACCGCCTTTGGTTCTAGTGGACTTGTATCGCACTGCAGCGGGATGTCCATTGACAAGAAAGCGGCACGATCCAGAGTCTGTAATATCTGCTCATAGCCTCGTACTGTGAGCTATAGACCAGGTATTATGTACTAAACGTCGACCAACGGTCATAAATTATGTCACACGGCTATTGGAGCCAAGACCTGTTGGAAGCTATACGAGATGCAGGAATGCTGCACGAGTACATATATTGGGTGCTGTTGGATATTATTCGTAAGTGGTTCTACAGGCCTACAAGAGCCCACACCAAACCCTCTTCTTTACATATACAACTTTAGAGGCATTTTCGATCCGACTAAGAGTCGGTTTTTCACCCGCCCTCCTCCCTGAACAAAAGACGGAAAAAGAAATTATTGGTTTAAGTTTTTGTTATTTAAGGTTTTTTTTTATAGCTATGGGCAGTTTTAGGTTAACGGCTAGTCGATATCTACGCGAGTCGAATAAAGGGCCGGCTATATATAGGATCCGGCTCTATTATTGAATGCCGATAAGCCGGCCCCTATTATATACCGCCGACGAACCGGCTAACCTGATACGGCTTACGCCCCCTAATATATACAATAAAACCTATCATAGAAAATGCCCTAAAGTGCACTGTAGAATACTGTTAGAATGTATGATTACCTAACAAAAGGTATGATCACCAGACGGCGGCTACGTCGGCAACAGACTAAATACGTACCAGGCATACGTACCACGGCAGCAGGTCTATATAAGACCTGTCGCCGACTGTCAGACTTAGAATGAAAACTTAGAACCATAAGCACCTTCAGAGGCCCTAGAGAATTATTAGCTAAATTGATATATTCCAAGCCCTGATTACAGCCCTTGTTACACATTACACCCTTAGCAACCTTTGTGTAAACATATCCTCATGTAATCATGCCGGATCCAATGGACTGGGTCAGGCGTGATCCTGAATATCATTGGAAGAAATCTCATCCGCCTTCTTCGCAAGTGCCATTGTGTCAGCAGAAGGACATTGTCGAGTACTTTAGCCAGCGACAACAGGCCCATGATCAGTCAACCCCGCGAACATACAGCGTTGCAAAGCCCCACACCTGTAAGATATGTGAGGCTAAGGTCATAGATGGAGACATTTTTGAAACTTCATCGCCGTATCCGCAGATTGAGCCCTGGCCATGGGTCGCATTGTGCTCTAGTCTCCAAGAACTGATATGTTCTGCTCAATTTGGATGTGCCTTCTTAGAGTGGATTGTCGATAGGCTCGCCGAGAGCAAAACGTCAGAAGATGTTTTCTTTCTAGGTGAGGAGTGTGCCGAGATAACCTTTCATCTTCAGTTGCAGCCCAGTATGCGAAATAGATTGGTCACGTACTTTTTTATAGAGGTTGAATTAATACGACTCAACGGAGAGTCCAAGACCGCGAGTCTGAAGTCTAGCTGTATGACAATTTGGACAACCAAAGGTTTATCACCCTACCCTCTCCAAAAGAAACTCTACTGATGAAGCAATGTCTGTCCACCAGAAAACGGTATCGCGTCGTATATCCCGGAACGACCAATCGAGTGCGATAAGACCTCTACAGTGAGCACCCAGTTCTGTCGTGAGTCTCTGAGAGATTGTATAGAGAAGCACCCGGGTTGTAGACTCGCTACCAATGGAACATCGACACCTATATCCATCCACGAGTCCATCGCGTCTGAGCACTTGCCTACTAGATTACTCCGCATCCAAGATGGTGGAAATTTCGTGCTATTGGTTGTCTTAGATAATCTTTCGGACTCAGAGACAGCTAGCATTTCGGACCACGGTTACGCTAGTCTTTCGTATTGCTGGGGTGGCGGCCAATCCGTTTATTTGACACATGATACATTTCCTCAACTTACGCAAGGGGTATCTTCTAAACTTCTCCCGAGGACAATGCAAGACGCAGTCTGGGTGGTGAACATGCTAGGCCTCGAGTGGCTCTGGATTGACGCCCTTTGCATTCTTCAGGATGACGACCTGGACAAGGAACTTGAGATAGCTCGCATGGCATTATACTACAGCTGCAATACGGTAACCATCTCCGCAGCTTGTGCAAAAACTTGCAGAGATGGTTTTCTAGCTTCTGCTGACCAAGAAATAAAATTTAGGGCTGGACCGTTCCAGCTAGGGGTTGCAACACGATGGGGAAATGGCACTGTGCAACTCTTGCAAAAGGCATCGCGCCCTCCTGCTGAACCAATAGCAGCCCGATGTTGGACCTACCAGGAAACCCTACTCTCTCGTAGACTGTTATCCTTTTGCAAGGACCAAGTTTACTGGTCCTGCAAGATGGGAGAAGTGGGGTGCGGCGGCATAGAGGCAAAAGACTCGCCGGGATACAGAACTACGCATACCAACATATTTGCCACCCACCGCACTTTAGGTAGTGTTTCGTCCAGCCCATGGGAACACGTGTGGAAATATGTTGTCGAGGAGTTCATGTTAAGATCTCTATCCGTAGAGTCCGATAAGCTCCTTGCCATTGCGGCCCTTGCTTCGAAAATGAAGGACCTCGCGGTCCAACAGAAGTCATCGGTAACGTATCTAGTTGGCTTGTTTATAAACACAAACTCCGATCTGAGTTGGGCTGGTAATCTCCTATGGTATGTTGACGCTAAACAATCATGCCGTCCCTGTGCCTACCGAGCTCCTTCATGGAGCTGGGCCTCTCTAGACGGCCCTTACAGTAGCTTTGACGACCACCGCCTTTCAACCCACGACCTCAAAGAGTCTAACATCGAGTTCAAGGTCCTTGAATTCGATGTGACGCTTGCCCATTCAGAAGCCTTGTATGGAAGGGTAAATAGCACTCGTCTTATCGTCAGTGGCTGGGCAAGATACTTGAGTGACAACTTGAAGATGAAGGTCATATATCCTAAATTCAAGGAAAGGTTTCCACGAAAATATGACATAACTGAAACTACTTTACTTTTGTATGGAGATACCACGGATGATCTTATGTTGATACAGGGAGCTATCAAGGAGGGAACTGCACAATGTGCTATCTGGCTCCTTGAATTAGTTCGGCCAGATCCTCGGAAAGATTATCCCTGGGCAGGACTCATTCTTCGCGAAGGCAAGGATAGAATCATGTCAAGAGTCGGTGTATTCGTCGTGCGTGGTGAAAACATGTATGGTGGAAAAAATAAAGAATGCAGAGAAATCATGGATACATTTTTCGACGTCATGTTGAAATGCCAGATAAATTAACAATTCTTCTGCCCGGAGGGATCGTCAATTCTTCAGCTATTGTCACGGTACAAACTTGTTCGTTGCTTTGTTGTTGATCTTTCCTATGAAGAGTATATATGATGAGCCTTTATACTATTCTTTCAGATTATAGAGTGTCCCACAGCTGTGGCAGGTTTCTGTTACGCCAAGAAGGTGCTCGAGCAATTGATGCGACACCTAACTTCGACCTTCATAAGCATATAATGATGATATATCAATAAGCACATAGCGATTGATTCTATACGCTAATCGATCAGATATATATCATGGCTTCTATGATGTGTTTGTGCTGTTTCGCTATGTACAGGGTGACCCGCTAACACGTCGACATAGTGATGGCTCTTTACCTGTAATTGACTATATCGCTTTTGTATCGCTTTTGGATACTTTTAGAACTCCGCAAACATATCCAGCAGTTGAACTGACTTTTGAGGGGGGGGGGGCAAGGGATAAAACCCCGGTAAATATACATGAAACGCAACTTTCAACCCTATCTAACGCAGCTTTTATAACTTTACTTCTCTCAATTCCGAGGATAGATCGCTACTTCTATGACTAAGTTGGATAATTTAGACTCCTCCTTTATCTGCTAGAACTTGAAGAATGCCTAGCGTGCATCCAATCTTGGACGTGCACTCCCTCCTTACTGAGCACATCCTGTCTAAACCCATATTCGTCAAACTCTACCCGCAGTGCCGATTCGCTGATATTTGAAATATCCTCGAGCGTAGGAGCATGTACTACATTTGTCTCGGTGCGCTGGAAACCTTCGGGGGTAATGCACTCCTTTTCATCTCCGGCCTGCGCCGTGCCAATCTCTAGTGAATCTTTTGAACACGGTGGCGGTGCAGATATTTTTAACTGTTCAGCAGCGGACCAGCTCTGGTTCACCCCAGTGCAATTCGGGAGCTCATTTTCGGACACTTCTACTAAGCTGCCATCGGGGCCCGGGACAAAATGACGAGCAGGTAATACCTCGACGTCAATAATTGGTTGGATTCGGTGGTATACATCATGGTTATGGATCTCGCGGTATATCTGCTCTTCTTTAATCTCGTGTATGTGTGGGTGTATGGTTTCATGTGTGACCGCTTGCAAGCCGTCTAATCAGCTGGTTATCATTTATTCGGATGTTGGAATACCTACCTGGCGCATAAGAAATCCCCTGATCGGCGTCAGTCGTGTCGCTTAAATCAAGAACACCTTCCAAGGCTTTAGCTAGACTGTCCTCGCCGTTTTCGATATCATTGATTCCTTGTAATCTTAGAAGATCGTGGCTGCGGGTATGATGTCCATTCCCAGTGGTCATCTCTATAGAAGAAACCGGTAAATATGTATCTCGTCTGCCCTGTTCCGAACCAACAGCGGCATCACTCAAACTAGATGGAGTATAATAGCTACCTGTTGACGAAACTCCCCTTCTATTTTTACCCTTTCCGTGAATCTTTGTTCGTGCTTGTGAATATCCCGGTGGCGCCAACGCCTCCTTCGCGTTATGCGACTGAGATGGCCTAATATCACGTCCTTCCTGGGGTTGCAAGATGCGTTCCTCAGATCCACCGACATTGCCAGGGTAGGCTTTCAGCTGCTCTGGTTGTCCTCCAACGGAATCTTCGGTATTTCCCACGTAATGTCCTGCAAACAAAGAGCGGTTAGGGGTTTGGGCTTGGGTGGAGTTACAGGTATTGATGGTCTGTACTGTTGAGGCTTCGTTAGGCTTGGGACCATTGGCAGCAGCAACACATTGAGGTACTCCTGATGTGCCTCGCTGAGCATCCTCATTCGGATAGTTGATGCCCTCCAAGTCCCACGAAACTGGTGGTGACCTATCTTCAACAATCTCGTTCCTAGAAGGGGATGCCTGTTGTATGTCTGCATAGGCTTCGTGAAAAACAGTCTTCATACGTCGCTTCATGGTGCGGTGAAATTCCAGATGCTAGAAGCTGCAATTAAGGTGCGTGTATGTATAGTCTAAGCAACTATATAGAAGTGACAGCAACAGTAGACCTGAGCTACTGATACTGCCCCTTTAGAAGAGTGCTCATGATGCTTGTTAGGAGTTCAATGTGACAATACACACATTGTCAAATCAATTCGTAGTTGTCATGCAAGGAAATGACACTGAATACCGACCATACCATTACAATAAGATCGCGTGTTTGTGAGTGCGGGATTCCCAGTTGACAGTTCAAGTCGAAAGGAAGGTCTAGTTAAGCTTGGCATGACGTTCTCGGATTCGTGGTAGCAAGTTTCATCTCGTTAAACGCCATTTGTTATCTGGTCAAAGAATGCCATCATCTGCGATGTCATAGCCTCGTGGAGATGCGTAAGTTCGATGCGGACTGAAAACAGAGAGAACAACGAATTGCAAAGAGAGTTATATCAACACTGAGGAGTACTTGTGAGTATATCTCAATCTCCTTGTAGATAACTGTAAGATTTACTAAGTCTGTTAGCCACCTAAGTTCTGTCTCACAGCTTTGTATCAAGCTCCTTTGGAGTATGCGTACTCATATTTTAGAGTTACCCTAATAAGATGCTTGACGTAGATCGGCTCTACTTTGACGGAAGGCTAAAAGTTTATAAGACCCACACTCACACAAAGCTTTAACCCAGCTGATTGGCTGTCGTAGCATAAGGATGCCGGATTTGGCAACTGATAGCTTATCGACTAAACCCTAGGTACTTTCAAGGTGTCAAATGCCGTGCTAGCAGCCATAGCTCAGGTCAATGACGGCTGTCTCAGGTTGACGTCTATGATATACATTTCTTTCTCGCCAAATATATGAATAATTTTTATAAATACATCAGTTATCATACTGCCAGGTTGCAGTATCGAATTATGTGCCATGTTTATCGAGAAACCTCAATTAATATAGCCAAACAGTCGTCTACCGAATACTCTTAACAACATGAATAAGACAAAAGACACAATCAAGGACTTTATGCACAAGTCTGGTCATCATGATGCCACCGTTCATGAAACCGTCCAACCAGCCGTTCAGAAAGAGACAGTGAATCCAATCGAGCGCGAAGATATTAATACAGCTATTGATAAGGAAGTCCACCAGGACCACTACCACCGCACTGTGCAGCCAGTTTTTGACAAACAAGTTCTACCAGAGCAACACAAGCATAACATCGGTGGTATTCAGCATCGAGAATATGACCATCGAGACCTTGATAAAACGAAAAATTCCTTAGCAGCTGAAGGGCAAAATTTCCGTGACGAGCGCACTGTGCATGATACTACACATACACAGAGCCACGCCCCAGTTGTTCAGGGTGAGCACGTCCACCAGTATGCAAATTACCCAAAATATGCCCCCAACCTAATCCTGGTCATTGAGCTAACATTCTTCAATAGCCACCTCCACGAGACTATTCAGCCTGTAGTGCATAAAGAGACAGTCCAGCCAAGCGTTGTCCACACAACGGTCCCCATCCACGAGGTGCACCACAACTCGGCGCAACATCATTCGATGTCCGCGTTACAGCCCGTCACTATGGATGAGTACAAAAAGAAAGGCGGTGTTCTTGGTGGTCGCGATGAGCGCTTCGATGCCTTCAAGGGGGATCCTAAGGATCTTAAGGAGATGCTCGAGATTACCCATCGTAATAAAGAATCGGGTTCCCATCACGAAAATCCCCCTAAGGGAGTTCACCACGGAGACTTTGAACCCTTGGATGGTGGTGGAGAGCACCAGGTCTCTGGTGGTGTTTCAAGTGTTTCAATCGGTGAAAAGAGAGGATCCGGTGCTGCGGCAACCGCTGCAGCTACTGCTTCTCATAAACGTGCTACAGGCTCAGCCCCATCTGACGGAACCACCAAAATAGGCCGAGCTTCTGATCAGTTGATTACCCAAAAAGCTCAGGACGAATATAAGAAAAGGGAGTCAGGCACTGGAACTGGACGTAGGTCTATTGGAACAGATGGAGTACATAATTTTCCCGCATCAGAGAAGGCTCATAAGCCAAGCCTCTTGGACAAACTGAACCCTCTGACTGATTCGAATGGCGATGGAAAGACTGGATTCATGAAATAAAGACCTATCTGTACCTTCAGATAGGGAACGGTAGTTTAGGCCGTAATAATGAGAATTAGCTAATTACTTCGGGTAGTACTTCGAAACGATGTTATGGGAGTCCGGTATATTGAGGCTAGTTAGCATATACAATAGTCAAACATATTTCCTACGCATAATTTCCAACATTCGAGTGAATTACTCCAAGACGTCCGGAAGAAGCCAGGGCCAAGTCGGAAGATAGAATAGCAAGCTTATATAAATTGTTGGTTAGTTATGCCTGATGGGGTGAGTATATAGTTGCCGACTGCATCCTGACGAGACCCTCTAACCCACCTGTCTTTATAAGACATGGCAGTGCCAAATATGTATTCACTACCAGGATGGCACTTGAAGCTTAATACGTATTTATGCTCAGTATTCCCCCGTGTGAGAACCTCCGAGATCTAAAGCCTCGTCGAAATCCCCTCGATTTAGCCTAGGAAATCCTCCATATTCTCCATCTTGATTTATTGATTGAGCAATCTTTTCAGCCAGTGCATCTGTCGGTTACGGTGAAAAGTAAGCTAATGGTACATTTTCCAATTGCAGTGTTTAATGCTAGGTGATATGGGTCAGGACAGGCTGAAAGGAGGCTTCTTACAGACTGTAGCCATCGGATGACAAGGTGGTAGGACCGGGAAGATTGAGGCATCTACCACACGAAGTCTCTCCACACCATACACGCGCCCGTTTGAGTCTACCACTGCCATGGGATTGTCACGACGACCCATAGCGCATGTGGACGATGCATGATTGAATGTTGAAGCAATTTGCTGGATGGAAGCCAGAATTTCCGCATCAGTAGAGACGTTCAATCCTGGGAAAACTTCATCTCCTAATACCACATCCCGGAGGACCGGGTGAGAGAATATATCACGAGCACGTTTGAATGCTTCTATTGCCATTTCTTGATCTCGCAAGTCACTAAGCCAGTTGGGGTTGACAATTGGATAGTCGTTTGTGTTATTAGATATGATTGTGACGTTCCCGCGAGAGAAGGGTTTCATTATAGCAGTAGTTGGAGACGCATAGTTGCGACCGTCCACTGGAAAGTCTGAGCGATCACGACCGAAGCCGAAATAACTGTCGCGAAACGCGTACTCGTAGTCTGGCCAGTCGGAGGGGAACTTGTCAAGATCACCCTGCGTGGATTGGGTGATAGAACAGTTATGGAATTTCGCAAATGCTGTCTCTGGGATGAGTAAATACACCACTATATAAAGAACTTTGATCTCTCACCGAGAATCTCTGCGCCAAGGTTTGTGAGCATTCCGGTGCGATTCTCTAAGTATTCCTTCGTCTGCTCAAATAGGAATCTAGGGTTACTCAAGGCACTGTGCGTTACTACATTCACCACGTATGAGGGGGTGAGAGAGACATGATCCTATTCCCAAATGTCAGTTAGTAAACAGTGGCAAAATTTCTCAGGTGACTACGCACCCACATATTCTGACCAACACCCTGAAGATCTGAGATTACTTCAATATCCAGTTTTTCCAGAGTGTTCCTCGGACCAATGCCAGACACCATTAGGAGTTGTGGTGAGCGAAACTATGGAATGTTAGTTTGGGTCCAATAATATCGTGACTTTGGGGGGTCACACACAGTCCCTGCACATATAATAACCTCTTGCGTAGCATTGAGCTGGTATTCAACCCCACCACTTTCCACCACGGCGCCGATTGCCCGCTTGTCATTAAACAGTACCCTTTTGGCCATGGTATTCTTATACACATTCATATTGTTCGTCTCCGCCAAGGCCTCTCTTAGGAATGAGGTCTCGGAGGAACTTCTCGTCTGTGTTTCCGAGTCGAGTGCCAGACTTGTGTAGGCATACCCCAAGATATTGCCATCGGCGAAGCCAGGCAGGCTCTTTAACCCTATGGTTTCCAAAGCACGCTCAATCCAGGATGACATTGGATTTACCCAATTCGAGTATCCCACTTTCACGGGGCCTCCATCAGGGTTCCAGAGGGACTCATCATAAACGGGAGTGGAATTCAAGCTGCGCAAGCTATTCGGCGGTGTGAAGCGGGTACTTTTCTTGTAGAAGGAGATGAAATTGTCGAACAGGTAGCTATCATCTGCAGTCAAATCAGCCCATTCTTGGAGGGCTCCTTTTGGCGCTCTGCAGAACAGCAATATTAGTAAAGATTGTAGCAAAAATATTTACGAAGGACGAAGGGGAAATATCCACCATCATACCTAGTATAGAACATTAAGTTGCGGGCGCTGCTTCCGCCGAGAACTTTGCCTTGAGAATACACGACGCTCCGTCCAGATAAGCCCTAAAGGTGAATTGGCATGTGGGTATGAATCGAGATGTAAGAAGGTATAAGCTGCTTACTAGCTGTGCCTCCGTCCATTGATACCAATCTAGGAACGGGTTTTTCTGCGATGGCTGTGAGCCCAAAAATGTCGAAGCCATAGCAGGTATCGCACTATTATTCCCATTTATAAATTCATAGAAGTCACCGGCTTCGACAACAGCCACAGTACGTCTCGTGTCCTCGGCCAAACGACGCGCCATTGTCAGGCCGGCTGTGCCGCCTCCAAGGACTAGATAGTCATAGCTAGCACTAACTCCAGCAACACCAAAATGTGATCCAATAAGCCCCTGGGCTGAGATGGACTCTGCCCATTGAGATTCAATGAGGGGTGCAAATGCAGGTAGTAGGTATAACGGCTTCATCTTCTGTGATCTCTTCTAGGGACCGAGAGGAGATGAGAATCGGAAAAGCAAGCTGTACGCTGGTTTTGAACTACCCTAATGAATAATAACATCTCTTTTCAGTCGTCGGTGACGACCTTTATACAGCACCGTGCAGCTTTGTGTAGCAGTGGGCCAATGGCCCCTCTCTCAATGAAAATTGTTTGCATTACAAGTAGCCACCAACATGATTCCCAGCAATATATTCTCTTATATGATTGGTTCATGTTCGCAAGATCTTTATCATGTTATTCTGTGGTAAGACCCTGAATTATTGTATATACATATAATATTCTTAGAGCAGTATCACTCTCTGATATGCGATTCTTACATTACACGCAGTGTATGCTTCCTTCATCGTAGAACTATTACATCAATGACTGACAACATAGCGTCCATGTGTACTGCTCTTCTTAAGAAATGCCTGGCCCTTGAACCTAGAGCACAGCTAGAATATGATCTCGTTCCGCTATCAATGGGCGGGACGCATATCATTCTTCTTTCTGCATTTTTGATCTTTCTGACGAGTTTGTGGACTGCCAGTGAGTCAATCTTTCCTTTGATACAGAAGGGATACCTCCATGATGCCCTGAAATTCAGAGACGGTACTGGCTAACTAATGTGGCTATATAAGTGCGGATTCGATGCCGTAGAATGCGGAAGATTCCTTTACAGCTAGAAGATTGGCTTCACCTAGCCGCCCTCACCTTCTTCTATGGCCAACTCGGAGGGACTTTCGCGTCTGTAGCTTTCGGTGCTGGCCACCCTACAACGAGCCTCACAAAGTCCCAATTTTCACGCTTTCAGCAGGTACTGAATAGAATCAATAACTCGATGATGTAAAATCAAGCTAACGGATTCAGACGTTACTCGCCCGCCAGGTATTGTATGCTATTGATATCGGTCTTGTGAAATTTAGCATCTGCGTCTTGCTTATGCGAATTTTTGTGAATCGCGGATTCAGGCTCGCTGCCATATGCATCATGGTGTTATCAGGGCTGTGGATGGTTTCCACTGTCCTCGTCGGACTTTTGATGTGCCGCCCTATACAGGCAAATTGGGATCCCGAGATACCGGGTGCGATTTGTGGCAAACCTGGTATCGCATACATGTTCATCGCTGTGGTCAATGTCTTTCTTGAGATATGTCTTCTGATCTTGCCGATCCCTATGCTCTGGAAGTTACAACTAGCTCGTCGTGATAAATTCGGCCTTACCTGTGTTTTCGCGTCTGGATTACTGTACGTCTCCCCTGGAGCTTTGGACGGTACGTCACTCAAGTATTTCAAGGCTAACACTGATGAAATTCTAATAGCACTCTATGTATTGCCGCACTTCGCATTCCTTTACTATTGAAGACAGACTACAAGGATATTACGTACGACACCAGGGCTCAAATGGTCTCTTTTACTGAGCCAGCCGTAGCTCTGATGATATCATCAAGTATTCTCATCAAACCCCTCTTCGACCAACTCTTCATGTTCGTCACTGGAAAAACACCGTCTAACAGGTGCACGAGTTCGTATCATTTTAGAGGGCCAACAATAGGAGACAGTAATCAGTCACAGCCAAGGGATGGTATAGCGAATGAGCGTTCAGAAGGTGATATACCAGAAGAGCACAGAGATATGGGGGTCGACCGAGGTATATTAGGTATAGAAACCTCCACAGGCGCACGCCCGTCCAGTGACATCTCAGAATTAGATCTAGAAAACAGTTTTATTTTACAGAGAATCGTGGTGAAATAGGAAACTAGCGTTACGAAGCAGGATAGAGGGTTGACTTTAGAGACATATTTACCAAGACTAAACCTCTAAACTGTGTATTGCTGCTGGTAGTAAGAGATCATTTTCGTAGATCTTTTATAACCTTCAATTACACTTGCCTATGTCACGATCTACTGCACTTTACAGAGGCCAAAGCTTATAAGAGAGGAAAGGCTCGGCATGGAGGTAATTTACTTTAGTCTAGGTTATACCTAGATGAACAAAACAAACCCAGTGACATGTACCACTTCTTTTACGATGATAAGGCAGTTAGTGACAAACAAAAGACATCATATCCAGTTACTACAGCGCCCTAAACTGCAAGGAAAACTTGAATAATGATGTCTGCGTTAAGTCACATTGCATAATATCCTTTGCTCCATCATAAGGGCAGTACTAAATCAAGTATCGCTGTAGATATATATCTTGATACCAATGCATTTGTTAATATAAAGCAGTATTATTTAATAACAAAGTGTGCAACGTTCAACAAGGCAATAATACCATTCCGGTGAGGTGCGTCTAGATCGGGCGTAACCAACATCAAGTGAGCGAGCATAAGACAACGAATTATTGCTGTTGACGCCACTTCCTAATTACACAGCAGTTACTCACGGCTTGTTATGTAACAGCCTCGAAAACGCAGAAACTACCAACTATTTACCCATGAGCTCTTCTATTGGTACCATACTCAACAACACTCAATTCTGTGGGGCAATAATATGTACTACTATCACAGGATAGCCCTGCCATATTCTACACCTAGAATCGCAAACCTGCATATGCACCGCAAACACTTTGAATGCCGCTACACATTTAATCAGGCCAATCAAAAGCATATTGCACATCTGATTGTAGCACGAAATAGACCACAGCAGACCAGAATGACGGTCCGCACCCTGATCGATCGGCGAACCTAGGTAACTAGGTAAATGGTTAGTGATTCCACTCTCGAATATGGAGTGGCGACAAACTTGTGTAGCCGATATATGATATTCGGTTCGGATGTGACTGTGGAAGTTATTCTTTTCCTTGACTAGGCCAGTATTCTAGTACATAGCGTTAGAAGATCTTGCAAGATAGAACAGCTGCCAACACTTACACCTCTGTTATCCACCTTCCGCTTTTATGCTTTCTCCTTAAGTGAGCTCTCGCGGTAGTTTTGAAACTAGGAATATTGTCATGTCTCCTTCTGTATCCGCTATGAGATTGATGAACCTATCCCCAACGTATGTCATGGCAGAATCCAGAGGGGCGATATGCCATGCTCTAACCCTCGCTAATAATCTAAATGGGTATATGCTAAACAAGATCGCAATTCCGCCCCCCGATGATAGACAGAAACATTTAGATAGTAAAAAACTAGATATATCCTTATCCTCACTTCTAAGACACCGCATGTCCTCCTCGAGACCAAGCTAACCTCGTTTGTTCAATCCTCAGATCTTCAGCACCAGATCTGGCATCTGACCTTGGACGGAACTTTGCATAAGACCTCAGTACCAGCTACCCTCAAGTCTATATTAGACGTTGGCACCAGCACCGGCTCTTGGGCCGTAGCGAGTTAGTAGCACCTCAAGTTGTTAGACTATTACCCCTTTAATCCTAGAGCATGAAATACATACGTATTCGAAAGAGTCTGTCTAGGATTTGAAGACCCTAGTACCATATCATGTCTTCCGACTCTTCGCCGAGCTACCAAGGGAGAATACTGACTCCAAATGCGATAGTGGCCCGTGCATATCCAGGGGCTAAAGTGATTGCTACAGATTTCATGCTACCAGATATTACGAACGCACCTCATAACCTTACGATACTACAGCAAGATGTTAATTCTGAATGGCCCTTTAAGCACGATGAGTTTGAATTGGTGCATGACCGTAGTAAGCCACATTCAGAATCTTATCCTACCCCTGCTACCCTGTTTCAGGGGTAACCTACGAATTCCCTATTGGGCATATTCAGGGGCTAGATAATCCCGAAACAGGCCCCAGAACTCCGGTTTCTCGTCACAATATCTAGAAAGAGATAGCACTGACTCCTCTGGCTATTAGTGCTCATGGCTGGGATTCATGACTGGCCAGATTTTCTGGCTAAGAGCCGGAAGCATCTGATCCTAGGCGGGCGTCTTAAACTGCCCAATGTTAGCGGCGCGTACCAAACAGAGAAACAAGAGGCTAATTTTGCTGAAGGTTCTTCATTCATTCGATTCAGCACCCTTGCAGATGATATTTAGACTCACAATGGTCGAGACTTCTCCGTGATTGAGAAGCATACCCAGCGTCTCAAAGATCAAGGGTTCACGGATGTCAATGGACACATCCTATAATGATTTTTAGGCGAGTGGGCTGATACGGATCGAGAAACGCAATCGGTGCTCTTACACTAAGTAACTTCAGCAGATTTATCATTAGTACGGGCGTGCTGATTTTCACTACGAACAACTTCATGACTGAGGAAGAAGCCAAGGCCATAGTTACTGCGGCTCTCCATGACCTGAAAACAAATTGTCTTTCGAATCGCGACTATCTGCATTGTGTAGACCACACCTTGAACACTTGATTGATTCATACAGAGCTAGGCCATAGTACTAACACGTTGGTAATAGCAGAATACACAATGCTATGAAACCAGTAGGATCTAGCTGAGGCCCGCGTATTATGAGAAACACAGGTAGGACATTCTACCCTTATATGAAGGCCTGCGGCTATCTAGCCATCTAGGTTTGGGTTTCTTGGTGGCATTATATTGCAACTTCTTAATACCTATATGGGGGGGGGGGGGGGGGGGGTTGGAAGGCTTTCGCCAGTTGAACCCCTTCTTATTCGTTTGCTGTCGTTGTTCATGAAGCATGACTATGTCTAGACTTCTCGAGTCAATCCAAGGATCGGATACATTATATCTCGACAAGAGTTTGGAGACAATTGTTGGAGGTAAATCTCCTAGGTTCGATCGAAGTTAACCTAGGCCTCATTGATACAAACGTCAGTTGGGACATGTATCGATCACCAAGGTGTCAACTATCGGGACATAGACTTTTATGGTAGAGATGACATGAGCTCGGTAACTGGAACTTGAACAAACCAAGCTCATACCTACCTCAACGTGTGTCTAGAACTTCTAGGTCCCAATAGAGATGACCCTGAAGGCGTGGTTGATACAGACATGCATACACTTTTAGAAACCTCGAGATTTAGAATGGATATGATTGAGTTAGAATACTTGGGTTAGAATCTGAATATCTTGTGCTGTGTCATATACGTGACAACCATCCAATCAGCTACCATACGTAAGTACTTTCTAGCCCATAGCTATTGTAGTACTCAATAGATATCATTCTAAGAAACACTACTATACAATAAGCGTTTAGCTTAAAATCCAGCAGCGATTCTTCGAAATGCAAAAAGCAAGCATGATCCCTCCCTCGCCCAGCTAAGATGCAGCTCATCTCATCTCATCTCATCTCATCTCATCTCATCGCAGCACCGCGGCGCGGCGCGGCACGGCGAGCCGTTCGTTCGTTGATCTACCAATATACCATAGCATATCTAATCAAACATCCCGGCGGACGAAGGAGCCAAAACCCAAACGCGATGTCACGCTCGCGGGTGGCGCAGCAGCGTGTCGATGTCTTGGCACGCCAGACACCCAGCCCGGCCAATACCAGTTGTCGATGTCGTGATCGGTAGTGCCTGAAAACTGCCGGTGACACGGCACGTCTTGGCGACGCGGGCGCTCGTCATGGCTGCGACGTCTCCCTTTCCGTATAGGTATACTTCGCACGCGCGCATAGATAGAGATAGGTATATGCACACGTGTATCGATTCTAGATAGTGGCGTACACTTCGTGCGTCTGTCTGGCTGGGGACATCCGATTTCTTATGGGCCACGACTGCTACTGCTTCAATTCGACGTAGGGGCAAAGCGGGATCTGTTGATGGAATAAGTAATAATATATTACACAGGTGGTATTAGATGGACGTTGCTTCGCTAAATGTGATCGCGTACAAGGCGTTGCAACGTCGCACTGACTAGCTAGGGGTGGATATACAGAGCGTCTAGATAGGTAATAACGGGTATATATGCTATGCCAAAATAGAGACATGGGAAAATCAAAGTGTGATGATGGGAGACAAGAGACATGTAAACAAGGATACCAACAACAGACGTCTATTATTGGCTTGGCTTAATCGACTTCGTGATCTCTTTCTCGTTCTAACAGCACTGAGGCCGCCATGCAAAGCTGTCGCTAGAAATCAAAATGGGGTACTCCCTCCAGGATAATGCCTAATGCCAGCCTGCCACCTATCGCCAGGTTTTCCAACGGCAATTGTCCTTTTGCTAGTACACACACAGTACAGTCCCACGCCAGCAAACACCAATCGGCATGATCATGAAAATCTTTCGTCAAACCATCTCTCACTCTGTGGCCATGACTATGCATTGAACCTGAACGCCAGGCCGAGGACAACCGCCTTTTTCCTCGGCTTGCCCCAACCCCCCAATATATGAATCCGCCCCCGCCTAGGGGCTCCGTTACGCCGGCAAATTTTCCTGGTGTATAATGATGCAGAAGTGTGAACAAATGAAAGCAGAAGGTATAATATCGCAAAGTTGAGCAGGCGCGTCTGATGGAACTGTATAAGTCGATGACATCCATTCAGGCGGGTCAATCGACAAATGAGATTCGATAAGTAATTCGTTGCTGTGTCAGGATGGATGTAAATGTCACCATCCTGTAGATGGAGTTTGTGATCCGTGGGGATAATTCGGTATCCATTAGCGTGTAGGCGTGTAGGCGTGAAGTCGGTGAGTATGGTGGCATGAAGGTCGTTGGGTGAAGGAAGGAAGGAAGCATCATCTTCGTGGCGGGTCTCGCGGGTCCGGGAATTGCTGGTTGCGTCTACCATTTTCCCCACGTGCGGCAACCCATTCGGCATTGCCACTTTGTCTTCCTGGCTGCTCGACGGGAAGCTTCTGGTCGTCGCTAGCACGGGGACCGGAACTACGAGTCTCATTGGCGGCCACGGAGCTCGGAGCACCAGGGACCATGCGCGTGACAGCCTGGGTGATCGAGGCGACCACATAGCCCCGTAGCTCACGATCTTCCTTCGCATCTTCCTTCTCCAGTCGAAATCGCTCTTCTTTGCTCATATTAGCACGCCGGAGATCTTTGATCTCCTGCATGGTGTAGAGCATCACCGCCTCGGAACATCTGTTCCTCTCCAACGCATGCTCACTCTTGCGCACGTATCGGCGGGTGACGTCGGTGGCACCGTCAATGCTAAAGGCGATTACATATGACATCCGCTTACCCCAGCCTTCGGCGTAAAGTCGCGGATTGTCCCATGCTTCTTCGCAGACATCGACATGGACCCAGCGTTGCTTGTGCTCGGAATACACCTCAGTCCATACATGGTCCTCGGCGTTCCATACCCAGCGGACACGCCCACCGACGGCACGGCACAACATGCTAAAGCAGTTAGCCCACTCGCCGCACCGGCCCCTCCTCGTCTGCAAGAGTCTCCAGACGTCGCTATATCGAGGGAACCGCTCGAAAGCCCCGCAGGATTGGTTCGAGCATTCGTAAAGCTCGACCCGCGTTGCTCCACAGGCCTTCTCATCGGATGTGGGCTGAGTCCGGCCCCTCGCAACGGTCGGTGATAAACAGACCGGACAGGGTGGATTGTTCACCCATGTGAAGAAGGATCGCTTAAACCATCTAAGATGAAACACAATCAGATTGTTGCCCAGTTTACCGACGGGGTGGAATGGACAGTAGGCCTCACTCACCTTAATAATGCACGAATTACGCAATCTTGGTATCCCCACTCAGGTTTCCGACCGTCACCCATACTCTCCGCCTGAGCCTGTAATACTTGGCTCTCTTCCTCTGCCTCGCCGTATATCCTCTCGAGGGGAACCACTTTGAGGGCTTCATCAAGTAACCCCGGGTTCTCGTACTTGGTCGGGGTCAGTGAGAGTGTCAGAAGCATCGAGTGAAACTGCTTCACGGGCTTGTTCTCAGGGTTAGGAGGCGTCGGGATTATAGGCAGGTTCCTCAGTGAGGAATAAGAAGGTAATGCCGCGGGAGACGCGCGGCCTTGACCAGACGATGTCGACGGTCTACTACTCGAGGGGGTTGCCGAAGACCCTCTAAGGTTTGATGCCGAGGCTCGTTCGCGAGGATTCGGCGGGCTCGGTGGGTTTAGCCGTTGCTGTTGGCTTGATCGCGACTGATCGTAGTCGTTCATGCGCTTCACTCTGAGGAGCTGCTCGAACTGTACTCGCAGATCCCGGGCCCATCCCTCCCCGTACTCATTGCCGTCCTCACCAGGGCCATCTCCGCGACCAGCCATGTTGTCGGCGTTGGTTCAAACCAGAAGAGGGAGGTGAGAAGCGGTAATGAAAATCCAGTGTTCAACTTCCTGGGTATAAAAGCCCGACTTCTCTGTCGGAAGAAAAAGGAAAAGGGAAAAAAGGGTGGAATACCAGGCCAAAGTGAGGCCGGCCGATTGATTACGCAGCGGGATAAAGACGTGATCAGCGAGATGGTGACTAATAATGTGGGCTGTCTCGCTCGAAGTGAGACTCAATTGCCTCCAGTGAAAGGGGGTGGTTTTCTTCGTTGAGCAAGGACAAGCCGCCAAGTCGCCAGTGATGGTCAATCAGTCCCCCATACGGATCATTAATAGGCGGTCGCTGGCATTCGTGTGTCGTTCCCCGTCGTACAAGACTCTCGCTCTCGTTCCTCTCTGTCCTGTTGCAATTGTCGTAATGGTTGTAATTATTTCTGATTAGGGCAATGCTGTGGGATGATGGATATCCCCCTTGAGCGTCGCGCAGTCGAGCAATCGTCGAACAATCGAACAGTCGAAAAAGGAAACAAAGCGAGTGACGGGGGTCGGGTGGGTATATGTATGTATAGACACACTGTAGAAGCCAGAAAAGAAGACAACGACAATGATGCTATACTCGTATTTGTTTTGCTATAGTCGAATTTCCCTCAGTCGGCTGCTTACAACGCTACTCTCTCATCGATGTCGGCGGGAGGGCGGATTAGGTAGATGGATAAGGTACAGGAGGTGGTCAAGGGCAAGGTATACTTAATAATAATAATAGGATGGAATAGTATTTGGGGGGTTTTGTTCGGGGAGGGAAAGCCGATAGATGAAGAATGGAAATGATAGTGGAGCACGAGTCTGTACGGTAGCAGGTGCATGCGTAGGCAGGACAGGGTTGGTGCGGTAGAGGAGGGAACGAAGATGGCGAGGTTGCGTAGGCCTTCTCCGCCCGTAACTTTCCAGAACTCGCGCATTGGCCGAATTCGTGCCCTCACTGAAGGTACTGCAAGTACATGGCGCCAGAGGAAAGAGGTGAACGCGCGTCTCCTGAGGCCGCTGCGCCAATCACATTACACACATGAGTGCCTCGGTGGGGCGGTAGCGACTTTATTCTGAGACTTGATTCTTCTCAATCTCTTTATCTCTAGGTACCTACATACGCCTATACATACTTACATACGCGATGGTTTCAAGAAGACGACGAAAAAGAAGAAGACGAGAAGAGGAAAAAAGAATAGATTTGGTTCCTCGCAACATAATTTCGTCGTCCTTCTTTTTTCCTTTTTTTTTCTTCTCTTTTTTATTGTTTTCTTTTTATTGTTGTTGTGTTGTCTGCATTTGCAATAGTATACATCATGTATTGCGACGACTCTCTGAGGTCCCTTCCACATCACCTCATTAATAAGGTCGTGACCTAGCGACCTTGTATGTCTGTCACTTGGCAGCTAAGCTTAGGTACATGTCAAATCTGTACTCAAGGCAAAACCGATCAAATGGTGTTACACTGAAAAAGACTTCCTGAGGTACCCAACTCTAAGTACCTCCCCCCTAGTCTCCGACATGGTACCAACTTTAGATACGGAGCGTTTTTATTGTGGGGGGATGTACAATACCTCACGCACCTCCTGTCCCTACACACGTATGCAGGTATTCCTACGTGTATTCATACCTATGTAATCGTAGTCTAGGTTGTCAGCATGTCAACTTCCTAGGTGTTTTATTAATTTGACCTTTCCTCTAGACTTAAGAACACCCAAAACGATGACATTTCGATGACACCTCATCAATTGATTTAAGTTTCTGTCTGCGTAGTTACCCATCGAAAAGAAGAGGGTACATAGAGTTTCGACACGCCGAGGGGGAGGCGATGACGAGGCGTCTATCTCCCATCGTGGCTGAACAATACTAGATCAGGTCTAGGCGTTCTGGGCACTGCCTCCAGTTACTGGATGTATAGATGTATGTATATGTATGTATGCGCATACATACAGCAACTAATAACTGTGCCACCTGTCGGTCTCTCCAGTGTCCAATGTCCAGTGTCAGTCAGCGCCCAGTTACTTCCATGCAGAGAGTCCTGCTTCCAATTAAAAGACCGTGCAGCAACTTTTGTTAGTCGGTCTTCTCCTTCGGTCTACCACTCTACCACGACTTCTACATACATACTACCTTACGTAGCAGGCCGCACAATCTTGCAGCTACATCCATGGATGGATGAGATAACATAAAAGACCTTCCTAGCATATTAACTTTTTGACTTTTTCTGTCGTCGTTGTCTCCTTAGCCTGTATACGACGACATGACATATTCCATCTGTTGCCCATCCCATCCTTCTACATTACGTCCCTTCGTGCATGAGATCCGATCGAAATTGCCAGGAACCGAGTTCTTAGCAATTGGATGCGTGTGCCATTGCGATCCTAGTCTTTCGGCGATGGCCACGAGTTCAGGTCAATTTTCAGGTCATTCAGGTGTCAGCCTCATCTCACAACGAAGCCTTGCTGCTCTTACGGTTGCACACACACGACATTTATCTAGCCTACTTGGCTGCCCATCCTCTCGTCGCAAACACACGCCCCAATTCCACAGTAAGCTTAAATCTACTTTTGTCCTCCTCACTCCCCCGGGCCGATTGTACAATGCAGATCAAATGACCCGTACGCGGCATTGGTAATTACACGTGCTGTATGGATGACAGTATTGCCATCGTACGCAAGCCACCGCGTCTTGGTTGGAAATGTCTCCTATCCTACCAAGAGCCTCAACGTTACATTTGTTTATCTGTAAATGTCGGAAGACGAGAACACAACAACTGGTTAGGCGGTAAGTCTGGAGGTCAAGAACCTCTCGGATGATGTAAGACATGCCTATACATATCCTCTTCCCGCTGTGATGATCGCGGAGTCTAGACTGTTGCAGGTCTATAGTTAGAAGACCTGACTCGGGCTTCATTCACTTTCTAGTCGATGACAGAGCTCACAATCTCTTATCACTACTACAATTTCACATGCCATAGCAGTTCAGTTAGACGTGCGCCACACTTGCACCGGCTGACGATGGCCTCTGTTTGAGAAACCGTCGATCACGTGTGAGTTTAGATATGGTGTGTCTCTAGATTGGGTGCGGGAGTTGCTGGCTTGCGCGTCCTCTTCCCCACAAGACAACTGCGTGTTTCCAGCCAATTACACGACCAGTGCCCCTTGAGAATCCTACCACATTAGAGTTGGTCCTAGGCAAACTAGGTACCCATCAATCACCGTCTCGCTTCGGCTCTCTAATAAGTCAAATCCTTATAATTCGCCAATCAGTGCTGAATTCGGGCGGACCATCAAGCAAGACATCTAGCTACTCACTTCGTAGTACCTAGAGTGGTTGTCATTGTCGTTATCACCGTCGTCGAGACTTGCTAGCTACATCTTGCATCCTTCCTTCAGGAGGGATTCGGATGAATACGACGTCGTCCAACACTTTGTGCTCATGACGAAGTCCTTTGACCTCGAGACTCGTCACTGGGGCAAGCCCATTACTAGTCTGCGCAAGCATCCTGATCATGATTATATTCCCTCTAAAACACAAGTCGAGTGTTTCGTCAACGACCTCAAGTGCCTGCCAAAGTAGGCTGAATTTGTCAACTTTTGTTAACTCAACCATTGATGAATGAGTGAGAGGCAGCAACACGTGGGAGTGCTCATTTAACAGACACCACCGTAAAGATAGGGATTAAACGAGCCTCCTCGGACGCGCGTCTCTCATTCTGGCTTGAGCCGTGTGTACTTTGTCTAGTGGAGACCCCTGCCAGGGTCTGGCCAGTCCCTGTCGACCCCCAAATGACGGCATGCCATACATAGGACCCCTTCTTTGATGCGTTGGTACTACATAGTAGTAGTATATACTATGCCTTCACGAAGGTCGCCGAAGTGCAGACAAGCTCATGAGCATAACTATAGTGATGCTTCTAGAAAACTTCACTTCTACCCCCACGGATGTTGAACAGCCGGATGCACTGCTTCTCGAATTTCCATATAACCGGCGTTGGAACGCCACGCCTGGACCCCCTCGACTCTTATCACGTTAACCTGGTTCGCTCTGCTGAAATTTATATGATATCTCGCCAAGCTTTTTATATGGTGTTATCAGACGAACGCTTCACCACGAGACACTCATCAACTATATATCATAATATCTGTGATAAAGCACATGCATCAAGGGAGTTGCCCCGAACGCGCGTGGGTCCCCCTTTCGTCCCGTCCATCCAAACTCCCGGGATTTTCGCCCGGGTCGAAAAGTCCGGTTTCAACGACGGAGTCGCCCAAATGCTAGACCACTCCGTCCATCAGGTCCTGACACTGGAATTGTAAGATTGGCTACGTACGCGTGTAAGTTGCCTGATAGTTCTCGATGTTTTGAGCGGAATCTCGTCGCAGCCGAAAAATCGGTAACTCGACTGACGACTTTTCATGTCGTCTGCCAACTGATGCGATCCGACGCGCATGTCTCATTGCGCTACCGAGTTAGCAGAATGTGACCCGGGACCACGCAAGCTGCCATCTAGGCTCCACCCGAGCTTACCGAGTTAGATGACACGCTTACGTGATTATTTAATTGATCAGAGCTAGGGTATATTGACCTGTGTCTTCCATTTGACAAGGGCTTACATCTATCTACTTTATTAGTAACAATAATTTCCGAAATCTTTATTTTGAGCTTGGGTGTGCGTATGCGTCATTTCCCATGATAGCCTCTTGATGGAAAAATCGACGCCAGTCCAACCAGGTCCTAGATGTCAAAAGTACCTAACCCATGACTGTTGTAATCCTGTCCTCCAACCTGTATCACGGTCTGATTAGGGGTACGTAGTATATAGAATAAAACTGTTAACTCCTAAGCAAGACATTGGTGGTAGCAGGTGCACTAAAAGATACTTCATAGGGCAAAAAGAGAGCTCCGGTAGGGATTTGTTTCCCCGATGGCCTGTGCCAGCCTGGTGAGTGACCTAAAAGTCTAATTCTATGTATGTATTCCCGTACATACACACGTATGCCTGATACCATAGTACCACTAGCAAGCTTACATCTGTGTTCAAAGAGGTTCATTGATAATAGTAGAATACAATGGTTTCGGTGAGTCTTGGAGGAAGTGTCATTGGCGCGTATAACAAATCAACTTAACTAGTTGATAATAGGTATTCGAAATGCAAGGCTCCCACAGCTTCACCCCATGCGACCTGTAAGTAACCTGTTGGTTATTCCCTGAAGTGGCTCGAGCAAGACCCTGTCGACGATCAAGTCTCCGTAAACCAGTATCTTCGAACGCTTCGTCATCGCGTGAACCACAGACGGGTACTTCCCGCCACGTCCACTTTACGTGTCCCTCATTAGACTATGTGGTACTAGGGCAGAGTGTCCAGCGTATCCAACATACAGCAGATCTAAGAGTAATTTCAGATCATCACCACCGTCCCTACGCCGCCTCACCTCTCATTGCCCTAGCTACTCCACGTCGCAAGCCAGGCGCATCGACGGATGGGACCGTCATCTGTCACACAGACGGAGGCGACCCATCGTCCGTCACTACCTGGGCGTGGGGCCAGGCTGAGCTACGTACGATGATCCTGTACCGACATCGTCCTGGTTCTCTCCCGCGGGCGACGATGGGCAAGGCAAGGCAGTTCCCATGTCAGCTATCTCGCTAGCCCGCCCGGCTAGCTGCAGCATCGTCGCGTGGCAGGTAAGTAGGTACATACATACATACATAGGTAGCAAGGAACAGCGAACCTGGTTGGTGGACTGGGCGGGCGTACGTATCGGCCGGGCGCCCGCACACACTATCGATTTTCGGATGACGCGTCGTCGAGCTCGCTAAAGTATCCACGCCTCCGCCATTTCGGCCTTGCTATCTCCCGGCCCGAAACGCAGAGATTCAGGACCATACCTGACCAGGCAGACAGCTAGGTAGACAGCGTGATACGTATGTGTGTATATAGCATGCTTCCACCGCCGTTAATCTACCTGACGGCAAGGCTAGCTACCTTCCCATGTACTAGGATCGTAGGTCAAATTTCGTGCCCATGCTCTAGTAGTGTCATTTTTTCTCCCTATCGTGCCAGATCTGGAAAAAGCCTCAGAAAGATGCATTTAGGGAAACGTCCCGGTAATCCTCGTCTAGCGCAACTGGCGGAACAAATTACATATACCCTTGATATCATACTACTGCATATGTAGCTTACTGGAGCCTCCAATACAACTCATTGTCGCTGTGTCGTCACCGCTAGCCTGCCTGTTTACAACCCCCGGTTCCTTACGGCGTTTACGATTGCTCGGGATGTGGAGGTGTTTGGGCGGTGAGAGATGAGAGAAAACAAGGCTGGGCGGGAGGCCGTGAGCAAGGAGGCGATCGTAGAAAGATCTGGGAGATACGTTGTTGCGATGGTTTGGCCCTAGTACATAGGTAGGTTCCCAAGTCTAGAAAGGCTTTGGTATCCCGTGTGGGTATGGGGTTAGTGCGAATCGTTATGCCTTTAGTCTTTCATGACGACGCTTTGTGTACTTAGTATATAGAAGTGGATGGGACAATTGAAGTTGAATAATGAAATGTTGAACTGTGATCTGGTTGGCTGGTTGATTGATACATGAAAGTGCCGGTACATAGCAGTGGTAGACCAAATCCCTTCAAGGGGGTTGCTGGACGAGACATTTTCTTAGATCTCTACCACACCAACTCTGCTAGAAGTGGAATTTTGATGGTACTTATCAATACTGATAGTGACCGCGTGAGCATAGAAGCCCAATTTAGTATTGAGTAGAGGATTATAATAATAGAATTCTTATTTTGAGCCATTCCTAATACGCCTCTTCCGAGTGAAGTCCTCAAAGAAGTGAACACTCTCCCAATCATAGCAATATCCCATCTACTTTTGTAAAGTGCAATTGCACAAAATGAATAATTAAGCACATGTCTTCATAATTTCACTCTTCTCTAATCTATATATGTCTAGATGACGAATAATTTTGGTAATTAAACAAGTTAGGTTACGTAATTTGGTGGACCATGAGTCTTCCACGGATACTTGACAGCGCATTTCATAGCAGTAAACCTGATATTCTCTAGTGTGGCTTTGGGGGATACCATTAGTATCACGATAATAGGGATATTAGTTATAGTACCTTTGCCCTGAGAGCCCCGTTGCTTAAAAGGATCCTCTAAGCTGTTATATATCCTTTAGATCTTAGACTTTTACACAATTGTACTTTGATAACGACAGTGATCAGGGCAACATCTAGATTAACATTGCACACACAGTAACTGTGATACTTAGGCTTAAAACATCTCACCTAACCCTACATCAACTCATGATTTAGATATACCATTGCCTACCGATAAACAGAAATCACAACTCTTTATGCAGCGTGCGTTGTTAAATAACTACCCAATTATCCGCATTCCCATACTTGATACCTTCCCCCACCTTGATGATGCCTTCGTTACCTAGCTCAGCATAGAAGTGATTTGCATTCATCGTACAATCGTTGAGGCCCTCTAGAGCGTTTACAGGGCCTTTCGATGTAGTATCCTTCCGGGAGAACATAGGATAAAATACTGATCGAATTTGCAGATACAATGCGTTATTGGATATATGATCAGTCCAGAAGGATGGGATAACTGGAACGCAACTAATAATAATTGCAATAGAACATTCGATGACACTAGGTTCAGTAGTCAGCTACAATGTTCTGAATACGATTATAGCTTGATATATAGAGTATCAGAAAACATACGTGGTTACCATCAAAATATATTTGGGTATTAGCCCCGTTCTGAAGAAGGCCACTCTCCAGATCATTGAGACGGCGATAGACACGATTCCACTATTATTTAATTAGTTAAAAGGCTACGTCATACATATGGTACATAGAACTTTGAACTTACACTATACCAGTGAGGAATACAACAGCCAGGCCGGTTTTCTTTCGACGCGAAAGTTGCAAGTTCATGATAATAGGAAATGGGAGGATGAAGAGAACAATATTGGTGATGATCGCAATAATACCATTCCAAAAGGTGATAAAGCACTGTGACCTTGAACAATCCGTAATGAGATGTTCATTGATAACCTTTCCGTCTGGAACACATCTGGCACATATTAGATATGTGCTTACTATAAGTTGAGCGCCTGTTACTGAGATAGTAGTATAGGATATCGGCCGAACCCATCTTACAATCTTGAAAAGACGAATGTAAAGGCTAAGTAAAGGAGACTTGGCAAAGAATAACAAGAATGTTGTGCTTATGGTCTGTGTTATTTGCAGCTAGGTGAAGTTAGATACTGTAGTAGTGTGGTACGGACGGAAATCATGTTATGTTACCCTTAGCCAAAAGACTGTTGCAGGCGACACGTCGGATGCTGATATGCACATCAATTTCTTGTCCGGAGGAGACCATGTTTGACTTACGCAGAACTGGTGCGTAGCCTATTGCGACAATGTACAAGGCAAATGAGATGACTAAGAGGGCAAGCGCAACAACAGACAAATCTAAGGATGCCTGAGTTAGTATGGATTTATTGCGGTTTCCTTGGGCCAAGAACGCATCCAGTATTGACGTACAATCCTCAACGAGCAGCCCCTTTTTCTTGTCCCAGCTATGCCATAGGCGTATGGCAACAAACAAGGCGGTGAGGACGATGAGTGGTATTCCTATTCCGAGATAAGTTTGAAAAGATATTATGCTGTCCCGTTGAGAATATACAATATCCATGGTGGAAAACATGTTTAGCGGCTATTCGGATGTGTTTCAATTGATGACAACCAAGTGACCAGGGCGGACAAAAAGGGATATGGCGCTTCATCTGCGAGGGGTCGCCATATTATAGAATGCAGGCTGTGCCATTGACTGTCCATAAATAAATGAGTGGTAGTAACACAAGGACCTGAGGAGTTTATTGTTCACGGGTCCTCGCCACTCAAGTGCATTTAGAGTAACCCAACGACCTGCATGTCTTATAATCCTTCATGTTTATCTCCAATCACAGTACTCCATTTACTACCTACTGCTCCTCACACTCTATGCAGTATCTGCTTGAAACCTGCCAGCTACTATATTAAGAGAGGGATTGGCCTACCCATTGCCTGCTGCTTGACGTCTTCGCAAGCAATTCAGATTTGCACTGTATGAGTGCTACGACATTCCTGAAATTAATCGACTGCACCGTATTGAAGAGCCGATAAATTCGCCACTCACGTGTGTTGTTTTCAAGTGGTGAGTTTCAATTCAGTGTCGTTGCTGGTTTTCAGGATACCTTGGATCTTAATGCCGATTCCGTAGCTCAACCCAGTGATGACGTTGTAGCGAACCTTCTTGCCTGTGACCGTAGAACCCTGCAACCTCCTGTGCCATCTCCTCTATGGATGGTAGGCGACTTTTTAGACTCTGATCTAGACGGGCACGATCTGCCCACGGCAGAAGGGAACCAGGTGACTCGAATGAGGTCTGTGGACGCGCCCAAAACGGACCCCTCAGTTGACGGATAGTGATGATCAAAGAACAGTACCAGAAGTCTCTAGGTCCGGTGTCTTCTTCCGGATATTTCTCGAGCAAATGATTTATGTCGAGGGATAGATGCTTAGTATCTGCGGGTAGTGGTAACAACCATTCTAGCCCAATATTAGTACAAGCAACCCGATTACCGTAATGTTTACGCCGCTGTTTGGATGCCAAGAAGACCGTTTCTGCGGTAGAATTATCGTCGTCCTGTTTTAGCAACAATCGACCAACTCCTCGTAGACCTAGCTCGAAGAATAATTCATACATGTGAGGGCGAGGGGCGTGTGTTGTCATTGGGTACATATGTGTCAGTCCTAATGGTTTCAAATCAAAATTTTCTGCCCTTTTGATTCAGCTCTGCCTCACCATGCTGCAAAGCGATTGGGGGACTTACTGCCATGAACGACTTGAAAAAGGCTGGCTGTTACCGATGCAACTAGTTGGTTCTCCCAAGGCGAAAAGAACTCCCAGAATTGGTTGAATGGGGCCGTGAGAAAATTGTCAGTGGGAATAGAATCCACATCCGGATCTAGAGAGGGAAGGAGTTCACGTAGGATCTCGGTGATATATAAGGCTTTCTGTACTCTTCCAATCTCTGGTCCGCTGGCCTGCCACACAGTCTTCCTGTACAAAAATGGGCTTTCATCGTTATGGCTATGGATTTGATGCTCAAGATATATTCCCGCAAGCTTTGAGATAATGTGATGTAGACTGAGCATCTCGGACGCGGCTTTGATGTTGAAGGTGGATGGTGCTATCAGCCTTGGATTTGGTGTTCGTACAAGATACCTGCCTGCGAATTCTTTAACGTTTCCTGGAAGCTTGTCCTGTGGGGTTGGTATAGCAGACTGATTCCAGTCTGCCTGTGTCGCTGCATACCGGGCGAGAGCAATTGAGAGTAGGTCGGGCGGCATTGATTTAACAGTGATGGCGAATGAGATGAGCCTGTCTGCGGCGATGAATGCGTCGTAAAAGCCTCTGCAAGAAAGTATCATCGAGTGGAGGGAATCTAGATCTAATTCTTTTAGGATTTCCTGCTTGAGTTCAGTAGGAAGTGTCATGATTATACTCTCACCATGAACGTCAGCCATTGTGTTCTGTTTTGTCTTGGCCTGATGAAGATTTTACTACTTGAAGTTACCAGTTTCAAATCCCTGGGAAAGCTTTACACCTGAGAGGCCCAAAAGAATGTGCGGGTAGACAAGGCTAGCGTGGCTCAGAAAGGAGGAACGGAGATCGAAGGTCAGATTGTCGAGTACCTGAGGAAACTATGAGAGGAGATTACAAGCAAATGCACATGGTTGCTGGGTTGGTTTGAATAAACACATGGTGTAGAGGTACCAGCGAATGCCTTATTTACTATTTAGCACGCTCGGACCAGTTTAAGTACTTAAATATCCTGTCACACTTACAACTAAAGGGCAGCGCGCAGCTTTAAATAGGAGGTCTTAAATTAACTATTGTTATAAGCTTTAAGGAGGAGGAAAAACTAATTATATAATTTACGTATAGACTATTATAGCTAGAGGTAAGGCTTTAATATAAGTACCAATTGTATATTTATAGATAAATGGGGAGGAAAGCTATTTCGGACTATGGGAATTGTTTAAAAAACTTAAGCCGGGTGCCCCGCCGGGCGGTAACTATTCTGCCGTTACCGATTAATATATAAGAGTACGTAATAATAGGTAGTTTATATATTACAAATACGTATCTCCCGTAACTACCCCTTTAGAAAAAAAAAAAAAGGGGTATAAGGTCCGAGGGGGGATTAAACCCCGACTTTTCTTGCGTATTTATGTTTAAAGTGCTTTTTAGCAAAAAAAAAAATTATTTCGGGTATTTATTTAAACTACTATATTATTAAGCCCTTATTTTAATAAGCAGTAATATAAACTTTTTTATATTTTATTAGGGATCCGTTTTTATAAAATACTATATATACGCGCTTTTTTATAGTTATAGTATTTTTATTATTCGTCGCCTTTACTATTATATTATTAGTTTTTTTCCCGTTTTCGGGCCGCCGTTTATTATTTTAACGCAGGTTTATTATTATCGGGATAGTTTAAATTAAATTAATCTTTTTTTATCGCTTGCTTTTATAAAGCTAGCCGGATAAAAGGACTAGCTACCTTTAGGTTATTTATATAAAACTTGTCTAACTTAGCTATAACGTTCTTAAAATTACGGGCTAAATATTATTTATTATCGGTATTTTATCTAATTTATTTAACCTTATATTAAAGCTTATAATAATATAATTATAAAATAAAAACTGTTTTTATAACTTATTTTTTCTCGCGATTTAGCTTAATAATTTCCCCTATTAAATTTTGTAATTCCTATCCCGGGAGGGGATTATCCGGGTATTTTCGTAGCCGATTTACGTAATATAAGCTAAATGTCTTTTATATATTAAAAACTTTTAAACGAAATATATTATTTGGTAGTCGTTTCTCGATCTTAAAATATTATTACGTAAAAAGGAAATCGAGTTTATCGGAAGGTCGATCGGTCCGTTATAATTGTCGTTTTTTTATAATAAAAACGCGGTTACTTATATTAAAGTTAGGCTCCCGCCGGTATTTGTTAATTTATTACGTTATTTGCTTTTAAACTTTAGCGATAGCCTCGCGTGTAGCTATTATATAGTTATATATTCCCTGCATTTAGTTTTATACCTCTTTTTTAAAAAGTTTTTTTCGGGATAGGAGGTTTGCTATATTTCCGGCTTATATCTATCGTTACTAATCGAAATAAAATAATATTAGGAAGCTTATTTTTACCTTATAAAGTAATATGCTAATTAAATTATGCGGTAGCGCGGCTTATATATAGTTTATTGCTAAAAGTATATCCGACTAATTATTTTATTAGTAATTAATAAATAGTCGCAGCCTTTAATCGATATACGTATTTATAATTTCGACCTATTTTATTATTTTATAGTATCCTAGCGTAGCGAATTTTAATTTAATGCCTATTATTCGGGAGAGCTTATTAGTAAATCCGGCTATAAATTAAGGCCCGTTATTACTAATAATACTTTTTGAAATACCGAAAATACGGAAAGGTTTGTGGTAATATATATACGCGATATTTTATATTATAGCCTTTTAAGTGTATACTATCGATTAAACTTATTTCCTTAATTAGTTAATGATAATAAAGACATTATTACGCCTTTTTTTATTTTTCAGTATTACTTTAAAATTTATTATAATATAGTCTTATACCTTTTCCGGAATAAGTAATAAGTAAAGAAAACTAGAAATTTTATTACGGGATATTTTTATAAGCCGGCACTTTATATAGTTTATAATAAATATATTTATATTTTATAACATTTTTAGCTATTAATATTACGTAACGATAAGCTTTTGTGTTTTATTTTTTCTTAAATATGCCGTAAGGAAATAACTATATATTTCCCGTAATAGCCTAATATATAACCCGTTTTTATCAAATATAATCAGTTATATATCCCGTAATATAAAGCTATTAATATCTTGCCATAGTTCTAAGGGGTTATTACGCGCTTTCGCGCAATAAATTTTAAGGTCCGGATTATCTTTATTCCTTTATAATATCTCATTAATAAAAACTACGCCGGATTTTTTTAATAGCGGGAATTTTATGTTATCTAAAACTAGGACTTCCGAAAGGAGGTTTACCCCCGCGGATAATATATTAACTTATAATTCTTAAATCTCGGTTAGGGTTACTAATTGAAATAAAGTCTTATGTCTTTAATTTAATATTCTTTTTTTTTAGGTATATATTAATTCCAGCTTACGCGAAATAACGTCCGCTATTACATTATTTTTTCCTAGTCGGTAGGTAATTATAAAATTATATTCCGCTAATATTTCCGATTAGCCCGTTTATTATAAATTAAAATGTTATTTTACCGTAAAATATTTTAGTATATAATAATTAGTAATAATAAAAAAGGGGGTAGTTTAAACGCTAATAAGTTTTGCCTTTTAAATCTATAAAGCTCGGACTACCGCGAGCATTTCTTTATTATATATATTATAGTTTAGTTCGGCACTATATATCGTTTCCGAATAAAATATATAAGGGTATTATTTGCTGTCGTTTTTACGTTATAATAAGATTTCGGCTAATACCCCGTTAAACGCGTCGGTTTCGACTTTTATATCCCTGTTATAATTAAAGTGTATTAGTAAAAAGGCGTTAGTTAAGTCGTTTTTTAGCTTTTAAAATGTAATCTTATAATATTTGTCCCAATTTTATTACACCCCGGTTTTTGTTAGCTGGAATAGCGGCTTAGCTATTCTGTTATATTAAGATATAAATTTTCGGTAAAAATTATAAAAGCTTAAAAATAACTATACTTTTTATACATAACTAGGTATAGCTTAATTTTAAACTATTTATACCTTATTAGGGTTAATATATATACCGTCCGTGCTTATAATATACCCTAGGAATTTTATTTAAATAACGTAAAATTCGTATTTTTTGAGATTTATTTATAGGCCTATATCTTTTAGCCGTTAGAAAACCTTTTATATATAAATATAATACTCCTTAATAGACTTTAAAAAAATCAAGATGTCATTTATATATACGTTATAAAAGTCGTTAAAAAAGTCGAATAGCGTATTATTAATATACCGTTAGAAAGTAAAAAGTTTATTTATAAGCTTAAAAGGTAGGACTTTATATTTATACGCCCTATATCGGGTCCGAAACGTTATAAAGTTCTCGTTTTCCGGTCGTATATAAATGCGATAAAAAGCTTATCGGACGTCGATTTTTATAAAGATTTTAACTTTAGAAATTCTTGCTAAAGTTTTTTCGATAAATAGTAGGGGGTATTTGTCCTTTTTTATAAGCGCGTTTAGCTTTTGATAATTTACGTAAAACCGTAATTTTCTATCAGCTTTAGGGGTAAATAAAATAGGGGCTACTTAAAGGGTTAAATTAGGGACAATAAACTTTTTACGGAGATTTTTATTAAAGTACTTATATATTATCTTTAATTCGTTTAATAATATTTTATATAAGGGGCTATACCTTAAGTCTATAGCTGATTTTCCCTCTTCCTATTTTATCTTATAGTCGGAAGCGCAATTAGGCGGCAATATATCCGAGTCGACCTTATTAAAAGTATAAAACAGGTTTCGGTACTCCTTTAAAACAGCTTTTTAAGCTTTTTTTTTCAGGTTTTCCGCTTTTTTTTTAAGAAAGGCTTCGTTTTTTTTATTATATATTAATCGGTCGATTTTATATAATATAGTTATATATATATAAGTTTTTTATGCCGCCTTTAAAAAAAGTTCTATATTAATAACTGCTATATTTATTAGTCGCTATTTATACTAACCGATTGCGTCCTTTTTTAATTTATAAGCGCCTTTTATATTATATTCTCATTCGCTTTTCTTTTTTTTAATACGCCTTTTATATAAAATAGGAAATATATCGGGAGGTTAGGACTTAATATATAAATTCCGGTCTATAAACTCCTATTATATAAGCTTAAATTTACGTCCCTAAAGGTATTACTAAAAGATTTTTTTTAGCTTTTAGCCGATAGGTGTTGCTGGTTTTAATAGCGATTACTTTAAGCGACGATATAATTTTTCCAGTTCTTAAACCTGCCGTCGTATAGCTTCCGTTATTTCCCTAGTAAGCTCGTGCTTTCGGGCTTAGGAAGTTCGGCTATCGGCTCGTCGCTTCTTATTTTTTTCTAATATTTTGTTACGCCGATCGGCGTTTTTTTAAAAGGAATTATTTTTAAAAAGATTTCCCGTATCCCTTATATCGAAATTATAAGAGCTTAATAAGTTATTACGCGGCATATTTTCGGGATATATTAACTATTAACGTTAATAATTTACTAATATGTCTTTTTTAGTTAATTAGCCTTTTCCGAAAATCAAGTTATGTTTTATATTTATTATAAAAAAAACCTTATCTTAAAAAGTGCAACCGTTTATTTGCATATTTAATTACAAGGCCTCGTTAATCGCTTAGATACCTTTTTTATTATATTTTTTAATATATCTTAAAATAAACCCCGTAATAACTTCCGGACATAAGTATTATTTAACTTTTTTCGCAAAAAATCTACTTATTACAATATAAATATTTGCTTTAATATTACCAAATATATCTTTTATTTTTAATAAAAAGCTATATATTAATAACGTATACTTTAATAAAAAAGAAATTCCACCTAGGTAAATACTTAAAAAATCCCGGGAGACCTTTATTATTTAACTAGCTAAATTAACTTATAATATCTCGGCCTTAAAAATAAAGTTTAATTATCCTAAAATATCGCGTTTCCCGGTTTTTTTTTAATCCGATCTTCCGCCGGAACTTCTATAACCTTTATTTTAAGCCGAGCAAATTTTATAAAAAAAACATTAATACGGGCGGCTTTATTTGCGGCCGACTAATTAGGACGCTAGTTAAAATATAAAGGATACGGGCAATTAGTTTTATTATATCCCTTATTATAATAATTAAAATAGCGTCCTTTAAGTTTCGCTAAATCGGTACCGCTATAGGATAAAAGATATATATAAATGCCGGAAAAGGTAATTATTATATTACCGAACTTGTTCGAGCTTAAACTAAAGTTCGATCGCGGTATATTTTTTCCGGTAGTACGCTCGTTACGGGTTATTCCCGAGAATTAAGGCTTAGCTATCGGTTTAATTACTACAGTTTTAATAACTCGGGCCGCGTTTCGCGTTTCGTTAGCTATTTAAAAAGTAAATATAATTTCGGCGTAATAAATAACGTAACGATTAAAATTATATAATAGGTTAAAATATTAAGCCGCTATTTTAGTTTATAAATAATAAATAAGTCGGCTATAAAATTTCTTTTTCTATTTATTACGGTATAATTGTCGCTTTTCCGCTAACGCGACAAATTTGTTCTTAAATTTTTAGAAATTTTCTAACGTTTTTATTTAAAGCTCGACAAACTTAGCCCGTACTTAGCGAACGTTATTAAGGTTATATTATTTTTTTTAAAGGTATTTTATTAATGCCGCAAATATCGTTAAGTAATATAAGTTAATAAAGCGAAAATAAGGTTTTAACTATATTAAAACATATCTTTAAATATATAATTTAATAACTATTATACGTACGTAATCGGTTAGAAAATAATTAACGTTAATAAATAATTAATTTTCTTACTTACAATATTACATTTCGAAAATAATAATGTTATAATTAATTTCGCCGTAATAAATAAAGATATCGACTTTAGTCGTTTTTTTTTTATTTATACCGGATTCGGATATATTTTATTAAAAGCTTTAGGTTAATAGGTCGGTAACGGCCTAGTTAGTTTCGTTTAAACGCACGTTAAAATCGTTAATTTAAATATCGCGTTACTCAATTTCCTTTTATAAGTTTTTAACTATTTTATTTTAAGCCTTGCCTATTTAAAGGCTTAATCGGACTAAGGCATCCGTATTTAGTAAGTAATTTTTTACTATAAAGCTTATAATCTAGGTCTGCTAAAAAGAAGCTATAAATATAATAGTGCGGAGCCGAATTTCGTGAAAAAAAGCGTCGGGGTTAGCCGAATACATCTTAAGAAACGCCGATTTAATAAAGGTCCCGTCCGCCGTAAAGAAAGCCTTTTTTCCTAATTTAATAAGGGCTTTAAATAAAAAGGTAAGGCTTTCTTTACTTTTTATATATACGTTAGCCGTATATAATTTAGTGCGCACTTTTAGGTCGTTTAATAAAATATTAACAACTAGTTAGTATATCCCTTTATTAAATTCCTTATTTTTAACTATTTGCTTAAAGTTTTAATAAATTAGGAGGGTATTATTATTTTCCTCTCCTTTACGTAATATTTAAATTATTTAGTCGAAGTCTTTTAAGATATATTAACGTCCTTTAACGGCCTAAGCTTTAAAGGCTATTTTAAGTCCCTTAAAACAATTAGTCGGCATAGCTTTTTATATTTTTTAAGCATCGTAAATAATAATATTACGCGCGTGAGCGCGTTTTTAATCGGTAAGCGATATCGGGTTTCGCCGCTAATCGGGTTAATCGTATCAGTTATTAGTAATATATAAGGGTTATATAACCAAAGTTACTAGTATTAAAACGCGTTTTTATAGTAATATTTATTAATTAATCGAATCGGTATTTTAAAGAACTTAAGCTTTCTTAAACTATATAATAAATACGATTTATTTATACTTACATATAAACTACTATAGCTAAAGGCAAAACTTTAATATAAGTACCAATTATATATTTATAAATAGATAGGGAGAAAAGCTATTTCGGACTATAAAAATTGCTCAGAAAACTTAAGCCGGGTACCCCGCCGGGCGGTAACTATTCTGCCGTTACCGATTAACATACGGGAGTACGTAGCAACAGGTGGTTTATGCACCACAGGTATATACCTCTTATAACTATATATAAAAAAGCTTAAAACACTTAATAATACTTTAATAAAGCCTCGGATCGGCATAACTATTAATCCGTGTAAACCTTTATAATAGCCTTTATAATAACCTTTAAGCCTAGCTTTATAATATATTTTTTTAATATATAATAATTTAAAAAAGGTATTTATAAATCGCGAACCGCGCTAATTATAAATTACTAACTTTTATTAATATATTATATTTAAAAAAATATAATAATATATAATTTATAAAGTAATTATAATAAGCTTTATAAATTAAACTATATAAAATATATAAAAATTATAACGGCTTAAAGAAAAAAGTGACGCGTGTTAAATAATAAGTGTGTATTATTATAAAATTATAAAGTAAGGAGTAAAAGGTTAATTAATTATTATATAATAGCTTAATTTAAAAAAAACCTCCTTATTTAATTACTTAAGTTATTTAATTAAACATGTGGTTTAACAAGTTATATATACGGGGCTTAAAGTATATTATAGCTTATAAAGCTTTATAACACCTTATAAAGCTTATGCCGTTAATATTACCCCTTTAAATTCACTATATATAGCAGCTAATAATAGCTAGCTTATAACGTACTTAATATATATAAAGATTAACTTAATTACCACTATTTTTAAAAAGTGATTTTTTAACTTTATTTAACCCTTATATTTTAATTTATATAAATTATATAAAACTTAATATTAGCATTAAATAAACTTATTAAAATTTTAAAAATTAAATCTTTTAAAAAATTTTTATTAATTTATTATATTTTTTTATAACTATTTAATATCTTTTATAAGTTATATACTTATTATTATAATTACCCCCCTAATTTATATATCGTTATTATTAATATATAGTTTACGGAAGTTTGATTTTAATAATAATAAAAGGTAATTTTAAACTAAATGGTTTGTCGATTTATAACGTATATATTAATATTACTTTTAACGTAATTATTATTCCGATTTCGTAATAAAAAGCGCCTATTATCCCTTAGGAATTTAAAATAACGTAATTTTAAGTATTTATTCACTGTTTATTAAAATATCTTTAAATATTATTTTAATTTCGGTTTCGGCCGCGTTATATACGTAAATTATACTAACGGAAGTATTTATAACGTTTAAATTACGGGAACCGGAAAATATATAAAAGCTTAACTATTAATATAATTAAAAAACAAATTTATTATAAATATTTAGCATTAAATTTTTTTTAAAAAACTTCCGCTTTAATTTATTATTTATAGCGTAATATAAATAATTAACCCGGTACTTTTTAAATAAATTTATTTTATTTATTTTTTAAGTTTATCGGTGTTATTACGTTAGGAAAATATAAATAAACTTATTTAAATTTTATATAATAAATCGAAGCTTAGCCGCCGCTTATATAGCTTTATTTAAGTCGGCGTAAATTAATTTTAAAGTATTTAAAATAATTTAGTAATTTTAAACGCCGCTTTTTTATGCGTGAGCTATAATAAAAAAGACGATATATTATACCTTAAGCTTAAGGCGAGCGTATATATAATAAAACTTGGTTTAAAATAATTTAATCGCCTTATTATTAATTTTTAATTTGCCGGCGATTTAAAAAATTCACACGTTAAAGTTTAACGGGCTAAATAAAATAAAAAAATTTAAGAAAGCTAATTAAAAACGTGGCTATTTAAATAATAAAGTATTATAAATAATTTTTATAACGCCGAGCTTAAATTTAATAAAGGTTTTATCGGCTTAAAGCTATTAAATATTATGTTAAAACAGGGTGTTAAAGTAAAACAAAAGTGAGATATTAAGTTAAAATAAGTGTATAATAGCTATTAAAGTTATATATATATAACTATTTAATTATTTAGTGATATTTATGGCAAAAAAGTGAAGAAAATATAAAGGAAAAAGTTAGCTAAATACAGGTATATAATCCACTGTAAAATGCCCTATAAAGTGCCCTGTAAATACCTTATAAAGTGCTTTATAACGTGGCTTTAGGGGGCTTTTAGTGGCTTTTAAGCTGCTGTTAATACCCGTAATTCCCTGCCCCATTACATTCCTCCCTAATTTTTCAGCTAGCGTCCACGCAGCTGAAAAATCTGAAAAAAAAAAAAAAATAAAAACACGCCTTATACTTAAATGCCTAACCTTCAGATCTGAAAAAAAAAAATTTTCACCCCAAGGACCTTAGGGTAACAGGTTAGCTAGCTATAGCTATCAGCAGCAGCAGGTCAGGTCAGGTGACAACAGGTCAGCTAGCCATAGCTAGCCACGGCTTTCAACAGGTCAGATAGCCATAGCTATCAGCAGCAGCAGCTGCAGCAGCTCAGATCAGGTGACCTCCCTGTAAGCCTCCCTAGCAGCTAACAGCAGGTCAGCAGGTCAGCAGGTGACAGCAGGTCAGCTAGCCACAGCTATTAGCAGCAGCAGCAACAGCAGCAGCAGCTAACAGCCTCCTTTACTGCTAAAGGCCTCCCTTGCTATTAAAGGTGGCATTTAAGTGATGAGGTGTATTAGGGTGTGTAAAAAAGTGTTATCCGATATCGTCGTTTATATAAATTATATATGTGTTAATAGCTAGCTATATCCGGCTATATACTAAGCATAATTAACTTATTACCGTTATTTATATAAAATAAATAGGTTTATATATAAAAATATACGGTCTAATGTTTCTAGTATTATTACGCTTTATATTTTTGGTGTTTTATTATATAAAAAAAAAATTCGTAAATTATAAGTAATAAGTAACGTGAATATAATATAAATAAAAGCAGTTAGCTAATTATCGATTAAATATATAACTTAATTCGATTTATATAAAAAATAAGTGGCTATTAAATAAAATAAAATAATCGCGTGCGAAAGTGAGTTTAATAATAAATATACTTTAAGTAGCTATTGCTAATAAATTTTATGTTTCCGTAATGTATAATATAAAAAAACTGTTTTACTTAATTAATTAAAAGGTAAAAAAGTCGAGGCTTATTTAAAAAAGCTAAATATATTAAAATAAAGTGTCGGGGTGAAATAAAAGTGAGATATTAAGTTAAAATAAATGTATAATAGCTATTAAAGCTATATATATATAATTATTTAATTATTTAGTGATATTTATAATAAAAAAGTAAAGGAGATATAAGGGAAAAGGTTAGCTAAATATAGGTATATAATTTATTATAAAATGCCTTATAAAGTGCCTTATAAATACCCTGTGGAGTGTGACGGCTTAAGGAAAGCGGCGCGTGTTAAGTAATAAGTGTGTATTATTATAAAATAATAAGGTGAGGAGTAAAAGGTTAGCTAATTATTATGTGACAGCCTAACCTAAAAAAACCTCCTCACCTGCTTATTTAATCTAGCTAACTAATTGAGAGGTTGTTAGGGAGGTCACGTGTGAGGGGCCTAAGGTGTGCTACAGCTTATAGGGCTTATGCCGTGACATGGAGTGCTTTATAACGTGGCTTTAAGGGGCTTCTAGTGGCTTTTAAGCTGCTGTTAATACCCGTAATTCCCTGCCCCATTACAATATAGCCTTCGTAATCGGCTTTTAACACGTTAACGTAAGTGTTAAATTTAAAGGTAAGTTTAATACGTAAGGCTTAAAGTGCGGCGTTTAGCTTATTATTATTAAAAGACATTATTATATACGTTACCGCGATTAATTATTAAAATCAGTGTATAAAAAAGGAAAAAAAAAATAACTAACGAGTGATTAATTAATTACGTTAAAATTAACGTGTAAAAAAAAAGGAAAAAATAACTCGCCGTGACTAATTATTAAAAACGAGTTAAAAAATAGCCGCGTTATTATAATTAATCGCTAAAAATAGCGGGTGAAAAAAATCGGATTTGCCGTGTTTAAACATAATTTCGGACCGAAAAAAGTGTTTTAAAAACGAGGTCGGCAAGAATAATAAACATGATTTAACGTTAAATAATTAAATATTATTATATATATTTAATTTAACGAGATTTAATAAAATATAAATGGCGGGTAATTAATTAATCACGCCGAGATTTTTTAACACAATGTTTTTTAATAAATTATATGCTTTTTAAAGCTAAGCTATTAATGTATATAATATATTATAACAAGGTATTAATAAAAAAAAAGTGACTAATAAGTGACTAATCGATTATACCGGTATAAAAAGTTATTAATAAGTGACTAATTAATTATATTTAATTAAAAAAAAAAATTAACGGGTAACTAATTAACCACGCTAAAAAAAAGCGCTAAATTAATTCGATAGCGAAATTAGCTAAATTTAGCGCTAAAAAACCTTATAATTATATAACGGCTTAAAAAAAATAACGCGTATTAAATAATAAATATATATTATTATAAAATTATAAAGTAAAGAGTAAAAAATTAGCTAATTATTATATAATAATTTAATTTAAAAAAACCTTTTCACTTAATTACTTAAGCTATTTAATTAAGCATATAATTTAATAAGTTATATATATAAAGCTTAAGGTATATTATAGCTTATAAAGCTTTATAACACTTTATAAAGCTTATGCCGTAATAAAAATATTATTATATTTTTTTTTATAAAGTTATAAAGTTAATACACGTTATATATAAAAAAGCCGGCGCTTTTTATTATAACTTTATTTTACATTATATAAATTATTAATTTATTATTACTTTATTTTATATTAAAAAAGAAATTTATAAGTTTATATTTTTAAAATTTCTTTTCGACTTTTATTTTTTTTATTTATAATATATAATAAACATATATAATAAAAAAATCTTAATTATTATAAAAACTAGCTATAGTGATAATAAGTCACACTTTTTATTTAATTAATATAATGTAATAAAGCTAAAGATTTAAAATTACGGGAGGTGCGTAAATATTTTATATAATGGCTACTTTACTTTATTTAAATAGCTATAAAGTTTATATATTAATTCCTAGGCTTTATTACTTTAGGCTAAAATTAAGCTAATTAGGTTATAAAATTAAGTGAATTTATAACATTAATTACATTATCGAGTTTTTCGGCATATAATAACACTATTTTTGTCATAAATCCACTTAATCCTATAACCTAATTAGCTGTGACTTAATTAGCCTAGTTTTAGCTTAAGGTAATAAAGCGTGGAATCGATGCACGGACTTTATAACTAATTAAATAAGGTGAGGTAGCCACTATATAAAATACCTGCGCACCTCCCGTAGTTTTAAATCTCTAGCTTTATTACATTATATTAATTAAGCAAAAAGTGTGACTTATTACCACCATAGCCAGTTCCTGTGACAATTTTCTTAAAAAATTAGTCGAAAATATTTTCTATGCTTTTTATATACATTATATATTTATATTTTAAGTATATTATATAATTTCTATTAATTCTTAACGTGTTACCGATAAATTAAATGCCTGTTTTAGCTAAGTGCTAGTGTTTTATGTGCCGCCTAATAGCTTAACATAATCTTGAAGTAAAGGTAGTATTTATTATAGAAGAATTTATCTTAAGTATCCCTTTAAACTCCTTCACATATCCCGAAATCACTTTGCTTCCGTGGGTGTGAACTGAGGGTTTTAATATAATAGGTCATATGAACTAGAGTGTTTAACTTTACTGCTCTCTCCATATCTAAGCAATTCCCCCCTCGTAGCTATGAACTTGATTGTCCTTCCCTCCTTTATCATGAAATGTTGAATGGCACTCTAGCTCTTAAGGGAGAGCGTTTCCAATGCAATTTTTGATCAGTCCAATGATACTCCTTACCGTTAGCTTCTAGACCATAAAACATGGACCAATAAGTGCTAAGAGGTGCCGGTTACAAATCCTTAGACCACCCTCCTTGCTACCAGTCCCTTGTTCTCCATCAGCTAACTCGCTAAAAGAATAATTCTTAGGCACATTTCTTGTGAAGCCCTCTATACCTTTCTGTGCAAACTTCCACACAGCTAATCGTCGACCCAGGGCTACTCTAGGGCTCTTGTCTACACTGATTCTGAGTTGGGTAGTGGGGTGACTCTAAGCGACACATATGGATGTGTAATTATAAAGAATAACGAATTGATTTGATCTCCGAGCACCGAAACCTGTTCCGTGCAGAACTTATGTGTCAAAATAGACACAGGTCATAAGTGTCGCAGTGCTTATTATAAGGGAGGTATCATCACTAGAGTCCTCGGGGCATAGCCCCAACTGTATAGCCACAGCTTGTGGGACATATACCAAGCCACCTGGATTACTAGCCACCCCTATTCAGATACATAAGATAAGTTACATTTTAATAGTAATCAACTATGATGGGGTGTTATAATCCGCACTTGGTAGGAAGCAAGTGTTCAAATTACAAGATGAGGAAAAAGTCAACGGAACCACCAAACATGTATCTGTTCATGTGCGGATCAGCCTGCAGGGCTAACGGTGTGCACTGACCCTGAAGAGGCGTTGGTATGTAAGGTAGTTTGTCGGTTCATGGCTGGCATAGACAGACAACTTACGGAGTACCTTGTACTTCGTCAACATATTGACCTCCATTAACCCCGGAGAACAACCAGGTCCAACTTGTCAACACCCCATCCTACCTCATCATGATTTAATAGACTAGACCTAAAGTTTGCTTTTCACGTAGCAGTTCCTATTCCTAATCAGGGGCTACTTTATAGGTCAAACAAGATCATTATAGTTTATACTGACCTTAGCGCCTCTCGTCACCCTTAACCCGCTCCCCCAATATCTAAGCCTAATCCTTCACCACCTACCTCAGGTAAAGAAGTAAGAAAGTAGAATTGGAACGTGACTCTTAAATGAAGCGATAATTTTGTCTGTTTTAAGTGACTCCTGGGGAGGTTGTTTGAAATGTTACGACTCAGATATTTTAAATGTATAAAACCATCTAATATTTGACTTGGTTATCATGTACTATGTAAATGGTTGCTAACAGGTTGCATTTAATCAAAACGACTCAGTCTAACTCCATAGGTCTTTTACCCTTCAGGTGTTCATAGTGTTAATAAGGGCTATAATAGGGCTTGGAATATATCAATTTATCTAATAATTTATCCATGGCCTTTAAGGTGCTTGCCGCTTTTTTTATTTTAACGGGAGGTGATAGGTTATTATAAAATTATTATCAGTAGTACGTATTTCTGGTACGTATTGTTTTTGTTGCCGACATAGCCACCGTTTGGCTATTATACCTTTTGTTAGGTAGTTGTACATTCCAACAGTATTAAATGATAACCAACAATATCCAATATATATATATTCCTGTAGCATTCCTGTATCTTGTGTAGCTTCCAACAGGTGTTGGCTCTACTCCTCTGATAACACATAGTACCGGAAACAGATATAGTTGGCTATCCACAAAGCCTTTCCAGGACAAAGCGGCAAACATGTTGGATAAAAATTATGAGCAATTAAATGAACCCGTTCACGGTCTTTTCTATGAGTTTAGAGCATTTGAATTGCTTGCACATGAAATCGTAAAATAGTGTCAACACTCCGTTTCCTCTCCTATGCCTTTGAATAATGTATGCCCAACAGCTCGGAGACACTCTTCGCTGGTATTTCTCAGACCAGAATCGATTCAGATGGGGGAAAATTCTCCCTGCAGGTGCCACTGGGTACCTCGCCTGCCTGCAAGAACGACATCCGATGACTGGAGCTGTTCGGAAGTTTGTTATCAAGTGCGCAAAAGATCCAAATGAGATTGTTAGTAAGTATATTGCAAAGTTTTTTTCTTAGCCTTTGAAAATTCCCCCAGCAGTCCATTTCTTTGTTTCGTTTGCATGAGTTTTACTCTCAAGGTATTAATCACCACGCGATCTATCAATATTATCACTAACCCATAAATGTAAAGTGCGCGATGGTATCAGGAACGAGAGGCATTGGCTACAGGTAAGCGTAGCAGCCCCGCTCCATCATATGTTTAGCTTTAGATAGAGGCACACAGAAAGTTATAGGTAAGGAAAACTGCGAAATCATTTGTTTTATAAGACACCCGACCTCCTAGTTAAATTAGATATTTGTGGCTTTCCCACACATAAGTTCGCCCCCACCCCTGTGTTTCTATTGAAAAAGGGACTTGCTGATGTGAATTGTTCTAGTGGCGGCCATTTCTAAATCTTGCTATAAGAAAGAAGTCTTAACAGCCTGGCTTACTCCGGAGGACATAGATCTTAGAACACGCCGAGCATATTATTAGGATCCTTACGATATCTAATAATCCGCTACTGCCGAATCAAGTAACACGGGTGGGGTTTGCACAGGAGTATGTTTTCCTCGAGTACTTGGAGGGCGGAACTCTCGGAGACTTTCTCCAGCGGGTTGGAGGCCGGACTATACCAAATCGCATACTTTGGAGTCTGTTCCTCTGCAGTAAGTAAAAAAAGGGGCCAGTTCCTATGAAGAGCCCGGGCTCATACTCTATAAAATCCAGTTGTAAGTGCCTGCGTGGCAATGGCATATCCCCCAGCAGCTGGCCAACGTGAAGACGTGAAAGACTCTGTAGTCCCGTCTACGCTCGCACATTTCGATATGCACAACCAGAACTGTGAGTACTTAAAAGACCCCTATTTCTGCTTCTGCCCCTTACTTCACATACCGCCACCACCTCTCAACACCCGCTTCCCGGTTCCAGGCATTGGCTCGGCTGCACCGTCAGATAGGATATAGAATCAATACTAAACTTCACTTAGTCATGTTTGGAAGCTTGAACCCGAACAGCGTAGAACACTCTCTCGTTCCGATCCTAAAACTGATTGATTTTGATATCGCCACTGATCAGGAAGGAGAGGGCGAGTGGCCGGATGAAGACGTTCTCGAGAAGTTTGATAACGAATTGGAGTTTCACAGATAGTCAGTACATTCCTGTGTGATGAATGCACCGATAGATGCGCCTCGCTTGTTCCCGAGACTGGTATTAATTAATTCTGATCTAACAGCAATCAACCTGGAGGCGTACGAAATCATGGCATAAATGCCAATGTTATCGCGATAGGAATGGTAAGGTACCATTTGCTAGCATTAGGTGGCGTTGAGCTTGCTGTTTCGGACGAGCACGAGACCTAACAAGGGCTCGGCTATGAAGAAGAATCTGCGCCCCTACTATTCTACCATCCTCTCACTAGGCTCCGCCACCCTAACACCATCTCGGGCAAATATCATTGAGACCCAAAACAACAGCCCGTCATTTGCTTACGCCCTTGCTAATTTCTTGTGTTCGGCCCTCAGGTGATGAGCCGTATCGTGCACGGACAAGAGCCAATGGATGAAAACACCTGTCGCGAGGCTATGCAGCGTGAGCTTCCGAATTTGGACAATGAGTATGCCACCCATCTTTATATATAATCTTTTTTCTCGGCCGTTATCAGAGCACTCTTAACCAAACCCCGAACATTTCTAAGAGTAGACACTGACTATTGTTTTTGAATAGCTTACAGCTGCTCATTTTGAGATGCCTGGCTGTTGACGAAGAGAATCGGCCAAGTTTAAGAGAGCTTTTGACTACGGCTTATAATGCTGTTGTCACCAAAGACGCCGCATGGTATAATAGAGTTGGATGGCCAACTTCAGCATCCGAAACGGACGAAGCAATCCAGCGCATTGTACAAAAATGTATATTAGATGCTAATCCTACTTGATTTGAAATATTACGTTCCTTTCACTGCTTTGTTACGCATCTACTATCTGTTTAAACAACTACCAAAATCAACTTTGGTAAATTAGAACCACTACACTAAGAACTTTTTATATAAGCTATTTCAATATCGCACTTTCCACTAGTTGTTAATTGAATCAAAGTAAAGCATGTAGAATTAGAGGTAAAATGTACCACGGCTATATTATAAGAAACTGTTAAGGCTCTTTATACCCTATATAGTAGTCCCAGTTTTAGGCTTATATTCTTATTCTATTGTATAGCTAGTAGATATTCTCCCTGGAGTTTCATCATTTCTGACCATCTGACAGGCAACTCACTGTTGATTTTTCAATCCCGAGGCATGCATTATTCTTGCCTGATAGAATGTCCTAAGGTTGGAAATATAGCTATTTGGTAAACAATACCGTGAAACAACAAAGGAGATGACAATCAGATGACAATCAGATAACAATCAGATAACAATCAGTATCAAAGTCAAAGCAGTATTGGGGAAAATCATCTATTCAGTCTGATAAAAAGGGCACTGGCTTGATGGGTACCTGTTTCCTAAGGCAGCCACCTAGCCTAGGTATCTGAAGGTGATCCTGAATGGGATGGATACAATTGATCCAGAATACCTTTCACAAACAACAATAGAAATCATGCCTTTGCTACTAGATACCCACCTACTTAGGTACCTACATAGGTAGGCAAAAAGACAGGTACCTTACGCACAAACTTAGAACAATCTTGGAAGTTACCTGCCATACCTTCCGTACCTGCCATACCTTCCGTACCTTCCGTACCTTCTGTGCCTTATGTGCACCGACGCCCCTAAGGTGGAATCTACCTTAGACCCACGCCGATTTCTCTCCCTGTCCACCTACCTACATACATATACCCTGTCGCCGAACTCTTCCAAGGTTCTCTCCCCATCCACCTACATCTCTATGCGAGTGCCGTGCATATACTTCCGCTGGCAAGTCACTCTGGGATCACACCGTCGCCGATTCTGTTCATCACATCATCGTCGATTCCATTTATACATCGTTGATTATACAGTATATATATTACACCGTCGATTCCATCATTCTTCGATCTTTCCCGGCGCTAGCCTTGACTAACAACCTCGACCGACATACTTGCCGCTACGAGCAACCATGTCCATGTCCAGACTCCCCAATGAAATCATTCTCCAGATCGCTGATCATTTCGCCCAACCTCCAGCTCTCCATGAAGAGGCATATTTTGAACAGCAAAACTTCAATCTCCAGACTCTCCGGCAAAATCTTCAGACTCTCCGTCACATGTGCTTGGTGTCACGAAGATTTAGATGTCTCGCATCTATTACCCTATACCGCACGGTTGTGATCTGGCGTGAGAGGCCTGAAGGTGAATATTGGCCCGGAGATCGGCGCAGTAGTTTGGTAATAGCCCTCCACACCCATTTTGAACTTTGTCTGCCTTTCAGCATTTCGTATAATCAGAACTTTATTGATCCGTCTCCAGGTACTGTTACTGCGAGCTTTTCTCATGAACCCTAATTTGAGAACGATGGTCAAGCACTTAGTCTGTGCAGTCACCCTTGTCATAGATACGCCTGCACTATGTCATGATGCATGTTCTATAGTGGACACTTGGCAAGATGTTGAAAAACAGGACTATGAGATATTCTACCGCCTAGATGCCAAAGCGCTGGCCGTTCTTCACAGTACGCGATGTATCAAACCGTGGTGCATCGTAATTATGGGCGAATCCGTTTTCGCCGCCGTCCTTTGCCTGGCCACAGATTTGAGGTCTCTTCGGCTTTATTGTCCCGGTTACACTGGGCCTTGTTGGCCTAAGAAAACCTCCGAATACGAGCAATTAAACAACTTCCTCAGGACGGTTATTACAAGCACTGGTAGCTCAGTGGAATCGCAACCACTAGGAAAACTTCATTCCCTTTACCTCGTGGCTGATACAAAACCGGAGTACTCGAAGGAATTTTCTACACTACACAAGCGCCGTCCTTGGTGGTCAGATCTTGATATCTGCCCAATCCTCTTAGAAGCACCTAACCTATCTCATATCCATACCACCATGTTGGTCACTAAGAGTGGTAATATAAGTAAGGTACCTCGACGATTAAAGTGTTTCACGGCTTGTCGTCGCTTGCGCCTCAGACCGGAAGATATCAACGCTCTCCTCTCTATGCCGCACCTCGAGGTGCTGGAGCTGTATGACATTGATTCCAAAAAATGGGCCACCCTCTCATGCGACCAGGATTATCTCAACTCTCAACTGGCGGCGCATGCTTCAAAAAAGCTCAAGAGGCTTGCTATAACTACCAGTGAGGAACTTCAGCTTGAAATGCTCCCCGCTTTTGGGCCTTTGGCCCAATTGCATTGCTTACCATGGATCCCGAGGTCACGTGCCACCCCTAGTGCCGGGACCGCAAAAAAACGCGGTTCCCATATAAAACACTCCAATTTTACTTACACGTTTCTTGGTTGTTAATGAGGCTATCCACGGCTTGTTTTAAGTAGTGATAGATATTTGAATGAAGATTAATATATATTTTTCCCGAATTTTTTCCGGCGCCGGAAAAGGGTAAAATCTAAGGGTAAAACGTGCATAAATACGCGTATATAAAGCCTCTCCTCCCTCCTTAATTCTTTTAGTAATTTCTTAATACCATAATCTTTAATTACAATAGTACCTTATAGTAAGGATTATATAGTCGATACTATCTTTAATGTTACAAATAATAATTATTCTGTACGAAAAGCGGCTTAGAAATGGAGTATCTCTCGAACTATCCTTTTAGTACGAATAAACGGCCGACTATTAGCGAGTAAAACTGATCGAGGCCAATATTTGTTAATAAAACAAGAGGAATTATTAGTTAGATAAATATTACGTTAGGAATTATTCGGATTTACTTTTTTTTATAATAATATGTGTGTAATTACTATATAATTTGCCGGCCGTCCGAAGTTTCTAGGGAAAAACTGGATTTAGTTTTTCGTAAAGCGAAATTTTGCTATCTGTAATAAAATTAAGCGGAGAGTTAAAGCCGCACGCTTTAATAGTTTTACCCCGAAAGCTATAAACTAGTTTTTTAATATTAGAGATAAAAAATATAACTAGATTTAGCCTTATTTAATATATAATTTAAATGAAGGGGATATAATGTTTAATTTCGGTAAGAAACCTTTTTTAGCCTAATTCTTTTAAATCTATAATAAAAAATTAATAGAGCTAATTAAGTCTCGATAGATTTGTTTTAGGAAGTTTTACTACCCGAATAGTTTACCTAAAATTAGTATAAAGCCGCAGGTAATTATCCTTTTTTAAATATGTTAGCGCAATAGGCATTACATTCTTTTCTGGCATTATTTTTAAGGGGAAAAAGTTATAAATAAACTGGTTTAAAAAGGAATTTAAGAAAATTACTAATTAAAAGTTTATTTGTTTTATTAATAGCTGGACCGATAACTATATTATATTTAAGTGGCTTAAGGATATTTTTATTTTTTAAACAGACCTACTTATTAACGGCTAGTTAAAAGTACGCTTAATTATTTTAAATAGGTATAAAAGTTATATAATAATAAGTTTATTTAATTTCTTATCGATTTTAATTGGTTTTAATTTTTTTTAAATTAGAATTTAATTTTTAATAAAGTTATAAAACTAACGATTCCTGTTTAAGATGCTTTTATAAAGCTTTATTTTTTTAATAATATTTTCTTTTATTTTCTTTTTATATATATTTTTTATAGCTTTTAGCCTTTAGATAATGGTTCTTTTAATGTTTTTAAGGCTTTTTATCGCTGAATTTTAAGTCGGCACGCCGGTTTTATTAATATTGCGCCAGTTAATAAGCTTAGGTTTATATATATATATATTAAGGCTAAAATAAAAGCTTTAACGCTAAAAATTATTAAAACAGCCTTTAAAATAATAAGATAGTAGCTTATTAGCAAGTTAAAAATATTATTATATCTAAAGATTTAATTAGATAAAAAAAATGTTTAAAAGCTAAAAAAATAAGTAGTTAAAAATATCAAGCAAAAGAATGATTTTATAATACTAAAATTAAAGCGTTAAATAAAAGATTTTATAAAAAGACGTACGTTATTAATAAGGTATACTTTTAGCATTATTATAAGGGGATTAAATTAGATTTCGGCTGATATAGTTAGCAGAAATTAACGTATTAAGGCTTTAGAGGCTTAAATCGAGTGTCTGTAGCTTAGGAAGCGCCGGGTTAAGCTAAACCTTAATAGGGTTTTTATAAATATTAATTAGGTGGTTGATAATAAAAATTAGGATGTAATTAAGGTTATTTAGGAAAAAAAAAAAGTGGAAAAAATAATTTATATATTTTTTCCTCCTGTTAACGAGAAAGAATCGGATATAGAGAAATTATAAATTAAGGCTATAATTTAGACCCCTAAAGTGACGCGTTTAGGTCGGATAAGTAAAGTTCTAACTAAATATATTAGTTAATTGAGAGATTCCTAATAGAGACGAAAAAGTTTTATATTTTTATAAATTTATTTGAATTTATTATAGCTGTTACAAAAAGGTGAGTTTTATTAGTAACGCAGCTTATTTTGCGGTCCCGGCACTAGGGATGGTACGTGACCTCGGGATCTATGGTAGCAGACTTTTCGATGCTACAGGAACTTGACATCCAGCTCCGCTCCCTGATAGGCAACAGAAGAAATATCAGATTCGTTCAGCTAGAGAAGAAACTGCCGGTGTCCCTGCAGAAGCTAGTCATTCGCAACGAATACTGGAAAAACGACCAGCTTGAATTTGAAGATATCAGGCCAGGAGTTGAGGAAGCAAGACTGAGAGATATGGTGCGAAGGTTCGCAAGAGATGGTAAGAGACGTTGCACTAAACTGGAGCGTTTCTATTTGGGCATAGAGCCGGAAGTTGGGGAAGATGGTATGGAAGCATTTACGGCGGAATTTCCTAGGCTATTTGCGGAGGTAAAGGTGGAGTTCAGAGTCTTCGACAACTCCTCACTCTCCAATCACAGGTTTTGTAACCCTGTGTTATCGCACGAAACGGGTTTCCCCAACTTGAGAATAGTAGAAGATGAAACAACGGAGTAGTTAAGGTCATGGTAGGCGAGTTCTGACCTAAATATAATATCACAGTTACAGTGTGTGCAATGATCATTTAGGTGCTGCCGTGATCACTTTAGTTGACTTAAGTAGAATTGTGTGTAAAGGTCTAAGATCTAAAAGATCTTCTAACAGCTTAGAAGATCCCCTTTAAGCCTATTATCGTGACATATAATAAAATGAAAGATATATCTACTCCGCGGTACATTTTAATATCGAAGAGGATGGTTCGGAGTACCTTGAAAAGTGAGTTCTCCTTTTATCCAGGTCTTGCTTGAAGAGCTGGCTTGCTCTATGCCAAGTCATAAGGGTGACTGGTATACGCCCCTGAGTAGACTAATGAATTTCCTCAACACAACAAGTATAATACTCATAACCTACGTTTATTTCAAGACTCTAGTAGAGAATCAACTGTATCCAAAACTCACGTGAGCCTTGCTTAAAGGAACAGGATGAGTTAATATGTGATGCAATCCTTGGAAGCTCAGCCAAGACTCGACTTCGCTTGATACAGGTTTTTGATACTGAAGCACTGAATCATTACGCGTAGATATCGAACGTCAATGCGACATACACAAGTTCCTACTTTCTTCTTTCTTGTCCTACACCAAAGCCCAACAAGCTTTTGCGGATAAGGGGTGTATTCTATAATGTCAAGTGATGAAATAGGGATCTATGGGTACCGGGGCTGCTAAAAGAGTACTATTCCGTTTATGTGATGTGATGTGTGATGGTGGGGTGCCTAATCAGCACACCACTGAGCCACACCTCCGAAAACGATATCAGAATATCAAGGTCGGGTCATGACATGTTGTATTGGCTTACTGACATCTACCGTCACTTGATGGAAAAGACTATGTTTCTAAGGAATATAGTATATACGCACCTAAGACGCTCACCATACTTGGTCAGGAGACTCTGCCATTAGTAACACTCAGAAAGTAGGCAGCCTGAAGTTTGGATGAATTCATCATAGAATCAGCTACATAAGTTACCCATGGATGGCATATTCTCATTGTTCTCCAATTAGGATAGATATGTATAATGTCAAACAAAGTCTCATCATACGCACCAGTGTCCATGATTGAACGCTTACCTATTATTAAACCAGGGAAATAACAATATAAAGTGTTAGCATAACACCATCTCATTTTACGTACCCCTGTACACCATGCAGGATGTTACGCGTTTGACTATGTAGAACGATACGCAACCCAATGTCACCATGCATCTGGCAATGGTTTAACATCCAATTAGAGGCCATATACGCCACATAGTAGATGCCAATTTCACAAGCAAAAAACTAATCGCGGCCTTCACATAGAATCTATTCATCTGTCCCGAGGTCTGATATCTTGTGATGATTTAGCCCTGGGCTCTTGGGGCTATCTCTAGGACCCAAAAGTAAATAATTTTGAGTCACCGCAGCATTCACAGTCCATAGCCAACCAGTAGTGTTTTCAGGTTCCTAGCCTTTTGTGCCGTTAGCCGTAGTGGCGTTGGTATAATAGGTGTCATACTTACAAGCTACCGATAGATTCGTGGATATGTAAAATCTAGGCATAAAGTGGATATGGGCCAAACTAACCAAAATAATTAGCAGTCTAAACTTTATACACATAAATCAATGAACACCCTCTAAATGACACCGACCCGAAATATCATCCATTAGTATCGATTTGTGATTGCTGCATTGAGGCTTCTCCGATGGTAGCGCCTTTGTCCTGGTCATGCTTACCATTACGATATGGGTGGTATGTTCTATGTTGTCGCCATAAGATCGATATTTTGCCGCTATTTCCTTCGGTTTCAACCTTCGTGTGACATACAAGGTAGCCTAGGCTTTAGAAGTCGGAATTGTTAGAACATAGGAGGTTAGACGACCCACATGCTGTGTATTAATATAACACATCCTCAAAGGCCCTGGATATGTTCAGACTTGAAATTTATAGCAATCAACGGGTCTTCATCTTAATCTTTGACAAGAATAGTGAATGTAATTATGTAGGTAATTAAAAAAAAGTTCTGACGCATTACATTACCTAGCTATAAACTACCAGTCGAAATGATGAAGTCTACACTTTCAAAATGGAGGATGGGTGATAGAGAGCACGTCGGTTTTCAAAAAAGTCAACAAATATATGCCTGTCAAGCTGTAGGTTGGATTTTATGGTTCGACAATGTAATACGAATTATGAAATGAAATACAATAGCTTATGGGCTGGCGACGCTGGCACGATATCCAGTTGATTTCGCCTCAGCCTCGAGAGTGGTAAAGTAGATGTAGTCTAAAAACGTATACTTCAGCCGTCCTTGCGACTATGGTATAGAAGACATAAGTTATCAGCTGTATCAGTTTGTGCAATATGGTTTCCACGCAAGCCAAGGGCAGAGGTAGAGAAAAATGACCCATATCGATTGTAGCCCCCGACAGCTAGAAACTGGGTCTCTCTAGCAGCGGGGGACGAACCAAGTAAATCTTCCTCTTGATCCAGCTGTGAATCCAGCCCAATCACACGTCCTGCATGGAATAGTATTAGCGCGTTCGCATGACAGAGCTGCAAAAGAAAAGATCTTGTTCGGGCCCTGCCGTTTTGACCTGGAAGGCCCGTAGCCATGGTTCTAGTCTCCTCGGAGATCCTGAAACAGAATAGGTATTTTTTGAGTTCAGCTTAGCCTCTTGGCCTGCTTAATGTTCTTTTGTAGAATCTTTGCTTCGTCAGTTTCTGCAATTGCCATCTCCCGTAACATGCAAGGTTCAGCCTGTGCAATCCGTCTTTATGACCTCTAGCTACGTGAAAATACAACTACCTACCATGCTTGAAGACCTCATGTGGAAGATGAAATGAGAACGCCGACAAATCTGAAGATCTAGATGTGAACGAGCCGGATTAAGAGCTTTTCGGCGTGATAACTCGAACACACAACCACCCGCGACTCTGTGATTTAGATCAGTCTGGTGACCTTCTTAAGGTAATGGGTTTGTATCCCGTTGAAGTCGTACGATCCAGTTTGATACGAAGCAATTTTCCCGTCATGAATCATAAAAAATGCCATACGTAACGTAACTACCGATGGAAACCACACATTATCCTGTCCAAACATTGCCCCCGAGCAAATATTCAGGTTCAAATACGAGCACAATGGATCTAGTCCTCATCACAACCCAGATCCACACAACTCTCAAGACTCAAGATGTCTATCTCACGCCCCAAATACCTTTGTGCGATCATCAACTTCAAAACGGTCTATTGGTAGGTGTCTTGCGTAAGAACGGCATCGCATGCTGTTGGCGCGGCAGAGGGAAAAATCTGTACAACAAACCAAGCTCTAGTTTTCTAGCTCTCGTGTTGTAGTCCGAAATATTTGTCTAGGCTTCACGAAGGACTCCGGGTCCGATCAAGTGAATCAACGTCCATCACGGTTTATACTGACTGTGACTAATGCCAAGGAGCAAGAGCAGCAGAGAAACGCAGGCAGTAGGTGAGAGCTAGGGCGTCGAAGCGACGTCGAGAGAGCCAAGACAAAATTAACGGCGCATGGGTAATATAAGGATCAAGGCACAGTCCAAAGTTCAACTGTGATTGGTCGCAGAACCATTCGCCATTCCATGAAGCAAGGATTAACCTAGCAGTCTCACAACAATCCTTGTGATAGCGCCTTAACAAACCCCCACCCGTCATCTTATCAGATGATCTGATTGATTTTTAGTATCTCAAATCGTCGGATACGGCAATGACATTTTGGAAGGTGTGAAAATGTCTTCTCGCCCGTCGGTCTGACTAGGATACTTCGGCTAGATGTCCGAAGATTTCTGATTTATGAGCAAGGGACATGTCTTAGGCGACGTTAAAACCTGGCATGGGTCAAGCTGAAAAGGCCATCCGCCTTCGGCCCCAATTCGCCAAGGCTCAAATCGCCTGTTGGCCGTTCGGCCATGGGCTAGATGGCGATTCTAGCCCGGGCGAGTATGCATTGTGCTTCGCAGTGTTCCCGATCCCAACGTCAGCACCGGCTACTACTTAATAGATGTCGGGAGCCAGGTCATCGTCCTGGTCCAGTACGCACGCTCAGGATCATCCGTCTGTGTTACGAGTGTGATTCGGAAAGAAAGATACGCACAATTCGCCATGGCGGCCATTGCTCCAACTGAGACGCGCGCTTCTAGCGGTCGCGATGTCGAGAAGGACCTTTTCCCGCCCCAGCACGCGACGACCGAAGTGCCTCACGACTCCAATGCCGACTCGGATAGCAACTCGTCGCACATGCAGGAGGGTGTCAAACGGGTAGAAGCCATTACTACGGTTTGGTCAAAGAAGTCGCTATGGACTACTTTCGCGCTGTAGGCTATTCATGCGAAACTGACCGCATAATCGGGTACTGACAATATAGTCTCTGGCTCGTGTGCTTCGTATCCGCGCTGCTGGCATCTATCGATACCGCCTTGTCGCCATATGTCACGTCCTCTTTCTCTAAGCACGGCCTACTAGCGGTCATCAATATCGCTGCTAGAGTTATCGGTGGTGTTGTCACCCTTAGTCTCGGCAAGCTTATCGATATCAGGGGTCGGATGGAGGGCTTCGTCGGATCGCTACTCCTTATCACCGTCGGGATGATCATGAAGGCTACATGTCAGAATGTCGAGACATATGCCGCCGCTCAGGTATTCACTTGGGTCGGCAAGGTTGCTCTCGCCTTCGTCATCAATGTCTTCGTGGCTGATATCACTACGCTGAAGAACCGAATGTTTATCTTCGCCCTTAACTCGACGCCCAATATTGCTACTACCTTTGCTGGGCCCAAAATCGCCGAGCTGTTTTACAAGGAGGTAAACTTCCGATGGGCATTCGGTGCATTTACTATTATCCTAGACGTAGTCTCGCTCCCAGTCGTTGCTATCCTCTGGTACCATGAACGGAAAGCAAAGAAGCTTGGCGTCATTCGTCCGAAATCGGGCCGGACACCACTGCAATCGATTATACATTATGTTGGCGAGTTTGACCGTAAGTCGCTTGGAGCCTCATTCGCAAATGATCGACACTAACCAATGATGTTCAATCTAGTTGTTGGCGCGATCCTCATTTCGGGAGGGTTCACGCTGATCACTCTCCCCTTCAGTCTTGTAAGCTCCGCCTCCCACTCGTGGCAGAGTGCAAGTATCATCGTCATGATCGTGATGGGCGTGGTTGGTCTCGCTGCATTCGTAGTCTGGGAGAAATTCTTCGCCCGCGTCAAATTCTTCCCCTTCGAATTTCTGAAGGACAGAACCTTCCTAGGTGCTGTAATGTCGCACTTCATCGTTTTTATGACAACCTTGTGAGTTGGCCCCTCTCTCGCCTGATTCCTCATCTCATTATGCTTGAGGCTAATACTCGGTATAGTGTTTGGGATGCCTATTACAGCTCCTACCTCCAGGTTGTTCATGGCCTTAGTATCAGTATCGCAAACTATGTGCTTAACGCGTACTCCCTGACATCGTACTTCACCGGTCCATTCATCGCCTTGTAAGTGCACCAGGACCCTCCAGATCTTGAAGGCATTGCTTAACCATCCCTTACAGATACATTCGTTATACCGGCCATGTCAAATACCCGGCTTTAGTCGCCATTCCTATCTACCTGCTTGGTACAGCTCTGATCATCTACTTTAGAGTGCCCGGCGCTCAGGTAGGCTATCTTGCCATGTGTCAGGTACTCGTTGGCTTTGGTGTGGGGATGATTGGGCAGATGGCAGAGCTCATTACCATGGCGTCTGTGAGGCACCAAGACGTTGCTGTTGCCCTTGCTATTTACGGTCTGTTCGGCTCGGTCGGCTCATCTGTCGGCTACGCCGTTGCAGGTGGCATTTGGACGAACATTCTGCCCGAAAAGCTATACGAATTCCTTCCCGAGGACAGCAAGAACATGACGGCTGCGATTTACGGAGACATCAACAAGCAAATGGCTGAGCCTATCGGTACACCGATCCGGGACGCCGTTATCAGGGCATATGGCGACGTCATGAGAAAGATGGTCATCGTTGGCTCAGCACTAATTCCTCTAACGATCCTTTGCGTCATTATTTGGAGAAACATCAATGTCAAGAAGCTCGAAGGGGTTGAAAAGCGAGCCAGGGGCACCGTGTTCTAGAGCAGGGCATTTCTCATAATCCCGCCAGAGAGCCTTAGAGTAACCTTGCCCAAGTACCATCCGGTATCAAGATTTGCACTCTCTGTTGCACCTTCAGGGCATGTCTTGGACTGATGTTGCCGAGTTCGAGTAGACCTAGTGTAGAACCTTTATTCAATATACCCACCCAACCCTTCCTTTCTAACACTCGTTGGTACCTTAATCAGTGGTTGACAACAGGCACATGTAACACCGCTATAACACGAGACTCGATTCTAGTATACTCACGCACTTGGTTCCTGCTTGATCAATAGCTACGGTCCCTAGAACCAGCCGACAATCTGCTACATTCGAGCTATGATGGACTCCTGAGCTATTGCCTGCAGTATATCGAATAAGAAGTGGCCTGTAATATTCACGGCGGCCATACTCCGAAGATGATAAAGAGCTAAATCAGATGGTGGTAAGCTACCATTGATTTTAGAAAAATGAATAGCTTACACAAAGGGATTACTAGTGCAGGTAACAGTTAAGTTCACATGTATGTCGGCTTATCCCCTCCACCCATTGCAGGTTTCACCGCAATGTTTCTATGACTACTAAAGTACATTACAGACACGTCATAATATTTTCACTTAGATACATGTATCTACAGTGAGTAATACAGCGAGTTAGGTTCGATTCCTGACAGCGCTATATGGTTATTCGCTTTGTTAGTTCATCTCATGTACGTGAGTCACATACAGTGTTTGGGTAAAAGTCCCGCCGAGGCTGCCTTGATACCTGAAGTCGGCGCAGGAGACCTTGATTGGTGTCTACATCCAGTGCCTCCCTCCAGTGACTCCCTTCCTCTTTTCCCCACAAAGGCCCGGCAGCTCCTGAAATAATTTCCTTCTCAACCGACCCCCGGAGCCATAACCAAATACCTTTAATTCTCGCCTCGCAGCCGAAACCCATGCACCTGCCTTCGGTAACCTACCTTCGGTTACCCTAATCGTAGCACCGCAATGGGTGGTTCTTCCACATTCCGTGTGCCAGAGTAAGTTGATGCATTTCTCAATTTTAAATTTTGTTATGTATAGATGTCGACTGATAGATTCGAACAGCCCGATGGCGTCCAAAGCCTTCAAGTTTCTGATAGGACCTAACGCCAGCCCTTTCAACGTCGACAAAGAGACATTTGCTGCCATTTCACCTGTTCTACGAACTTTGATGACAGGGAAGATGAGAGAGGCCATTGACGGCTGTGCAGTCTGGGAAGATGTCGAAGTAGACGACTTTGTTGGCTTGTGCGAATTTGCCTATACTGGCGATTACGCCGTACCCAACATTGACCAAACCGCCAAGAAATTCCCTGTCCGACCAAATGATGAAGCCGACATCGAGAAGTATTACAAGAACTTGAACATCATGCGAATTGTCGACTTCCCTTCGGTTTCACAGTCAGTAAGCCCCGGTTGCGGCCACACACTTTTCCTCCGGAAATTCAGGGAGAAATGCGTACCCTTGTCCAACATAAGACACTTAGCCGTGCCCAAAATCACGACTTCATCTCCGGACTGGACCGAAACTTTCATGCGTCATGCCAGAATGTACGTTCTAGGCGACAGATATGATGTCGAAGGCTTGAGAAACATCGCCTTCACCAGACTAGCGTGTGACCTCACACGATTCACCAATACTCCGGACAGTCTTCCCAGCCTGGAAAGCCTCATTCAGTTTATCTACGACAACACGGTCGAGTCCGACAGAATCAGAGATATGCTTGCAATGTTTACAGCCTGCATATTCGAGAACCTGATTCTCCATCCTGTCATGAAGCATCTGTTTCACGAACACTTTGAATTCTCGCGCGATGTTCTTCAACATGTTGCAGAGCGCATGAGAGACCACACTGTGCCCCCCGTACAACTACAAACAGAATGCAGACGGTTTATATAAGGCGTATATGAACCGATTTTGCACCATCGCTCACCGCACCCCATTGGCATTAGTTACCCCTGACCGACATGAATGAGGGTGAACCATGACGATGCTCAAGGAATAATACTCTAGAGTGCTGAAGCTCTGGTTAGTTAAAGACGCTATATGGGGCTGCGGGTATCCTCTTTTCATATGGGTAGTAAACCTAGTCTAGTAAAGATCGAGCAGAAAATCTGATTTCCTCAAACAAGTCCGAGATCTTATACCAATGGACTACGTGCTCTCCAAAATTGTAATGCTCATGTGGCAAGCAATACATCACATAGAACCGTAGCAGAAACTCATAGCATAACCACGCTGACTATATACTAAATCAGGCATGAGAAAGTGAATACGCCATTCTGAACTTGCCTACGACATTCTTAACACCATAGAAGACTGTGGCAGAGATAACTTGGTTTTAATCATAACTGTGATTTATCATTACATCACCCTGACCCTGACTCTCATGTCTCAGTATTTTGTTGTGTGATGGTGCCCACAAGAGATTTGATGCCATCAGGCGTAGAGCACCGTCGCGCAAACTTGATGCCTATGAGGGATGTGCCAGGGGAAGACTGTGATCTCGGCAATATTTATCTAGTTCTGTAATTGCTTGACTAGGCGATACTCGCTTGACTTCTTCATAACTCAGCTTTACGCTGGTGATGCTGCTGTCATCATGCACGTCGATGTTGCCATCCCAGTCAAAGCATAGAAGTACCACCCCGTCAGTGTCAAAGCCGGGTCTGTCGGCCAAGATAGCCAGCTGTCTGTGAGTCTCCGGATGTGACTTGCAGAACCACGGGAACAGACGGACAATCTCAGACAACCCGTCAGTGATAGATGAATAGTTCCCGCCCATTATGATGCGCCTGTGCTCCACAGGCGTATCTAGCCAGTTCGGTTCAAGTTGGTCGGGCAGATCCAATGCTGCGATTCTAATCAGTTCCTTCTGGTGTTCGGTTACCAACAGGAGACTTACCCTTTTCAACCAGACTGAAGCAGGCATATTGAAATCGGGGAGGCTCAGTAAAAGGCTGTTTGGGCTGGTGCTTTTCTGGTGTCCATGGCATGGCTCTATCGCCCCACTCCCCCTCTTCCTCTTCCTTCAGATCCTCCCAGTCCATGTTTCCAATATCAAGGTTCAAACCCCAGCTGGCAGCCCAGTCAACACTACATCGCGCCTTGTCGGCTCGGTCCTGTTGTTCTTCCTGTCCTGTGTTGAGGTGCACCACTAGCACACCATCATTATCGTAATCCGCACTGATCGCCACAATGAAGTAGAGGGGATGTATTGAGTTATCCTGATCTCGGAGCCGGAGATGATAGTCGTATATGTCACGTAGTGCATGGTTGGCGAAGTCATGTTTAGGGGCCAGCTTGCAGGTGCCGAGGTTGATGCCTTCTGCTGCGTTTAATCGGTTCACAAGGATATCCAACGTGCTCTTGTCAAGGGGGAGGATTGAGTAGACAGCCTGTGCGTAGCTCCCTCCCGCAGTGCCACGATGCCGATCTTTGTTTGGGGCCGTTTTTGGCAGAGTGAGGTCTTGATCGGGAGCCATATTAACAATCACGGCATGGGAAGTTTCAGATTTGCCACAGATATATCTGACAATGTAAATTATGCAGCGAAAATGCAAGATCGAAAGTCAGTATTGGGAAATTGGGCGCCCGCGTGAAGTGATGCCAGCCAAGCTGTCGAGAGACCCTAGGGGTAATTTTATTGGAGTATGCTGTCACAACCTTATATCACTGCAGATCCAGCTTCTAATTATAGATATAGCTTAACCATTCTGACATTATGCCTCGACCTTAGATTATTCGCCTGCTGTTCCGACTATAGGATATTCGACCTCGATAATGTTGTCACTCCTTTCGTCAGCCATCCTCTAGTGTTATACTAGATGCACGCATTACATAGCAAGATTTACTTCCAATATCAAGATAGAATTGTCATGTACACACTAAGAACTTTTCTTCCTTTTAAACGGAATGATGGTCGTGTATAGACATAGTCTGTAAATCCCCGTTTCAATCTAATAGCATCATTTGTTTGCTTACAACATGCTGTGCCTTGCTTAATGATGAGCCGGGCTACCTTATGTCCTGTACTTACAATACTCGTCATTCATAAAAAGAATTTTCTTTGGTGCATTACATAACTTCACCAGTCACTTAAACTCCTAGTACTTCGCGTGATATCTCTTACTTGATAGTGGTTATTTTATACTACCTTTTATCTTCTAGAAGTGTCATAAACTTCGTTACATCTATAGAGTGATTTATACGTTAAAGGACTTTGGGGCATCGCATCTCAATATCGGTGCTTTAAATTTTTATATCTCAATTCTAAACTGTAGGTATTCAAGTGCGCCTTACAAGGAAAAGGTGAATGGCAGTAAAAAGCTACAAGAAAAAGAAAAATGACCAATAAACATCGCAAATTGCTTTTGGAGGCAAAAAAAGCTCCCCCGGACAGGCTTGAACTGTCAACCTCCTGATTTGCTTTATAACAGTCAGACGCGCTAGCCAATTGCGCCACGGAGGATTGCTGATGCCAAGCTGTTTTAAGTTGATTTATATAACGGTGAATAACATCAACACACACAAGGATAATGCACTAATCGCGAAATTCATACATTATTCTACACATGAGGCTTAGTTCGAAGCTCCTGGCTGGATTTTCAGGGCTTTTAGTCTCTGGTACCTTGGTTCTACAGTACTGTGTATTGGTAGCTTACGGATTAGATGCCGAGTTAACACTACGTCCTTTCCCTCTGGCGTCCCATTGAGCATACCTTATCCACTAGTCCATCCTGGGCTGCGGCCGATGCAAACTTGTCACTCATTTGTATTGCATAGTGTATACGGCCTGTCGCAGTCTTTGCGTTGTGTGAGCGTGTTGTAGAGTGTCTTGTCAAGACCACTACGTAATCTCGATGTTAATCTTAACTGGAAGGAACTTGTCTTCGGCATCATCAACCCCGGTCTTGAGTTTCAAAAAAGAAAAAATATAAAAAAAAGTGAGTGATCCGAGGGGTGAACCCCGAACCATTAGTAGAGCCAGCAAGGCACCTCGAAGGAATTTTCAACTTGCCTACCTAGGTAATTTCTAACATCAAGGTACGTACCCTGTCCTACACCCTGCTACATGTGTACGTTTGCCCTATTTGTGATTTCCTCGGGAAGAAGAGGATAGTACTTCAATGAGGGAAAAGAACTTGATCCATGGACCGCCGAGGAAGAAGGTCTTGTTGCTACCCCTATTACTGTCGACTATGATCTGGTATGAAATTGGCGGCTGCTAGGCTGTCCCGAAGAATCAGATATCCAGCTATACTGAGACGTTAATCGGAGTGCAACTAAATGATCACTATAGGAGTGTGGTCCCAAGCATACGTCAAGAAAATTAAATTTCTACTAATGTCTGGAATATTGATACAAATGAGTTGCTTACGCTACAGGGGCGACCCATTACTTCTACTGAGAACTTCGCCGGACATTGATATCTGCAAGTTTGAGTAACTCTTTTTTATTGCAAATGGACCTATTGGCCTAATGGACTATACACCCTATCTAACCACGACTAGCCATGGAGTCCACGGCATCTATGAGAGATACCAGCATGTATGTTCATGGCAGGGTCGTCAGCCAAGACAAGCAATAACACGTCAACGACAATATATATATATATATATATATTTCAACGCCATTTTTAGTGATTCTAGAGTTGATGTTCAATCCTCAATTGCACTTTCCGAACCCCTTCTGGCAGCCTGTACCGCAGTGGGCACTGGTGCTGCCACACCAGCTCCACTGGCTACAACAGTATGGGCTACCACAAGTGGTCCCGAAACCAGTACCACACTGCCCATCAGTCGAAAGGCGGGCAGTAGGTGAAGGAGACGCAGTAGCCGGGTGTCCCTGGGCCGGAGCTGGCGGTGGCACTGGCGGTGACGCCTTGTTCACCTGAGTAGTCTGAGAAGTCTTGATCGTTTGAAGTGTCTTAGTCGTCTGGGGGGTCTGAGTGGGTGTGCTAGACGTCTGCTTATACTTCTCGTCAGTCCACGTCTCTCGCATAATCTAGACTTACGAGGTATATATATGTATCTAGCTATGCACCCCGTAGATAGGAGTCAAAATGGGAAGTCGAGATAGGAAAGTCAAAATGCACTCACCGAGCAAATCTTCGGATCCGCAGCCGCAGCATTCAACCCAGCCTTCACAGCCTGGTAGAAGTTCTTCCCATCGACCACATTCGCACTCGCATACGTCGCCTCCCAGACCGCCACACCACCGAAACTCGGCCGGCAGTAATACGCACTCGCCAAGCTCTGCGCCTGAGCGACACTCACCTCCGAGCCCGCGTTCGCCGCGGCCGCGGACCCGGGCAAGCCGATGTACAGACGCGCGTTCTGGCTGTACTTCGTGCCCGCGAGGAAGGCGGCCCAGGCATCGAAGGTGAAGCCGGCATTATTCACAGTGCCGCTCCCGGCCTTGTAGTTCGCATTGGCATTGGCCCAGCTGCGTGCGGAGCACTGCGGCGTGTTGTAGAACTGCACGAACAAGATATCGAACTGCGCGGCGGCGAGCACGTCCTTGAGGTTGGCGTCGGGGACCACGCACTGCGGCGACGCCGTCAGGTAGAAGGTGCGGCCCGTGACGGTGGTGTACAGCTCGCGCAGCTTGGCCACGAGGGCGCGGTACCCCGCGCTGGCGTCCGTCGCCGGGTGCTCGATGTCGAGGTCGAAGCCGTCGATGACGAAGCCGGGGGTGCCGGGTAGGTCGAAGGGCCGCGGGTGGCCCTGGCTGACCCAAGGGTCCTGGCGCGGGCCGAACATGCTCCACAAGAGCGAGGCGAAGGCCTCGCCGTCCGCGACGCCGGTGAGCTGGTATGCGCCGGTGTCGCCGCCGAGAGAGAGCAGGATCTTCTTGCTGGGGTTGCCGGCCTGGCGGCAGGTGTTCAGGTCGCGCTGGAGCGCGGGACACTTGAGGAGCTGGTTGTTTGCGGGCGTGTTGGTGCCACCGTAGCCTGGGCCCGGGTAGGTGTCGCCGCCGCACTGGTTGCCGAAGTTGATGCCGGGGTAGCCATTGGCCTGCTGCGGGAAGAGGTGCACGAAGGAGAGGATGATGATGTCGATGTCGGGATCAGCACAGTATGTGCTCAGCGGCTTCTGGTTGGGTCCTTGGCCCTGTATTTTTTTATCAGATATGAGATGAGTTGATGGTGATATGAGGGTGAGCGCTTACGTAGTAGACGGCGACGTTGTTCTTCGATCCTGCGTTGATTGTTGCAAGAGCGACAGGAGTCAGGATGGCTGCCAGAAGCAGACCAAAGATGCCACGAGCCATCATGACGATGAATATTCCAGTGAAGAAAATAATGAATACGGGAGAATAGGGACGTTTAAAAGGTAAACCCCAGAGGAGGCCTAGAACTGTCTTCGTGGAGTTGTGTCTCAATAAACGTGGGAAACATTCCACGGAGAGTGAGCGCCAACCACGCGAAAACTGTTTGATAAACAATTCAAATTGCTTAAAATGCGTCTATTGGTGATCCTAGCGGAACTTCCTCCCACGTGTGTCTATCTCATAAGGGCCACCACCAAAAATGTTGGCCAAGTTTGTAGACTCAGACGTAGCTTCCAGATCGCAGATACCCGCGTTCTCGGGTGGCCAGCACCAGCACGTATACAAGAGGCCTCATTTGCGGCAATCCGTGACATTTCAGTTGGCCGCATCCAAGTCTATCTCATCCGCTCGCCCAAAAACTTCACTCCTTCCCCCATCTCGATGTCTCATCTCCGCCCTCCCACGACTTCTCCACATATCCCAGCACCTTCTTGACCTCGTCAACCTTAGCCTGGTCGCCGGTATTCTTTCCGATGTTGTCGCTAATCTTGATAGCTGGGTTGCCATCGGCAGAACTTATCTTGATGACAATATTGAGTGGTACAGATTTCTTGCCCGTGGTGAGCTGAGTGAAGTCATTGGTCAAAAATGTGCCAACACCAAACGTCGGCTGGAAGCCTTGCGCTTCCGATACCCGTTTGTACTCAATACATTTTTCAATGTTGAGTGAGTCAGAGAAGACGATGGTCTTCTTATCTTTAATGCCCTGGCTTTCATAGAACTCTCGCATTATCTTGACAAACTCCGCGGGATCACCTGAGTCTTGGCGCACACCGGCGAAGGCCTCGGCATAGCTCCGGGACGGGGACGTTGGCTGCTTGCTTTCGTCTGCCTGTGGAATATTTGGGGTATCGGGAAGGTAGCGAACGGGTTTGCTGAAAGCTCTCAAGAAGGATGGTGTACCGAATGTGTCCGTCAAGGCGATTCCCAACACGCCTTCGCCAAAACAGCCAACCCAGCGACGCAGCGCTTCTTCGGTAGCGCTCTCGTAGTCATTCGTGATAGCCGCAATTCCCATGAACCATTCGTGTGCTACTGTGCCAACAGGGGGGAGGTTGAATCGCATGGCCAGGTGGACATTGCTGGTACCTGACAGCTTGCCCGGCAGGCCGCGCTTCTCAGCATCCTTGCTGGCCTTGACCAAACCTCGGAAAACCAACGCTTGGGTGTGATAATCTCTTCGTCTGCGAGTGCCGAATTCAGAGAATATACACCCCGCCTCCAACAGCTGTATGCCCTTCCCGTATGCCTTGTCTTCTTGTCCGTCATAATTCCAGTCCCGGTCCATGAACTTGAAGTAGGCCTCGGACGTTAGGGCGAGAAGCGGGATCTCATAAAGGATCGTATCTACCCATTTGCCGCGAATTTCGATGTGGATATCGCCCAGTTCATCTTCAGCTCCTGTATCCTCTCCAACAGGCTGGAATGTGGGAACCAGCTGCTCACGGGGCTTGAGTCGGAATTCCTTCAGGAAATCAAGGTACGCAGGGGACAGATATTTGCAGTGCGTCTGCAGAAAGCGCAGTTCGTCGTCCGACAGCGAGATGTTACCGAGTTCTTACAAAAGAGAGTCTTTGTCAGCAAAGTGGGAGATAAGGCTGCGGTATCGGGAGAGGGATGCTCACTGCTAATCTGCTCGCATAGCCAGGCGAAAGCCTTCCGCGACAGCTTCTTCTCTGGCGTACGGTTGGTGAACGCATATGTTACAGGCACGTGAGGATAGTATTTGAAGACGGCGCATTGCATGGTAAGTTTGTACAAGTCAGTGTCGAGGAAGGAGATCACTCCCTCCGGGAAGGGTGTCGACCAGTCGAAATCCATCTCGATTGTATTTGTATTTCACACAACAGAACCAAAAGGGGTTTTAGGGATATGGGACACAGATACTTGTCTGTTCTGAGAAAGATAGATATCCAATATTTGGATACCACTCTCTCTCAAAAAATATAGTTGTAGATGGTGATAGATAGTGGGATAGCTAGTGGGAGATTAAGTTGATATAGCGGGGAGCTCTGGCATGCTTATAAAGCCCTCCTAGTTGCCATGTCTTAAACACTTCTTATGGTGAGTTGAAAGGGTTTGAAAGAAGGGATCTATGAAAATGACTCAATTCATTGGCTAGTCTTGTTATATCTCATGCGAATGAATGTACGCAGCCTGCGGCGTGCCGGTTTCCAGTGGAATGCGTCAACCCCACATCGACTTACGCATACCATATGTACCTCTTTTCTAGGTGATGAGTCCCCTAACCATCTGTTGGTAAAGAGAGAAAGAAGGTGGGGGAGGGGGGTCATGATCTGCTTTTCAACGGTTCATGGTTCATGTTGTCTCACATGCTGACAAGGAGGATAAATGCAAGTATTAGCAGGGGGGACCTTGAGGACCCTGGAAATCCCGACCCAACTACGGATGTACGCGTACCTAGGTACATGTACTTAGGTAAGCACACAAATGTGGGTTTATCGGCAGCCGGACAAAGTAAATATCCATCTAGCCTATATGTAGCTGCCCGGCAGATGCCCAAGTGCCGGACAGCTGCAGACCGACGCCTGGGCCAGCTGGGCTTGGGCCAGGCTTGGCAAGTTTCCAAAATCGTGGCCTCAATTCATCAGTTCAATTGAACCCCGGATTTTTTTTGGACAGCTGGAACAACCACGCCATCTAAAATCACACGCGACCTTGTTTTCCCATCTACCTTCACTACTTTCACCTCCTTTATCTTGAAATCATACACACAGAGTTCCTTACGTGTTTCTTGTCACCTTTGTCGCCTTCCTTCTATCTCAACCATGGTACGTCCATCTATGATGCTCCTGCTCCTCGCGTCGCAAAAGCCAGATGAACAACACACTTCGCTTGCAGCTGCATATCGTGTTTCAACGACATGTCTTCAACATCCAGAAGTCTGACACTGCTGGTATACGGATCCGTACTGACATCTAAAACCTGCATAGTCTTCTCCACGCCCCGACTCCCCCGTCAACTCGCCTGCCGCGACTGGCTCCAGCACCGGCCGTCCCACGTCGCCTGCTCCCCCGGGAGGTGCCCGAACTGCCATCCGAAGAAGAGCGGCCGCCGATCAGAAGGAGAAGATTGCCAATGCGCGACCGAGCAGCACGAGGGCCGCCGGTGCCGGTGGAAGCAGCAGCACGATGCTCAGTACGTGGAAAAGGGGTATATCCAGCGCGACACGCGGTGCTAACGGTCATCAGGGCTCTACACGGACGAATCGCCCGGCTTGAAGGTCGACCCCGTCGTCGTCCTCGTTCTCTCTTTGGTCTTCATTTTCAGCGTTGTTGCCTTACATAGTACGTTGGGCCTTCTCTACTCGAACTACCAAGGGGGACGTAGCTAATGGTGTCTCCAGTCATTGCCAAGATCACCCGACGATTCTCCAGCTAAACGAACGACGGTGGTTGAGATACTATAATGCGGATGATGTGTGGTTTACCGTAGACGGCGCGGCTATACTTGCATAGCTGCGACTCTCGACTAGACCCTCGGAGGCGGCTGGTGGAGGCTGGCAAATGCCAACATCAGCACTAATTTTGGACGGGATTCATTTACTTGTCAAGGACCAAAACTCTCAGGCTTTGGTGGTCCGGTCCATGTACCATATAAAAAACTAGGCAGGCTCATGCAAAATTTCCTTTGCTGCTTCTAAAGACTCGCAGAATAGACGTTCTATGTGAATCCGCCAATGCTGAAACCCATGAAGAAAATCTGATAACTGGACTATTCGATATGATAACAGTTTTCGTGAGCAGGTTCCTTACGGGTCATGATATCGAGCAAATCGTCTCACACAATTTCGTGGTCGTCTTCGGGAATAAGACGCAATATGAGACAAGATGATTATACGCATGATTGTCGATTGAGGGCATATTAACATTGCAACCGCGACCGAATATAGAAATATGGGATGGGAAACTGGCTGGATATCTTCCTATACTTGAAGAGCAAGATGAACCTCGCTACATATCATTCTCGAGAGGCACAAGGACTATCATGTAGCACACGGAGAGTGCAAACTATATCTACGTATTAGCAGTCAATTAGCTTCCATCTACCTACTTACGGCCATCTATCTACTCATCAAAAATAGATACTACCCAGACTCGCTCCGATTGTTGTACGCCTCTGCCGCCAAAGTTGCCGCACGAGAACTGGAAGGGCCCGGCCGTGTCCTTGCGCTGGGTTAGGTGTGTGGGCTGGGCAGGATTGTTCCTGGTAGTGGTGTTGTGGTGACATGGTCAGCTCGTGCCCCTACCTGTCCGGTGTGTCGTCCCGGATCCCATCGCACGCGTGTTTTTGGTTGAGCACGACATTGATGTGCGCGGTGGTTCTGTATTGAGTCGAAGTCGAACTGCTCATAGGCCACGAAGGTGAGTTTGATGTTGGCGTTGATGACCGAGATCTCGCGTAGTACCGGCTCACGAAGATCAGATGAGCGGCAGAGTCGTAGGCGAGCGTGAGGACCGCCGTAGCATTAAGGCCCTGTCATGAGAAATATGCACACCTTGATGTAGTCGAAGGCTGACCCGGCCTTGTTGTAGGTTATAGTGAGGCTCAAGGATGGATGGGTGTTCTATGAACCTACGGTATACCGGTAGAGATATTCATTTGAGTGCAGCGATAGCTTGCCGTCAACTTTATGTCCACTAAATATCATTGTTATTGATACTTGAACCTAGCCAAAGCATCTATCAACAGCAGAGACACCCACTAATTTCACTTAAGGCTTTCAATGTAAAGGGGTACTTAGGCATAGACGCGCGAAGATGCATGGTGGTTATAACTTATTAGTAGCCAAGAACATCCATTGGGTAAAAGGGACCAAGTCCACAGCTTCTAAGAGTTGGTGATTTTGGAGAAATATAGGTCGTCTTTTATCATTTCTGGCGACAAGCTTCTACTGTGTAGAGCAATACGCGAAGTCCTTAAACTTTCTTATTTCATCATATCATTGATGATGTTGACGCGAGGCGAATTGCGGGCTGATAAGCGAGAATCGCCCGGACAATATGGCCGGCCCCATTCGGTCGAGATCCGGAGGTTGAATTATTGGATGGCGATTTCCGGCGAGATATAAAAAGCCATCTAGGGAACGAGATGTGGCGTGCAGTGCTGATTCTCTTGTCATAAATTAGCAACGACCAAATCCCACTAGGTTGATGCGTTGGAGATGCTCATGTTATTGTTAGCTCATGTCGTGGAGTTGGGAGTCGTCATCAGCTCTCAGAACGGGGAGCACAACTCTGCAGCCGGGACGGGACCGGGCTTTACGGCGGCGTTTTTTTTTTTTTTTCGCCAGGCAACCGGATAACGGCCAATCTAGGCGCAAGCCATGCTCAGCTGCGTCGTCATGCTGTCCGATAGCTATTTTTGAGCAGTCAAGTCTCGAACCACGATCGTGGAAGGATTCAAAAAAGGAGAAAGCCGCATCCCTGGTCTGACTGGATACGGCTGGATACGGCCGGATACGGCCGGATACGGCCGTACTTCCTACACTTTTTGCTTGCGACGCTCGCCGTGAACAGTTTCTAAATCTGCTAGCTGTGAACTAGCTTGTCTGTAAGCACTGAGAGTATAGTGCTGCCTGCTGGCTGTGTCACTGCCAGTCAGGTCAATTCAGCTAAGCAGCTAAGATAGGTACGACCTTAGCATTGGCAAGATCCGTGCTCAGGAACATGGGTAGTCGACTCTACAAGTACGGAATATGTAGATTGGAATGAAGCGAATACATGTATAAGTGGCCTAACAGCCTGATACGCGTATTTCGTATATTCTTATAGTGAAACTAATATAAGTCGGATTGACCAGACTAGAAGTCAATTTAACTCAATTATCAGACATATGAAAATACGATAACATCTACTATAATCTTCCAATATCTATCTGTATTCCTAATTGTGGCAACACAGAGGCGCAGCTATCATAGAGTGTCTATACCTGATTGCTAGAATTGTATATATCCTGCATGCTAATGGTTGACGAAGCCTGGTCGATGTTCAGGTATGCAGGTATGTTAGGTTACAAGAGAAGCTCAAATATAGTATCAACTATAGGTAGTACATAGACAAGCGGGGCTGATTGGGCGGCTAGGCTTGCTTGGCCAGTGGCTGAGTTGTTTTCCTGACCACGAACATCTGAACACTGGTGCCTGTCATTAACCCTGCAACCTTAGCCACAACCACACCGTCATAGGTATTGGAAGTCTGCCCCTCATCGGTTTCCGCTTTCACAGCTTTCATACCTCCTCTTTTCTAAATCAGGCGTTGTACGAAGTACTATACTCTACACTATACTCTACAACATCCACACCAAGGTCACGCAACACCTGTGACCTGTCTCCCCTCTGACACCAATGAGACTCTCATAACTATTATTCACCTGTGATAGTGTCACGACTACAGAAACCCGAGATTCGCTTAGCGTGCGAGATTCGGGACTTGGATCCTAATTCAGCAAACTTATAGCCTTGTCGAAGCCTATGTACCTACTACCTACCCCCACAGGTGTAATTGAGAGGTACATGTACACTTTACTGCCGCTACTATACGCGACCTGAGCCTCCGTCATCGCCTACAGGGACATCGACTAAATCTTGTATATTGCTACATAGATTCCGTCACCTACTGTTTATGTGATACCCTCCTTTTCTCATTGTTTCTCCCCTTCTCTCGTTACGTGATACCCCTCCTCGTTTCTCTCCTACCTCTTACCACTTTTACCACTTCTACTGCTTCTACTGCTTCTACTACTTCTCCTACATTAGAGATATAATTCAGAATTCATATCTGCGCGATATCATTAGCGTTACTTGAAAGTTTGAAAACTTGTATCTCTCCTCCACATGCCGCTTTCGTCATCTTAAGCTGTAACTCCTTTCCCACATCATGGCCGTCCACGAGGACGGGCGGACGCGGTCCCGTTCTTCATTCAGTGAAGCTCCAGAAGTCGTGGTGACCGATGACCACTATTACAATACAGGCCTTATGCCTGAGACGCCCGAACTTGGAGCCGAAGAAGACGTCCCTCCAGCGTACAGTGAATTCCATGATCAGCTGTCTCTCAGTCAAGCAGGTTTTGACGCAGGGGCTGCCGTTACGGGTGAGTGCTTGCGCAGTTGGTCTTCTGGCGAGACTATAGCTGACCCAGCAACTCTCATATATAGATGATGGCCGAGTCGACATCAACATCAACCAGACAAGCCGACAACTAGCCGATATTATAGCGCCTACGCTACGAAATCAGCTCAAGGAAGAAGCCAGGCTCGCTATCGAATCTCCTCTTCCACCTGCCTATATTCCTGCTAGTCTCGGTGGTCAACCGGGTCAAACCCCTCCGCCTCGATTGAACGTCGTAATACAGATCGTGGGGTCGCGAGGTGACGTTCAACCATTCGTCGCGCTGGGCCAAGTCCTGAAGAATACCTATGGTCACCGTGTCCGAGTCGCTACGCATCCCACCTTTCAAAAGTTTGTCGAGGAGAATGGTCTGGAATTCTTCAGTATTGGAGGAGATCCAGCCGAGCTCATGGCCTTTATGGTCAAGAATCCCGGATTGATGCCTGGTATTGATGCGCTGAAGAACGGAGAGATCACCAAGCGAAGAAAGGGAATTGAAGAGATTATCCTAGGCTGCTGGAGATCCTGCATAGAAACCGGGGATGGTCTTGGGCCGGCACCGCGCTTTGAACGTCGGGACAGAGCTAACACCTCGAACGACGATCCAGTTCCGTTGAATATACTCCCAGGTCAGAAGCCGTTCGTCGCGGATGCGATCATTGCAAATCCCCCGAGTTTCGCGCACATACATGTTGCAGAGAAGTTGGGGGTGCCTCTGCATCTTATGTTCACGTAGGTCTGCCCAAATGCGCGGCGAATATAAATAAGCTGATGTCTGACAGCATGCCTTGGTCCCCGACGAAGGCGTTTCCCCAACCGCTCGCCAACATCCAATCATCGAATACGGATTCAGTGACCACAAACTATGTGTCTTACACATTAGTAGAAATGATGACATGGCAAGGTCTTGGAGATGTGATCAACCGATTTCGCAGTAAAATACTCGATCTTGAACCTCTCTCACTACTCTGGGCCCCTGCTGTGCTGACCCGGCTCCGAATTCCGTATACATATTGCTGGTGCGTTCATAATAACGGCCCCTGAGTAAATATCAGACTGACATCGGTGCAGGTCGCCGGCTCTCATTCCCAAACCTAACGATTGGGGGCAACACATTGACATTGCCGGCTTTTACTTCCTCAACTTAGCATCGGCTTTCACGCCGGAGCCCGAACTAGCTGCCTTCCTTGAGGCGGGACCCCCTCCGATTTACATAGGATTTGGGTCTATCGTAGTAGACGACCCAGATAAACTAACTCGGATGATTTTTGATGCTGTGGCAGAGACTGGAGTTCGCGCACTGGTCTCTAAAGGTTGGGGTGGGCTAGGAGCTGATTCCGTGGGCATACCCGATGGGGTTTTCATGCTTGGCAACGTGCCCCATGATTGGCTGTTCAAACATGTTTCTGCGGTGTGTCATCATGGAGGCGCTGGAACTACCGCCGCCGGTATTAACGCCGGTAAACCTACCATTGTTGTCCCGTTCTTCGGGGACCAGCCGTTCTGGGGTGCGATGGTCGCAAAGGCCGGTGCGGGACCAGAACCCATACCGTATAAGGACCTTACAGCGACAGCGCTTGCCGAGGCTATCCGAACGGCAACAAAAACGGAAACTCAAGAACGAGCCCGTGAACTGGGAGAGAAAATTCGTGAAGAGAAGGGCACGGATGTTGGGGGCCAGAGTTTCCACAAGCATCTCGATGTTGACAGCCTCCGCTGTTCAGTAGCCCCAAGCCGAGTTGCTGTGTGGCGTGTTCGACGGACCCAAGTTCACCTCAGTGCGTTGGCGGCAACAACACTGGTGAACAGCGGATACTTGCAGTATTCGGATCTGAAATTGTAAGCAGCCTTCCCCATCCGTCTTATTGTCCTGCTAACGTATCATAGATTCCGCGCCAAGGAGTACAGCACAGAGGACCATCCCACTGACCCCATTTCAGCAACCATTTCGATGCTATTAGGAAGCGCAGGTAGCATCGCCATGTCCATCGCTGACTTCCCCCGAGATGTATTCAAGGCAGTAAGGGGACCGAAGCCAAAGTCGAACGAGAGCGAGTCTGAAGAACAGACCCCCATGGCCTCGAACGAGGGTAACAATAGTACAGCTAGCCTTGCAGGTTCATCGGAATCAACCACGGTGCTACCCAGCTCAGATGCTGCCGTAATACCGGCGAACCCACTCACCATGCGATCGGGGAACAACAGTGCGCCTGACTTAGCGCCCTCTACGTCGTCGATCTCGAGCCTTTCAAGGACCGCTTCTGAGCCCCCTGCAAGCCCCCGTCGCGGCAATTCGTCGTCAGGAGCGGAGGCTTCAACACCCTTAAATATGAATGAGAGTTTGGGGCGAGCCCTGAGTGCCGGCAAGAGCATTAACGGTATAGTGACGACCGGTATAAAGAGCCCCATGAATTTCTGCTTGGGGTTGGCGAGGGGCCTCAGAAATGCGCCCAGTCTGTACAATGACGATACGATTCGCCCTACGGAGAAGGTCACGGGGTTTGGCAGCGGCCTCAAAGTTGCCGGTAAAGAATTCGGCTTTGGCATGTTCGACGGGATCACCGGGCTTGTCACGCAACCCTTAAGAGGTGCCGAGAAGGAGGGCGGCATAGGGCTTCTCAAGGGGTTCAGCAAGGGTATTGGTGGACTGGTACTGAAACCTGCAGCAGGTAAGCAATGAATTAATCATTCACATTATTGAGCATTCTAACCAGCTTATTAGCCTTCTGGTCCATTCCAGCATACACCATGGCAGGAGTACATGCTGAAATACGATCTTTGTTCGCACGAAGTGCCCAACAATACATTGTTGCCTCTCGAATTGCACAGGGCAACGATGACTTCACCAATTCATCTTCGGGGGAGCGTGAAGATATTGAGGCCCGATGGCTTGGCAAAAAGAGTAGCATGAAGGGATTCTACTCCCAGAAACAGAAGGACAAAGGAAAGTCCAGAGAAGTCTCCCCTTCCGCACCGGAGCATGCATCAGTTTCTACAGAGCCGATTGGAAGCGATGAACCACCGAAAACTGGATGGCGCTACACGAAGAACCTGGCGTACAACGAACGGAAGAGGCTACAGGAACAGAAGAAGCTATGGAAGCAAAAGCGAGCAGAAGCTGCAGCGACGGGTGGGACATATATCGAAGAAGACATTGGGAAGGTTTCTGGCGTCGATAGTACACGTGATCAGGACGATGAGTACGAACAGGCGATCCAAGCGGCCGTCCAAGAAACATCCAAAGGCGATGCCGTCGAAGATGCACGAGTCGAGCAAGCGATCCGCTCCGGTGTTAGGCTCTTGAGGACGAGATCAATGACGATGAACTCATTGGGATCAACTACGTCCTCCACCTTCTCCAGCGGGCAAGACTCCGGACACATGTCTGACATGAAGCGCCCGCTACCCGATAACGACAACCGAGCACCAGCACTACCTCCCCGCGATCTCGAGGATATCACAGACGAGGAGTACCAAGCGCTGATCGAGCAAGCCGTCCGGCTCAGCATAGCAGAGGACCAGAAACAGGGCATCCGCATGCACGACCTCGGAGAGGAATCCGACGAGGACGGCGACCTGAAGCAGGCCCTCCAGCGCTCGCAGACCGACATCAGCGCCAAAACCGTCGTCGACGACGACGAGATCCGGAAGGCGATCGAGGCCTCGCGGAAGGAACACGCATCATCGAAATCCCACCCAGTCTACGGAAACGAGAAGTCAGTGGACGACGAGGATGCGCTGCGGAAGGCCATAGAGGCATCGCAAGCCGAGCAGAGTCGTCAGAGTCACGGAGTCGTGGATGATGATGAGGATCTCAAGCGCGCGATCGCGGAGTCCGAACGCGCGCACAGGGAGGAGCTCAAGCGCGCGGACACGCAGAAGACGGAGGAGGACATCGTGCTCGAGTACGTCAAGAAGCAGAGCCTGGCCGAGGAGGAGTTCCGCCGGCGGTCCACTTCAGCGGGACTGGGACAACAGCCTGCTAAGGACGGGGGGGATGATGATGAGGACCTGCGCAGGGCGCTGGAGGAGAGTATGCAGACGGGCGGTGCGAGGGGACGGGGGGGAGGTGGGGGGCCCTCGCGGTTCCGTTAGGCGGTTGGTTGGGTGGTTGGTTGGTTGGTTGATTGGGTGGTTTGGATAGGCTGGCAGATAGGAGGCTGGCTGGGCAGGCAAGAAGGCATATACGATACCCCGTTATGAGTTAGATCAGTAATGAGTATTTTATTCTATGACATATCAGGTGCTTGGGTGTTAGTGAGACAGTGGAGTGCATATGTGTATGCTGAGGGCCGTCAATGGCACAGGCACGTGTTAGACTACTCTATGACAGACGAAGATACCAATAGCAATATGTCCATGTTATTAAGCACAATTGAGATCGATTTACAGCTATGCGGTTTCTTATTCCTATAGGTGACAATTTGAACTTCGAGGTTCTGGGATCTAACGATGTCTTTTCGTCACCATTTTCTGCTTGACTCCGATGAGACATGTGCTAGTTTGGCTATCAAGATCCCTAAACAATCTACGGAGTAGATTGGCAATGATATACTGCATATGTTTAGTATCTATATGCATAGTTCATAATTCATCTCTAACATTATACTCCGTGTCTTTCTTTTCTTTTTTAAGGTTGTCTTAGTACTGTTCCGGGAGAGGTTAAAAGAAACCGCCGTGGTGGTGATTCATGTGGGTGTAAATCACTCTGATCTATGGCGTCATTGAATCCATCCCTCGCGCGTCTGCGCTCGTCCATGGACTGATCATTGTCGATGTCGATGATGCCGTGGATGTAGGAAGGGGGCCTTGAAAGAGAAGGGAGGAAGGCCGTCGTTGATGCATATATAGCCGCAAGCTGCTGTTCGGCTTCTGCACGATGTGAAGGTCTGTCACATATTCAAAATAGATACTCGCGATTATAACAAGACTTGCCGATATAATCACTCTATCAGAAGTGTATTCTCAACAGATCATCTGTTGAAATTAGAATCCAAACAACTTCACGATGTCCTACCAATCCCAATCCGACGCCCCCTCCGGCAGAGTCGCAGACAACGACTACGTTTCGCGCTCCGGCCACAAGGGCGAGCAGATCCCCGTGCAGTCAGACGATGACCGCATCGAGGACCCGATAGACGGGGCCACGGCCGACAGCGATGAGCAGCTTGGTATGCACATTCCTCCTACCTATTTCCTTACCTACTCCCTCATAGTGATTATTCCACAAAGGCTGACAATTTTGCTTCCGCGAGTACAGCCCGTGACGACAATGAAGCGATTGACAAATCGAACATCGTGAAGGGCCGAACCCGCGGTGCGAAGCCTAACCACGGTGGATATCGCGAGCCAGGCGATGACGAGGGTTTGCCTGTCACGGACGGGACGAGCTCGACTTAATCAAGACTTAAAAGTCAGTCGTGGATGATGTCGGATGTACTGCTAGTTAACTATAGACATTATATAAGAAGATGTTTATGTACCGTATGTAACCAAGGTGATTATATGGCTTGACCTGAGCTATAGCCATCTAGCTGTGTGAAGTGTGGCTTGATTTGAGGCATGCCATAATCGTCTAGATTGATAATACATTCTTTTCGTGAAAAATACGTGGCAGCATTAGTCTATCTCACTATATGTAGCATATATTTCTACGATGTCTTTGCGTTAGTGTGCTTCGGGCCTGAATACAGCCGTCGTCTGTATTCATATCACGGGGGAATGCCCGCTTACAGCTTCACTTTATCACTATCATCAGCCCATTAAGCTCCTCGTTAGTTTTTTCCCCTGACGACAAGGGTATATACATTCATGAATTGATATAATACATCTTTCCTGTACATTTTGAAAATCGATGAGATAATACACATATCCGCGTAAATGCCCATCGAATTCTCCCCGGTCTTATCGTTGTTCGAGATGGTAAGTCTTCTGTTGCCCCCGTGTCGTCATCGAAGGACTACCGACCAGCAAGTCCTCACCCTTGTTGCTTTTGGGGAACGCAACGACGTCCCTGATAGACGGCACATCGCATATGACGGCCATGAGGCGGTCGAAGCCGAAAGCGAAACCGGCGTGCGGTGGACACCCGGCCCGCAGAGCTTCGAGGAGGTGCGAGAACTGGGACACGCCCTCGTCGGCCATCTTGAGGATGTCACGCATGACGTACTCCTGGACTTCGGCGACGTGGATACGGCGGCTGCCGCCGCCGAGTTCCACGCCGTTAAGGACAAGGTCGTAGTGGTCGGCCTTGGCCTTCAACGGATCCGTCTTGAGAAGCTTGAAATCTTCGGGCGACAATGGGGCGGTGAAGGGATGGTGAGTCGAAGAGAATCCCGCGGCACCCCCTTGTCCGGGTCCATCATCGGTTGACGTGAAGAGAGGAAACTCGTTGACCCATAGGAACTGAAACGAGTGATCTTTGGGCAGCAAACCCTTGTTCACTGCGCTCTCGTAGATGGCCGTTCGGAGCTTGCCTAGGTCAGTCGAACCTCCCTGGAAAGGCTCATTCTTTCGCGCTTGAATTATGATGACATCGCCGTCTTGGCACTGTTTCCAGGTTGGTTTCTCTATACTAGCAAGCTGTTGTGCAGCTTCGTGTCCGAGGGATGATAAGCCATTAAGCGGCTTGCTAGAGTCAAATACGAATACTCCAGGGGTACACTCGGGACTCAGCTTGATTGGTGTCTTGGGAAGAGAGTCCATGAACGTGTGGATGAAATCTCTATTCTCACTGGTGGCCCCCTCCAGCCGAATATACCAAGCCTCCACAATAGGATTTTCTAAATTCGTGATCATCTTTATGAAATCTTCGGAGAGAAAGCTGTCGATGCGAGTAATCTGCTTATATCAGAAATTGCGTACGTGATCTATACGAAGCGGCCTAGACTTACATGTGATGCATGTGAATTGATGCGGAGATCAGGCTTATCGGAGCCAAAATTGCTCATTGCGTTTTCATAGCTTAAGCGACGAAATGGCCTTGGAATCGGAGAATACGAAGGAGTTTCATCCTCCGGTATATTTTCATTCTCGGATATATTTTTGTTCTGAAAAAAAGGGACTTGGTCGGGTATTTTCTTTCTCTTGGGTAATCTCTTTTTCTTATCCTTCAGCTGTTCATTGCCGAACTCACTACGCCATACTGGATGTCGTATGCCGTTTACATTCAACGGAAAGTATGACCGGCTCAGGTAGTCGAATAAGTCTTTTACAACTATCTCTACCAGTGTCATTACGTTTTCTCCACTGGAAAATGCCATCTCCAAATCCAGCTGGGTGAACTCGGGTTGCCTATCAGCACGATGGTCTTCGTCGCGGAAGCACTTGGCGAATTGGTAATACTTATCGAAACCTCCCGCCATAAGGATTTGTTTGTACTGTTGAGGGCTCTGCGGCAATGCGTACGCGTACCCCTGGCGCCTTGTAGGAACGAGGAATTCACGGGCGCCTTCTGGAGTCGATTTGAAAAGAATGGGTGTCTCGAACTCCATGAATCTCCTAAAGTGTAGCGCATCTCTCAGTCTCTGTTTCATTGCGCTGCGCAAACGTAGTCTGTCTTGTAAGAGACTGTCGAATCGGAACTGTAAGTGGCGAGACTTAGGCGGCCAGACGGTGTCTTTAGAGACGATGATGTCTTTTGGAAATGAATTCAGACATTTTATTCCCTGTAACTGTAAGTCCCATTGCTGTATCGCCTTTGCTGTTGGGCCATTGGGAATGACAGCAGTCTGTTCACGCTGGGAAAGGGTGCCCTCCACAACAACTGGACTATAAGTCGGGATACTTTTTAAGTCCTGATGGGCGGTATGCTGCACGGAGCCTTCTTCCTTCCAACTAGACACAATCTGAACGCCTGTACCTGTAAAGTTTGTCCTGATGTTGCAGAAGCTTAGAGACGAGCTCTTGTCTCGACGCTTTTCAAGGAAGCCATGAACCTGAACAGATTTCCCTGGCTTATAATGCCAGGGCGGTGTCTGTTTGGCAAAATAGACTTGGCTTGTGTTACTAGAAAGATTCCAAACAACTGGTTAGGGATTCGTCTTACAACTGTTCACCAAGGCATCCCATCTAGGATCGGGATCTGCCGATGCGCTTCCATCTTGCGGGCCAGTAGGTGCAGAGGCATCATCGTGGATGGTTTTACGTAGCTGCTGGAAAAGAGGGTTGAATGGGGGATGTCGCGGCAAAGACAAGCGCAGAGATCGCCTTTCGATGCTAGTAATGCATCTAAGGGCGCTCCTCGGCAACGAATTTGAAAGAAGTCTAGTCATGACTTCTCATATAGTCTTGATCATGATCAAGCGTTGTGAGTTGCAGACAGTCAGGCTAGTTCCAATAATATTCGGTTAGCTGAAAATAATATCAAGGTTGACTTTTTGCACCTATCTGGTGTGGAGTACCTGTCTACCTTAGCTGCTTAGGTAGGTACCCATGTATGTACCCAAGCAGTGCCAAGGTACATGTACCTACCTACCTACCTCAGTAGGTCTAAGGGCTCCAATGGTTCGCGGGTGATTGCAGCTGCGTTTTCCGGTACCCCAATAGAGAGTGTGTGTGCTAGGTGACATGGAAGCCTGCAGCTATCAACCACTATATTACATGTAACTACGTAAAATTGTAATAAACAGACAAATAATCATTATAATGATAAGGCTGGACTTTTTTTTTTCCCCCTTCAATAGTAGTCCAATCCAATAGTAGTATTCGGTACAAAATACATCTTTCTATTACAGAATGATTAATTAGCGGGCTCATTGAATAATCATCGGTGCCCGGGGGCTGACGGGTCCTGCCAGTTACTGCCAGTTGTGAGACTTAATCTTGAAATATAATATATCGCAAATGAGAAAGCATTTCCAAATAGCACAACTCAAAAGAAAGACCATGACCTCTTCCTGGCTGTCACAGGTGTTACGACTTGAGATGAGTCTTGACGCACTGAAGACAGCTCGGCTGCAATTGTCCATCTAATGGATTCATCCTGTGTGATAGCTCCTGGTGAGATAATCAAGGGAATCGCTGTTATACATACCTGACCCCTTGGTCATGGCAGTGCTCAGAAACTTTTCTTGCTAGACCCCAGATGTATGTATGTACATATGTACATGTACATCTATTTACGAAAATTATAGCAGCATTTCAGTAACAGGGCGAGGCAGAGTTCATGAGCTGCTATAATGAGTGGGCATCATATCAGCAGAAATGTGCTTCGAGACCCTGCCTCCGCGTTCTGAAGTCTGAAAGTCCTGTAGAACAACCGTGGATGAAAATAAGTGTGTATTGTCATGCATGTCAAAAATATGAAGAACAAAAACCATAACCCAGAAGGACAAAAAACCACAACCCAATGACCATAGTCGAGCCCCTCTCAACTGTGTATTCCCAGCAACCAGATCCGTAACCCATCATGCCCCTAAGATCACCGACAAACGCGAGCGATATGACCCTTTCCCACTCCTTAGATGCGTCCTGATATCAATTTCCTCGAATATGACACATCAAGCAAGATAGGGGTTTCCACATCAACCATGAACTATTTATTCCCATTATTCTGGATCAGACTGGTGGAGGCTAGGGGTTCCGCTCCATCATATGTCTGCTCAACGAAGGGTTTCTGCTGGGATCCAGCCGGCTTGTCTGCGTACATATTAGAATCAGCACTTGGTTCTGGTTGAAAGATTGAGAAACAACTCATGCGATGCGCAATATCTACTGGCACTCGAGGCCCAGGAGTTGCAGCCCGCTACACAACAGCGTTCAGCCATTTTTTCGGTAAGGAGGTAAGTTGGCTATCAGGTGGTGAGCGACGAGGATATAATATGATGTTTCTTGGGGAAGGCTTTTGCGGGTAGAAAAGAGCACGAGTTGGATGAAGAAGAGAGAGAGATAGGAGATATTGGATGGACTTTATACAGTTCTATGGGCTTCGCTAAATCCTTAGAGCTACCAAGCAGTGGCTTTGTATCGCATAACAGCAATAGCATATAACCAACAGTTCGAAACTGGCGAGTGTAGTTCACCCCTTCAGCCCTTTGATAGGTGAAATATTGCCACCAACAGCGCTTCATGTTTCCTTGAAGTTTCTGGACGGCTGAACGAAAGCTGGCTTCTACCCATGCATCTTCAAGAAGTCAGAGCCAACAATCATGAGCATCTAGATGAATGTCGATGAACCGTGGCTCGTCGTTGTCGTTGGTGATGGCCCCATGATACCTTGGGATTTGCCATTGGCCTCCCGAGGCTTGTTAGGGCTGGCAGTTGATAGATATCTGGGGTTTCCTGTAGGTGTTACAGTATGAGTTGGAGCGTAGACGGAACAAATGAGCTAACAAGGCGAATAACCATATAACGTTGTGAGGAGTGGAACCCACTCACATTATTATCTCCCAAAATCGTAACTTGTCCATCCTTGTAGCAGTGTGCTCATGCGCCCCTCAACGAACCTCAGCAGCAAGTAAGTATATCACGTTTTGTTGTTTAGATAGGAGGTAGTTATATCAATACATACATGATCATGACAATGTAAAGGGTTGCATTGTGGCTTAGTATGTATGTACTTCTGTACACCTCGTGGCTGATAGGTGAGTAAGGGGATTCCTATCGAGGCGCAGTCTTTCTACTTGAAGTTTTAAGTTTGTGCAATTCAGACCCAGCATCACAGGTCCATCTGTTGGCAGTTTTATGACTCTTCCCATTGACTGTATCAGGAGACCCATGCTCCAACTTGTCTTGGCAGCAAGTCGTTGCCTAGACACGCACAAAGAGGTTGGTTGGAGCGAATACCAACCGCCGCGACCCTGTTATACATAGGTATATCTAGATGGTATTTTACTCCGGAAAATATATCATTCATTTATGTTCACGCATATCACCCTAAGATGATTAGGGTATTTCTTCTCCTCCTCCCCACAAAAGACCATACCTACGCCTAAACTCTTCCTAGACTAGGACTGATCTTTGATGTCCAAAACATATCTTACATATTATAATATCTTCAAACAAAGCTGGAGCTTAGGTGCACCTCAGGAGTCTAACAGATTATTCGACGGATGTTCCAAAATGTCTCTGTGGCGATGTGATTGGGAGAATTGCAGACAGCCAGCTGTTCAACGAGCAGGAGATTGCTTGCTCTGTGATAGACACCTTTGTCGGACCCACTTGCAAGACCAGTGGCATAAATGTCCCAAGCCAGAGGTATGTAATACAGTCCAAGATCTGTAACGGCAGTAGTCCTGCTGAACCCTGATGTCCTTAGGAAAACTGGGAAGACTATGCTGCCCAATATGCAGCCACCGAGGCTCGTCAAATGGATGAGTTATGTCGTCGAATAGATAGTTCGAAACTTTGTGCGCGCGCATCGCTACTCCGAGGGGGAATCCCCTGCACTAGCAACTTGTCTACAAAGAACCTGTCGACTATGATGGGTGGTCAGAATTGTCATGCCGAAATTATCTTCGAAGACAACATCAAGTGGCTTGCACGGTTCCGTTTGACCATGACCTCATCGCCTCCGGCGAAAGCCCGTGATTATATATTTCAAAGCGAAGCAGCTACCATGAATTTCTTACGGGAACATACGCGCATTCCCTCACCACGAGTTTTTGACTGGGCATGCGAATCCGACCCACACAACCCCTTGGGCCAGGTTGGTTACATCCTAATGGAAAAGGTAGAGGGGAAACCGCTGGACTGGCAGCAGGCGACTTCGTTCCAGAAAGAAAAGGTAATGCAGCAGTTAGCTGATATTTTCGTCGAGATTGAGAAACACCCGTTCGATACAATAGGATCGATAATGCCAGCAAGAGATCCAGCTACATTTGAGATACAGGGTTTCGCACATCACGCAACTTTTCGCCCAGGATGCGAAGGGCCTCTGGGTCCTTTTGACTCCTCGCTAGAGGCAGCACGCGTCGTCGTCGAGTCATATCTTACTAAGATAGCGACCGGCGAAATTGCGGCCGCCTATCCGGTAGATGTTTATCTTGTGCACAGATATCGATTGGATATTCTGAGCAATATCGGGAAAGAGATCTTGTCAGAGGGGAAGTTTTTCCTCAAGCATCCCGACGATAAAGGTGACCACATTCTAGTGAACGAAGAATACGATATCGTTGGCATCATAGATTGGGAATGGTGTTGTACTGTCTCAAAAGAAGATGCCTTCTCTTCCCCGTGTATGATGTGGCCAGTCGCGCAGTTCTATGATGGTTCCAATGAATTGACCGATGAAGAATTGCGATTTGCTGGTATCTTTAGAGAGAAGGGCCGTAATGACCTCGCCAGCTACGTCACCGAGGGCAGAAAGGTGCAAAGATTCTTCTTCGCTTTCGGCGCAGCCACCGAATGTCAGAATGATCACCAAACATTTGTTGCTCTTTTCATGGGCCTGAAACGAGCCTTTGAATCTAAAGAGGAAGGATGGGAAGAATGGAAGAGCAAAGCCCTTGAGAAATGGAAGAGCGACAAGGTATTACAAGATTTGCTACGGAGCAAGACATGATGGACGAGTCTCCTGCTTTCACTATTCTCTTGTTTCCTTTACATAGCGAATCGCGAGAGACTCTAGGATCTAGCTCCAGCCGGTGCTTAGATGGAAAGAGTCCTGATTTGGGAGCATACTCTTTTGAACCCTTCGGGAGATGATTTATTCTCTGTTCTCTCCTTAATGTTTAGACATATTCCGTATCTCAGATATAAGACACTTACACTCACTCTTTCTTCCAACATCTGGATGTGTATTGCACAGGTGTTGCTTGAAGGGTCTAGATATATGGGGGAGCCAGCAACTGTGATGGTTGTAAAAGAGTGAATAACGCGTCAACTAGTCAAAACCTCCAGCTTGCAGCTAGATAACTAAAAGAGGCCTGCAATATCAAAGGAATAAATGGATAAAAGTGAATAATAAGTCAATATATTGAAACAGCTAATTGCTGTGTTTGTGTGTGAAGCTGACTAGATAGATGGTTTCAGAGCTGAAAGATCTGAAAACTAAGGTGACGTCTAATAGCTAAAGAATCATGTGCACAGACAACCTAAAGCAACGCATCATGTAGTCCTAGACGGGACTTATGCAATAAATTTACATGTATTCTATTGCAAGGTGCCTGCCTCAATCCCCAATTCCTCAAGTACGACGACGTTAGGTACATTGAAGTTATCCGTGCATAAAGGACCTCGGGACCTTATGCAAATCTTTATATCTTTATGAATCGGGGCTGCCAAGCTGAGACCAGGCTGTGGCTGATTGTGGTGTGGCTCAGGCTGGCATTTGGCACCTAGGTGGGGCACCTAGGTGGGGCACGGACATTTTCTGTAGTAGCCCACCTATGGTATATTTTCCTTCCGAGCTGCAGAGCTTGAGAATTTCTTCTCTTTCTTCCCCATCCTTCCACTTCAAATAAAAGTGAGTTTCTTCCCCACGACGACTCCTCAACACGCTATATGGCCATTCACGCAGGGTGCTAACATAATTGTCTACAGATGATGAAAGCCGCGTGTATTATATGATGTGTCCGGCCTCTCGAAGCCTCAGAACTCTCTCCTTCGGGGGCTCAAGTGGTTCTGGGGCAACGTGAGGATCGGATTCGTGAAATAAGTGTTCGACACACCTGGACCTTGTTATACATCGGACGCGAAATGGCAACTCTGATATAAAATTTGAGAGCTGGAAGGCTTGTCTAGAAAATGCGATCCTATTTCCAATCCATTCACCATCCTTCACAACACGCAGCACACAGCACACAGCACACAGCACACAGTCAGCATATGCGATCAATCCCAATCCTCCCACATATCATATCAATAACTCTGTCTACAAGTGTAGTGTTGGGAAAACTGGGTGGCAGATTTTTTATATAGGTACTCTACCACCTGAACAATGTACAACGTATTTATTTATGCACATACATATACCTATACTTGAGAGCGCTTATGATCTCATAGGCAGATTATGTGAATGTGAGTACATATGCTGTTACCTCTTGTGATCCACGAAACATACTGGTGACTCTCGGCAACACGGAGCTCATGAAGATAGGAGCTGTTTGCTGGAATGACGATTGGCAGCCCTTAATAAATTCGTCTCTTGTACTACCTACAGCAGCCAATGGGCGGACAGATCTGTATCCTGATGGGCATATATGTAGGTACCTAGGCAGGTGCCATCAGGTGTCGTGTCATAGGTGCCATAGGAGCCATAGGTGCCATAAGGTGCCCATAGATTTCAGGTTCGAAAAAGGGGCGGCGTTGATTGGTTGGCTGGGTATGACGGCAGCCTATCAGCCTATCAGCCTAGCAGCCAGGTTGTTATGTAATGGACGTCGGTACATATGCAGTACCTGCATGTATGCTGTATGCGCTGGCTCATTGCTGTATGATGTGCTGTACTTCATGTTCCCCATCCGTACCTGCTTGTCTACTTTGTACAAAAGGTACATGTAAGGTCAAGTAAGGTAGGTACGAGGTAGGTAGGCTGGTAATGTAGGCAGTTTGGGAGCCCGATCCCGACTTACCGACCTTCCATCTCTCCCTTCCACCTCTCCCACTCCCCCAATTTCCCAACGCCAATGCTTCCGCTCTGCTCCCAGGAACAGTCGGGCGTCGGGCCAGACACTCACCAAGTCATCTTTTGCAAAATAACATAAGTGTATCCCTAATTTACGATCCCCATCACGCACCTCCAACCTCACGCGCGCAATGGGAACGCCCGTCATGTCTCCCATACTTGTATATGTACGCTGAGAGAAAACTTGTCTTGTCCTGCCCTTCCAGTCACCACACAGCAGCCCATGCTGTCTGCCAGTCTACGCTGCCCACTCTGCCACGCCGCCACGCCCATACATACATACGCCCATCCATTCACAGTCGGTCAGTTCGGTCCGCTGCGAAACAGTAGATCGATCCGAACCCTGACGTCGCACCCCCTGTTACGATTGTCGCCTTTGTCCGACCTTGACAAACAATTGACAAACCCGCCTGGGAGCCTCCGATTTCTCTCCTCTTCGTGGATCACGATCTCGACGCCTTGTACACCCAACTACTCGTAGTATCCCAACCCCCTGGGCTGTAGTAAAGAAACGCGACACCTCCATCCTCAGCTGCTGAGCTTAGCTACGGAACCTTATCGCCGTCGCCATGTCGAGCTCTTTCGAGAAGTCCGTAAAGGGCGCAACCAAGATCAAGGTTAGTTTACCCTGAATGCCCACCCAGCTGCCGGCTGGTCGGTCTTGTGTCTGGGTTAACAGGATATCCCCGGCAGGCCGCCCCTCCGAAAACGAAATATATCGAGCACATACTCGTAGCCACACATGCAGGGGAGGCAGGGGTTGGTGAGGTTTTCCGAGCGCTGCAGTATCGACTACGAGATTCAACATGGACGGTGGTGCTCAAGAGCTTGATAACAATCCACCTGATGATCAGGGAAGGGTCTCCGGATGCCACGCTGGCGTACCTGGCGAAGCACCGGAACATGTTAGCTATCAGCTCTTTCACTGATGGTGAGTAGCTCCTCTCGAGGCCCCAGCACCTGCGTAGTGCCATATTACTAGGCAGCCTGGTTTAATGAGGATCGCAGCGCAAATTCAAGGCCGGAATATACGGCATTATGCTTCCTACCTTGCGGAACGGGTACGCGCATTCAGAGACACGAAAATCGATTGGGTTCGGGCCAAGGAGACGCGCCTGGAGAGGCTCTCGGTCGAGAAGGGCTTACTCCGGGAAACCGAGGTCGTTCAACACCAACTGACTGCTCTCCTGAAATGTGATGTACGTTATTATAATACTATGCAGCTTAGCGCTGGTCTTGATATTAACACGCGATAGGTTTTGGAGGATCCCGAGAACGAGATCACCATCACCATTTTCAGGCTTCTGGTACTAGACCTGTTGGCTTTATTTCAGGTCTTGAACCAAGCCATGATAAACATCCTAGGTAGGTCAAATCGACTGTGTCGAGTCTTGCGAAGCTAACGGTGACTAGGGCACTTCTTCGAAATGTCTAAAACAGATGCGGAGAGGGCTATGGATATATACCGCAACTTTACCAAACAGACGGATTACGTGGTGCAATATCTGAGCGTCGCACGGCAATGGGAGCCCCATACTAGAGTCGAGGTTCCTAAGTTGAAACACGCTCCAGTCAATCTCCGTCGTCAACTGGAAGACTACCTTAAGGATCCCGATTTCGAGATCCACCGTAGACAATATCTAGCAGAGCTCGAGGCCAAGAAGAAGGGAGGAGTGTCGTCAAAAGCAGATAAAGGTACTGCAGAGGCGAAAGCGGCTGCTGCAAAACTTTTTGGCGATACAGTTACATCATCTGCGTCTGCTTCGAAACCGTTACCACAGGCCAGCAAGGGTCCAGATCCAGATCTTATTGATTTCTTCGACTCAATAGAGCAGAATCAAACGACCATGTCCGTCCAACCAAATCCACAGCAGAATCCACAACCGCAGATGGGCCCGATGGGTCCCGTAAATACGGGTAACCCCTGGCCCTCGAATAATGGCTTCGCTATGCAGCCGACGGGCCAGTTCCAGGGCAATGGATTCGTACCGCAACCGACCGGATTCCAGGGCAGTAACAGCCCCTTCCAACAGCAGAACGTCAACTCTTTTGCTCAGCAACAGCAAGTACCAAACCAGATGCAGCCGAACTTCACCGGCGCCGGGTTTGGTGGATACACACCACAGCCATCTTTCTCTCCAAACAATCTTCCCCCTATTTCTCAGGACAACGTCTCATCGTTCCAAACCGGAACTCTAGCACCTCCCATGCAGACAGGAATGCAGACGGGCCTACAACCGCAGACCACCAACCCCTTCAGGGCCTCTATGATGATGGCCAACCCAACCGGAATGCCTGGTAATACGAACGGGCCGTTCTCAACGCCTACGAGCCCTCAAACCCAGACCGCTTTACATCGGCAAAGCACTAACCCCTTTGCCCGAACGTCCCCTCCGGCTCTCACCCCCTTCTCCAATCCATCCCCCTTCCAGTCACAACCCCCGAACCAAGCCCCAGCACCCTTACAACCAATGGCCACCGGCACCAACCCATTCGCGAAGAGCTTCGCGCAGCCGCAGAACCAGGCGCAGCAGAGACCGCAGACGAGCGGCGGCGCGCTCATGTCGCAGCCCACGGGAAGCACCAACCCGTTCCGACAAGGCGCCTTCGTGAACCACCAGACCGGCATGGGCTGGCAGCACGGCCAGCAGCCCATAGGCGGGGGACTGGACCAGATAGAGACGATGCCGGTGTTTCCCCGGCCCGCCCAGCAGACGCCCTGGCAACAGTGATTGAGGTGGATTTGTGCATTTGCAGGGGTGTTGATGATTTAGAGCGGCAGCAGAGAGACCAGAGGCCCAGAGACTCAGAGGCAGAGACCAGAGACAGAGCAGAGAGCAGAGAAGGGAGCAGAGAGGAGGCTTCTGATATAGAATTAAAGAACAAAGATTTCCAACAACGGAGTGGTGGGGAAATTAACTCGAAAGTAGTAGATGGGGACACCCCCATATGTTACTCATATGTTAGTCGCGCGTGACGGGATTGTTGTTGTTGTCGTTGCACACCCGCTCGATTACCGTACCGTACTCATCGCGCATAGAGCGAGGCGTTTTTTCGGATGCGTGTAAGTTTTTTTTGTTCGTCCCGACTTGGCCCCTGATCTAGGTATACGCGGCCGCGGTTGTAGCATCGGAGGAAGAAGGGGGGGAGGGGAGAGCGTGATGAAGTGAGCTAGAGAGGAGAAGGTCTGAGAATAGGGGCTGTGCCAAGTCTCCTCGGATGGTGGTGAGATCCCCTATCCCCTATCCCATAAGAGAAGAATTGGGCTGTCGAGATGTGTTGTCCACTTGTGCCCGGACACCCTCGAAAAGAGAGGGAGAAGGGGGGAGAGAGAGGGGACAGACAGAAGGGACAGACAGATATACCTAGAATGGCGGCCTACTAAGGAGGTACCTACTACATAGTGGATGGGATGGGGATCTAATTGATCTTTCTCGATGCGCGTGTACTACTTACATATACATATATACATATACAAATTCAGCCGCGGGCTTCGACGATGGGTATAGTAGTTGTGGTACGTAGTAGGGCTAGTGGGTAGACAGATAGGCAGAGGGGCTGAGAAGCTGGGAGGCTGGCTGGCTGTATTGTAACAAAATATATATTATTATGATGATATTTAGTGTTCTTGAGTGTGTGGACGTGTATATATTAGGGTGATATATATATATACTAGAGCAACATGGAATATTTACAACGACCATATATGTCCCAGATGAAAGTAGTAAGATCGGTTAGGCTGTTTTGCATGTATTATTCATTATTTCCAGCCTCAAAGGTAGCCCAGAGACTGACTAGATAGACTGACTAGATGGCCGAATACCTAGCTTTATATCACACAACCAGCCCGATGCAATAGTTCTCACCCGAGAAACTTGCTTGTTGTCTGTCCGTGTTTGTCTGTCTGTCTGTCTATTGCCATTTATCTATCCCTTGACTTCGCCGTGTCTTTTTATTTTGTTTTGTTCCCTAAGCGCCCTCGCACCATGAACCATTAGAGTGTACACAAGGGCTGACCGAACGAATACAACGCCGTCGCTATGCCGCCAAAAATCCGGGAAAGCCAGCCGAACTCCTATCCTGCCTGCTGTATGTTGCATAGATAGTATAATAGTAAAAAAAAAAAAATCCTCTCCTGACTTCAGGTCAGTTAGGCAGAGAGGCAACCCGCCGCAAAGGAAGAAAACGCCCATAACGAGAAAAACCACTTCCCCTATGTTTCTTTCGTTTTATCTGATCTCACGCAAAAAAAAAATCTTCCACGTCCCTCCTCAACGACCCTCCCCCTCCCCCTGCTCCCCCTGCTCCCCCTGTCCCTCCTCCCGCACCCGCCTGCGCAGCAGCCTTCTTCTCGCGCCTCTCCATCTCCTCGTCGACGACGATCCCCAGACCCGCGAAGGTCTCGTACAGCGCGCGCTCGACGTAGCCGCCGACGTCGTAGCCGGGGACGGTGTGGTCCTCGCGCGCGCGCGCGTCGGCCAGGAACGGGTTCGGGTACGCGGACGCGGGGTCGTCGCGCACCGTGTAGCGCGACAGCGCGAACGAGAGCCCGTCGAACGGGTCGTACGGGCGCGCGGCCTCCTCCTCGTCCGCCGTCTTCGCGTTCTTGTTCTTGAGCCCGCGGATCGAGAGCATGCTGTTCGGGGGCGCGTCCTTTGCGTTGGTGGTGGTGGTGGTGGTGGTGGTGGTGGGGATGGGGGAGTTGGCGGAGGAGGGGGAATTGATGGTGGTGGAAGAGGCAGGCGGGTTGAGCAGGTTATCGAAGCGCGAAGCCGTCAGCGTCGAGATGCGGCTGCGCTTAGCAGCCACGATGCGCGCCTGGATATCGGCCGCGGAGCCGGGTTCCCCGCGCGCGAGCGCCTCCATGACGGCGGCGTTGACGGAGGCCTGCTCGGCGCGGACGCGGCGCTCCTCGTCGGCGGCCTCCTGGCGGCGGGCGCGGGAGGCCTCGGCCTCGTCGGCGTCGCGGCGCTGGCGGCGCTCGCGCGCCTCGCGGCCCTTGCGCCGGTTGCGCTCGATGTCGTCGCGGTGCTTCTGCTCGTAGACGCGCAGCTCGTCCTCGGCGCGGCGGCGCTCGGCCTCGCCCCCCTGCAGCAAATCAAAAGTCAGGTCCTCCACCGTCTGCAGGTAGTTGTTGTAGTCTTGCAGGGTTTCGAAGTCGTCCTCCGTCATGTTGAACACCGCGTTCACCCGCCGCCGCACGTCCACCTCGCGCTCGACGGCCAGGTCGCCGAAGAAGGCCGGCCGGAACTTGTTCTTGCGCAGCGTTTTCGTGCACGAGGCGTACGGGCACTGCGCGGGCCCCGCGCCGAAGATGTTGTCCACGCAGTTCCGGCACATGGCGTGGTAGCACTCCGGGTTGATCAGGAACTCCATGTCGGCGTTCAGGTACCGCACCCGCTTGCACACGGGGCAGAAGTCGGAGGGGATGGTCGAGCTGTTAGACTCGGCAGTCTTCACGACCGTCGTAGCGGAAGAGGAGGGTTTGCGAGACATGATGGCGGTGGTTGTTGTGGTTGTTGTGACGGTAGCTACTTAGGTGTCGTTGTAGAAGTGGCGGTGATGCGTTGGAGGCAAGGGAGTTAGGTGAAAAGTCGTCTTTCAGGTTTATGGCCACTCATCTGGCAGGAGGGGCAGCCTTGCTGACTTGTGAGTTTATTCGTTAGTCAGGTGCTGCCGGTTTTGAGTTGGGAATGGAGTGGAATGAAGGTTGTAAGTTGAAAGAATGGGATGAAATATGTATGTAACTTTATATGTAAGGTATGTATGAAATACAGCTGTAGGTACGAAATACATGTGCTCCGTACCAGTGCCATGAATAATGAATTTTAATAATGAATTGGAGTTGCAATGAGGCTAGGGCGTCTGGAGCTTGATTGGGCTAGAATTACAGGGGTCTCCTCACCTAGAACCCCTCCATGTGCCTACGTTGTAGGGTAGCTCTCCCAGCTCTCCATCCATTTCGGTGGCCTTCTTTCTAGCCATCTCGTTTTATTCTTCTACAAACTGCGTACACAACAAATCCAAGCCGTATACGTCAAACTTCGACTACGAATCTGTAAGATCAATGGCTGACAACGGTATGTAATTCACCCTCCTTATCGTCTGTGCTACTTGCCAGTATATATAACTTTGCATCATCATGATATTACAAATGCATAGCTAACAGCTGTACGCTCGACATAGATCCCACCCCGGAACAGGAGGCCGCCGCCCGCGCCAAGGAGGCCGCCGAGCAGGCAGCGCTGCCCTACAGGTGGACGCAGACCATCGGGGACCTCGACGTCACAATCACCGTGCCCGGGAACCTGAAAGCCCGGGACTTGGTCGTCGAGCTGAAGAGGCAGAAGCTCAAGGCTGGCGTCAAGGGCCAGGAGCCCATCATCGACGTACGTACGCTCCTGCTTCTACTACGTATTCCACCACTACATACTCCCAGCTGCGCGAGCGGACATGCATATATGCACTCCAGATAGCTAGACAGCCCCAGGAACAAGGCAGTATTAGCAGGCAAGCTAGCCAACACAGACTAACAAACACCTCCTCCCCCAGGGCGACCTCCCACACCCGATCCACACCGAGGAGTCGACGTGGACGCTAACATCCGCACCGGACGGCACGAAGACGATCGAGATCCACCTGGACAAGATCGGCAAGCAGGAGTGGTGGGCGCACGTGGTGACGACGGCACCCAAGATCGACGTGACCAAGATCCAGCCCGAGAACAGCAAGCTGTCGGACCTCGACGGCGAGACGCGCGGCATGGTCGAGAAGATGATGTACGACCAGCGCCAGAAGGAGCAAGGGCTGCCGTCGTCCGACGAGCAGAAGAAGCAAGACATCCTCAAGAAGTTCCAGGAGCAGCACCCCGAGATGGACTTTAGCAATGCCAAGATAAATTAATTGGTCAGGCCTGTCGGGTATGGGATGGGAGCGGTGCCAAAAGTGCTTGATGCGTTGGGAGTCAGAGGGAACCATATCCATCCCCGGGGATTATATTAGTTTATATGACATGCTACGAAGTTACAGGTAGGGATGGTCTATCCCATCCCATCAACTCCATACGTACATATGCTAAACTCAACCCCTAAAAAGGGGAGGGAAGGTGTGAGATGTTCAGGGGGAAACGAATCGCCAAAACCACGGAGAAAAAGCCAAGGGTAGAGGCGTCAGAGAGCCCTGTAGTATACTAAATTTAATCTTGGAATCGCGAGTAATGTCATAGCAGATCGAATAGCCGCTACGCATCAATTGTCAGATGAACAATAAGCGTTCCGTCCATCTTGGAGACTGGGAAATATTTGGAGAGAGACACAGGAAGAAAAAGTAACCTACGGTAGTTGTGTAGCAGCAATACGCCTTACCTTGTTAGTTCCTGCTTCAACCTTTATACATCGGGCTTTACGCGCCAATGTAGTGAGTGATGTGAGGAAAAGCTTTCATCTGGTATAACGCAGCATTGAGTCACTTGTCACTTGCTTGCCAACAGAACACCCCGAAATGTAAGAGAAAAAAGGAGACGCAGAAAAAGCTACCTAACTCAATATTGAGCTACGGCGCCTTCTCTCTCTCTCTCTCTCTCTCTCTCTCTCTCCCCGCAATCACGACCTACCCAGCCTAGCCGCCTTAAAGCGACTCACGCGCCTCGGCCCGCCCTCTTCCTCGTCCAGCGGCTGGATGGGGTTCTCATCCTCCTTCATGAAGCCGCCCTGCCGGTGGATGAACCGGTTGCGCATCCGGTGGTACTCCTCCGCGACCTGCTGCTGCATCAGGTTCGCGTCGAGCTCGTCGGGCTCCCGCGCCTGCGCCGCCGAGGGCGCGTGCTCCAGCACCGACGGCGCCAGCGTCTGGCCCTCCGGTCCTGAGGGCGCGTGGCGTTCGTGGTCCTTGGGTAGCGAGGGCGCGACCGGGAGGCCTTGGAAGGTTGTTGGCGCGCCCACCGCCGTCGCTGGTGCGCCGTTGCTCCGCTCTTTGCGGAAGCGAGATGGCTTCTTAGCTGATGGCGTTTCCGTCGGTTTTGCGACGTCGCTGGTGCGCTCCATGACGTCGGAAAGAGGGTCGACTTCGGGCTGCTTCGACGGCTTCGGCGGCGCTGGTTCGGGGGCTGGTGCTGGTGCTGGAGCTTCGGCGACGTCTATGGTCTCAGCGAACCTGACGCCCTTCTTGGATTCTGATGCTGGTATTGTGGCTCCCGGGCTAGGTTTGACAACAGGTGCGCTAGCAGCATCGCCATGAGGGGTGGTGTTTTCCTTCTGCTGAATACTGATGCGGCCTATGCCTTCTACCATTCCACCGTCCTTGGCCGCCCTACCGTTACGGAAGACGTGCTTGCTCATACGCTTCTTAAGCTCGAGCATCTCGCGTCTATACTCGTCAGTTATGAGGGAGCGAGTCGACCTGCCCCATTGGTCCTCTTCGTCATCGTCGTAGTCGTTGCCCCTTTGATCCTCTTCGTCATCGTCATCGTCGTTGGCCCATTGGGGCTCTTCGTTATCGTCGTCGACGTTGGCCCATCGGTGCTCTTCGTCGTCGTCGTCGTCGTCGTAATCACCATAGTCGGTGTCATCCCCGGTAGACCCTTCTTCCAACTGCAGCTCGGCAACGATAGGAGCCATCTCGAACTCCATAGTATCCTTGTTATAGCGGAGCATGTCTTCTCTCAGTGCAGCATCGTCTGGTGACTCATCTGCGGGAATGACTGGTTCCGATATGACACTTTGCTGGTCTCTCGCCTTCCGGAGGATGTCTTCTAGTCTCTTGGCAGTGTCCGATTGCTTGTCCTTCTCGTTAAACTTCGTGTCCTCGCTAAATTTGACGCTTTTCTTTTCCGATATCGGCTCGACATCTGTTCGCTCCGAGGCTGGCGTGGGTTGCGGGGGCGGTTGGCTTTCAGTATCTTTGGGTGGTATCAGCTGGCTCTGGGTATCCTCGATGGGTGATGGGCCTTCATCGATCTCAGAAGCCTCGGGCAGTGGAGCGGGATGTCCGAGCGGGATGTCTGTAATTCCGGCCTTCTCAAGCGCCTCAAGAAGCTGTGGTTGACTGTTTCCTGGTGTGCGCAGACTATAGGATATCACGTTGTCATCGTCATCCAACTCTTCCAAGATCTCGGTGATGGGTAAGCCATCTTCATCGCTGGCATCCGGATTGCTGATGACCGTGGCGGCTGCAAGTTTATTTTCGGCCGTCTCGAGCTGCTTGCCAAGGGTATCGATATTCTTTGAGACGTAGTCAATGCGATTGGTGAGGATGCTGATTATCTGTTCGGGTTTCTTAGAGTCGTTGCGGCCGAAAATATCAATCAGTTCCTTCTCATCCAACAATTCTCCCTTGAATTCTTCCCGCGCCCTTGTCAGATCGTGGCGACTAGCTGATGGCGACAACGACTTCAGCTCGGTGCGCAGCGCGTCGTACTCTTCCTTCGACTGCTGCCAATGGTCGAGAGCTTTGGACAGCTTCTGGACATTGTCTTCCAATTGTTGGCGATGCCGTTCGAGGTCAAGGAAGCTGTCCTTAACTGCGGCCATTTTCGCAATTCGGTGGGTTGTAATCCGTATAGGATGTATCCTGTGGGTATTAGGTATAGAACGGCCGTGCAGCTGGCGTGGTTCACAAAGTTGCAACTGATAAGAAAAGTAAAAAAGAGCTGAGAAAAAAGGATTGAAGTAATGTGCCTATGGATGAAGTCTAATGGAGCTCGGACCACGTGTTTGCTATGTGCATTCTATGTGCATTCAATGCGCGTCGCATTCACCCTTCAGCAATTCCATAGCTACTTAGGTACCCCATCATCTTCATTCAATAGCAATATTCTTCTCACATGGGAAAATGCAGAATTTCCTCTAATTTCAAACGGATAATTGACCCGATACCTTCCCTCATATGAAACTTACCAGCCCACAAATCTCACTCAGCACGCCTTCTTTCTGTCCACTAACAACTTGAGATTTCATCTTCCGAGTTTGTCAAGAAGCGTCTCACTTACTTACCTACTCATGTAGTAAGGTAGCTTAAGTCCCTTCAAAGTTCCCTTCTAAATATAGTCTTTAGAAGTTGACTTTGGTATACCTACTTTGTTAATGTAGTTATGCTTATGATCATGATCATAGGTCTATTACTCCAACTATCTCACCAAGGACTTTAAGCTTCACGTCGCAAAATCCTATAACGCGTAATAAGTAAACCAAACAACTATACGCATTTTGCCAATTAGTTGCTACTAGCAAATAGTTTCATATGCTTGGTTGCGCTTGTCGCACTTATAGATATATGCATGTAAGACCAGTTGAAGCCAGGTGACTAAGGCTATATACGGCTGGATTACGGAGCACATAGCAATTGTAAAGGCGGCGTAGCAATATGGGTCTGCTAGTGGTTCTCTACCTAGGAAATGATTAGCCCAAAAGCGTCCGTAAGCAAATTCGATGCTGACAGTCTTGAGGCAAGCTGGCCTTCGATTGATCTTTGTCATCTTGAATGCTCTTGGTAAGCAACTCTAAGTACAAGCGAAAGTAACACAAGATACGCGATGGTTGGTGTAGGTGGAAGATCTAAAGCGTGCGACAACTGTCGGCGACGGCGTGTGAAATGCGGTACGACTCGATGAAGCATTACTACCTAACTTCGCCAGTTTACGAATGGCCTCAAAATGACTCACTAATATTCTGATTCAGATGAAACAAGACCGCAATGCCACCGGTGTATCAAAGCCAAGCTGAGATGTGGTGGGCCGCGCTCCATGACAATCATCCAGTATCAGAGCAAGCAAGATGGAGAGCAAGCCATGCTGCCAAGCACAGAACTAGACCATCAGGCTAGCGCAATCGCGAGCTCGATAGTTCCATTGCAACCGGCGCCTGACATTCTCTCTAGTGTACGGTTAAGTCTTTTGGAAGACAATGTTTTCACTTCCTACACTTACACTAAGCTCCTCATGGAGGACGTGCATGATTCTGTACTCCATGGCGTTGACAGACAGCTAGCAGGTCAATGCTTTCTGGCTCTGTCAACCACCTATTTTGGAGCTGAACATCAGCAGCCTGCCTTAGTGAACAGAGGCCTGCGTCAGTACGGCTCTGCGTTGAAGGAACTCAACGGAGCTCTTAGCAGTCAGTCCCGATGTCGCTCTTCTGATGTACTCGTGTCCATTACAATCATGGCTCTCTTTGAGGTATGTTTGGATCCTTTCTCATTGCTTCAAATAGTATGGACTGGGTCTCACAGCTATACAGTTCTTGATGTCGAGCCACGAGGATGGTTGGATAAGCCAGTAAGTGCATTCCAGAGTTCTTGCCCATTCGACCACTATCTCATGAGTACACATTACTCTACTTCAAAGCTCCCACAGCCACCTAAAAATAGCAACTGCTAACTCTAAATGTTATAGTGCCCGTGGGCTTGAAAGATTTATGGATCTTCAAGGTCCCAAGGCGTTCTCGTCATTGCCGGAATTATTCATCATTGAACATACCCAAGCTACGATCATCATGGCAGCTTTGGTCCTTCGCAAATCAACGGTTTTTTCAAGAGATGAATGGAAATATGTCCCGTGGAGTCTATATCCAGAACGCAAAACCCTCTTACATGATCTTTACGATATTCTAGCGGATTGCACCGAGCTATATGTCATGAGGGAAGATGCTGATACTATATACCTCGACAATCACGACTATTCTACGTATCAGCCACTCCTTGAATATAGTGAAAGTATTCTTAAACAGGTTGAGGAGTGGGAACGCAACTGGTGGATTCAGAATCCCATTTGCTATGAAGAAGTTCCAGCAACAAGAGCTCCCCCACTTCTTCCCGGTACTGACAGCATACCAGTGTGGGAGACAGTCTTCCACTTTGCCTCCATATATCATGCTAATGCATACGGGTTGTTCAACGCAATCCTCCTTCTCCTTCTACAATTCCAGCAAGGGATGGTCAGCCTTGCCAGCTTCCCGGTGGTACCTGACCAAGGCGTGGAGGAACGGATTCTTGCAGCTGGCATAGCAGTCTGCAAGAGCGTCGATTATCATGTCGAACACTCTCAAAACAGCGCCGCAAACCTGTTTCTTCTACTTCCTCTGCGTATGGCCCACGACCCTGTGGCTAAGAGATATCCTTCAGTCACATTGTGGCTCAATAAGATTCTCCAAGACATCCAGATTGGGCCGGCCACACGATGGGCCACGGCCAAGTATCTTCTCAAGATTGGACGCCAGCGTAAGGTAGATGTTTGACTCAACAAGTTCTTCATTCATCCATAAGATGGGTAGATGTTTTCGATGACCAGGTACTCAAACCTTTTGAGTTGCTCGTTCTGCTTGGCTTCTACCTTTCGATACACCTTTCGATCCGGCTTTCGCTCCAGTTTTCGATCTAGCTTTCGGGCCTCCTTCGCAAGCTTCTTTTGCATCTTCCCCTCTTGCTTGGAAACTCGCTTTATAACCTGCTTAGCGCTGAGCTTATCCATCATACCCTGCTGCTCAGCCGCAGGTGGTACGTTAGTCGTCAAAGGTGCAATATAGGGTGCCAGAGATCGCATGCGTCGATCTAGAAGACTTGTTGGTTGCGAATTATTCTCGCTCGATCTAAAGTCATGGTCATGTCAGCAACGTTCAGCTATATGGAGGTAGTTACCTAGCATGACTTACAATGGCGCCAAGAGCGCTTCTGGCAACCCGAGCAGAGCTGTCAACTCATCGTCCTTCTTCAGTGACACCTTCAACCCGCGAGGGTTGAGATAATCTCTGTTCACCCTGTCCAGAAACGCTTTCGTTCGCGCCACCGAGATCCCGGCTGTTCCTACACCTGCTGCGGCGCGGACACCGAAGCTCGCTAATTGGGCCCAGTGATTGGGTCTAGATCGAGTCTTAGCCTTACGGTCCTGTAGCTCTGACGACATACCAACCCGATAATACTTACACCAATCCCAACACCATCCCCGCCATGTCTATAGCCTGTAAGGGAGGCGAGGCAGCTTGCGCCACGGAGAGATTATCCATCATCGCGACGAAGTCGACCTCATGGATGTCATATGACCGCAACACGGTGCTGTACGCACGAAGGAATGGATGTGGGAGCTCGAGACGACTCGCTATGCCGATTCGCGGGATTACTACAGGCTTCTGAGGACCTTTGAGTTATCGGCTTCGAAACGACATAGTTGTCCTACACGTACCTCAAGCCTTGGGAATGTTACCGACTGGAAGTTACGTCGTGGAATCCAATCCAGACTTGCATCTATCAAAGTGGCTTCGTGTAGGGGATCAGGTTCTTGTAGAGAGTCGGCACTACCGTGTGCCGTATGGTGTCCTGCGTACTGAGGCTCATAAGCTGTTATGCCGGTCATGGTCGTAGCCATATTTGTCATTGATATGCCAGGGTATACAGGATAGGGTCTAGTCTCAGTCTGGTTGAAGAAGGATCACAGTTCACACTTATATAGATACTTCAAAGAGGGCAGTACAATATCCCTCTCCTCAACAGACCCCAACTAGGGTTATTCTTCGAACCATAGCCTCATCTCGATAGCGTCCAATGCAACACATCTCAATGCATGTAACGCTGACATGGCCAAGCCACTATACCCAAACCGGTTGATTTCTCGAAGGCGCACTATTCCGCTTTTGGTGGATTTCTCGATTTCAACTTGTCTAGGCGGTCTGATTGGCTGTATCCCACACAGCTCTTCGCCGCCCCACAAGGGCAGAGAAAGGAGGTGGGTATGATTGAATGGCTTCAAGAAACTACCTATCGTTCAATATACCACAACAGCCTGTTTTTTGGATGCTTGGTGGGTAAGACAGATGTGTTCGTCATCCGTAAGTACACCAGTAGAAGTCGTGTTTTTGACGGTGGTTAAGATATTTCAATCCCGCAGGGATTCTTTCCTAGCCTAAGAATTACCTACTGGTACATTAACTCATTACCACGAAAGTAGTAAACTCGTCCTTAGGTAGAAAAACATTTTAATGCTACAGATATCAGGCCATTTGTCATTTTCGGTATGATAGTGTATACTAATGGTCACATTGACCTATCACTTATGTAGCCTTTTATTACAGTAAGACTACGTATAGCTACAATACCTACAATCAGTAGCCAGCAGCCAGCAACATTTTGCACCAGCGCAAATGCCATGAAGCGGCTCCTCCATTTTTTCTATTATCTATCGATATATCCAATGACACCCTTGTTCCCATCACGATGAAAAGTATAATGCTTCACCCTTGAGAGTGAGTTCAGAGATATGATATATCTTGCTGGCAGGCCCGGTCGACCCCGCCAGCCTTCTCAGTGACTGTCTTCCTCATGCAGTAGGTTGGCAAAAGGGCCACAAGATTGGTAAAGATATCAACTGAAGGGGTTCTAAATTCAAAATAAGACGTACAGACCACACTTACAGACATTATTTTGAGCACTTTGCCAGGCTTGGGGGATGAAGTGCAATGATTCCTAACGGTATTTGCAAGGCAACAATAATATATCAGTCTAAGTAGATACAGGCGAAATGGATATCCTTAGACATAAGTTTGGTAACGCGTTTGACTTGAAAGCTTGTTCATGACCTACTTGTGAGCAATTGAACCATATGTTGTCTTGGTATAACATATATAGATTAGCAATGGAGGTATGTTATGAACCGACATCTAATGTATAGTATATAATATGTATGCTCGGTTTCAGCAGAATCTTTTTTTGATAGTCAAGCACTATTCGATTTATTGCGCGTCATAATTATTTGTCAGGATAGTTCAGTACGTATCGACGAAATAAGTTGCTCAATCACTTTCTTCTGTGAATCATCGGCTTGATAAAAAGGGGTTTGGGTTTCCCCCCACCATACAGTAGTAAAAGTCACTCAATAGCTGACTGTCATGAGATGAGCTGTCACAACAGTTGTTGCCCAAACAACTAACGACGAGAACATCTGTCACGAGATGAACGTATGAGGTAGCATAACAACGCAGTTGTGGCGCGAAGATCTAACTCTAACTAAAAGGGTTGTTCTCCGAACAACCTCTTATATACATGAACCTAACAAAGAAGCCCTGACAACATCTTCTCTATACACAAAGCGTAAGAGAGGATTCTTCGTTTGTTCGTTTGTAACATTGAAAGTTGAGAGGAGCTGTTTGCTAAGTATATCGCAATTGTTCGTCATACAGCTGGAAGTGTGTCCAAATTATAAAAGATAAGAAATCCGCACTCAGCTAACCAGAGCATACCTCGTCAATAACAGCCAAATTTACACAGACAACAGATATCTTAGACACTGAAGCATTCACTATAACTTTTTAACATGTCAGGATACCAGCACTCAGGTCCAATTGGGAACTTTCAAACAGGCTCAGCCATGCGCGCCAGCCAATGGTTTAGGTCAACCACGCACAGCACTAGAGGCACCACTTCATCAAACTGGCGATCTCGAAACGACCAACCCCAAAGTTCCAGCACCCAGAGCTCGGCAGACCGTGACTCCTTCTGGAGTCCGTATGAGGACGGCAACCCCCAGTCTCGATTCTCGGATCGACAACCGCTCCGGTGGGCTGATCTCCGCAGCGCGCTCGCTCTCGACGACCATGCCCAAGCACAGGCTCTCGTACACATAAAACCAGTCCAAGACGCCTGGGGCGCCTACAAATGTGAGTACCTGCTTCACCATCCCGATGCCGATCTCCCCGATATCGCACAGATCTGGCGGTGCGTGTACCTTGCCGAGCAGAGGTTGGCCGCTGCGTCGCCTACTACCTCGCCAGAACAGCGGATCCAGAAGGAGGACTATACGCTGATGTTGGTGGGACCGCGGGCCGACCAGAGCGCTCATACGGCGCTCTTCTGCGTTCGAATCCTTCGGTTTTTCAACAGTGCGGAGGGGCAAATGTTTGATTACTTTCGCGACCTGGAGCCAGAGAAACCGGAATACGAGGTTGATTTCTTGAAGATCCGGATCTCGGGGGCGTGGGAACTGCTGTGTTTCCTGCAGGTAGCCGATCACAGGAATGGATACCCATCGCGGGAGGAAAATCCAACGTTCAAGGCCGATGATGAGGATCCTGAGGCGTCCTATGGAGCTAGGAGGAGATAAGGGATGAAAAACTCATGTAGTTGGCACCTACATGCTTTCGGTTGATAAATTGTTGCCATGCTGATCTTTTAGTTATGACTTATTGTCACCAATAGAGTGGAATGTCTTCATGGTACTACTGATTGAATAGTACAAGCTATAACAGGCGTTGTGTAAGCTGCACTAATTTACTTCACACTTTGCTGTATAGAGCGTGATCTCGGGTCAATTTGAAGTCTGAAGGTGGTGATACATAGTACCGAATACAGTAGAAAACTCCTGGATACAGTTGATGCAATACCTAGTAGATGTGCCTCATTTAGAATTAATAATGCTGATGTAGACCATAGTGATCTAAAAATTGCCGTTCAGTTGTTGAAATCATCCACGTCATTCTGGAAACAGGACCATCCTGGCAAAGAGTTAAGATATTAAGTCTAGCAAGTTACCCCCTAGCGTTGCTCACCAGTACCTCCTGATGGATGGATAATGTAGGTTGTATAACTGTTCAAATCGAATGGTTACAACGTTGGCGATGCTGTAGCATTTTTCTGTGATTGGAGAGGTAAAGCCAAGTGGTCAGAGCCTGATTTTCAACATGCGATCAATATGACAAAGAACAAGCGTCGAGGAGACCAGGGGGGCAGTTACTCAGACGGCAGTGTGTAGGAACGCGAATATAGCTACGGCCCGACGAACTGGAAGAAGCACTCCTATTGTGGCATCGCTTCCGGGAGTTAAATTCGGACACGACAGTGGATGGATGGCTTGACTCCTCAATCCAGATCTCTATATATTAGGCCTACCAGCCTTACAAGCGCTCTCAACGCAAACCCTCGCCTATATCACCTTTGTTACTCGCTTTGAAGATCGCCACTATGTCTAGTCATTAAAAAGTACATCCATAGGTCGTTTGGAACCATGTTTTGAACATTCTGCACGATTGCTAGGGCACTGAAGATAATGTATAGGGGTAGGGCAGTCCGACAGTGAGTTGATAGATCAGCTACAGGACCATACGGATATTTTAGTCCGATCATGCATTTTATGTCTTAGGAAGCAGTCATGTCCAACGTCATTCATTTTGTCATATTGTTCAATATGGCTAGATATTTTATTCAAGTTGACCTAATCAATAGCTTCAGTTCACACGACTTTTGATAGGCATTAGCTATCACGCCCGCTTCCGGTCGAAGTGCGTTATGCTTCAATAATATTACCTAGTGAGTTGATATGAAATTGAATGGAAACATCGTAGCTTTTCATATAGCCGAGTATGTCATGAAATGGATTGTTAGTGTACATTACAGTATAGAACGTGAATACCGCGTCTGCCCCGCCGGCCCTACGCAAGCTTCTGGAGGTGTGTAGGCAATTCAGGATGGCTAACTTCCTAGACAGTGATGAATACATGAACAATATATGTGCAAAGCGCGTGCGGTAGCCTCCTGCGGGTTGCCTCCAACCCCGAAATCGCCATCATCTTTTCCCAGTTCGGAGCCCTCGGGGTCCTGAGCCCTATCTTCAACATGTTCTCTTCAAGCATCACCTAGTCCTCCAGTGACACTTCCAACGCTTTAATGATTACCATGAAGTGTAGCTCTATGGCTGTATAGTCATGATCCTAAATATAGTCTAACCGTAATTCATGCATTTTAGAAGACTCGAGTACTCATAGCTACTGGGCTAGAGCTTACTGTCTTAAGTACCGTGAATATTATTTGCTATATCTGTATCATATGATTTCCCAAGGACAAGCACATGGATACTAGTACCATCCTAGCCACAAGGATATTCTCTCACCCGTTTCCATCCCGGTAGTTTTCCCGTTACGCAGTGTGCATGCATTTGTTTTCGTACCAGTGGGCCCCAGTCCAGCCTCGAAACTCATGCCTGTTGAAACGAAGCAAAAGCTTCGGAATCGGACTGAGCGACTCGTTCTCTAGGTTCAATGTCCCCGATTCCCTAACGTCGAAGAAATATGTACCGGAAGAATCACACTGAAGGGAGGACGGCCGCGGGGACTGAAGACGTCAAAGTTTACAGATGCTGGTGACAGTTATTTAGCAAAGGGAGTACTCTATCATGTACAGGTAGTTACACGATATAATTATTGACTCTGCCTCCTTTCAGCCCAGATCCGATGACTACAGCCGACAACAATAACAGAGGATTTCTCACGTCTCTAGTGTTGAGGGTCGGTAAAGTATCAGGCAAATCTCTACCAAAATGTTGTGTATGCCTACACTTAGTGGGAGGAACACCCAAGCGCCAGATCGATATAAACCTTAAGCCTACTCGTCATGGCGTTACCGAAGTCACATAAACTCAACATGTTTATACTTAGGTTACTGACTGTTAACAATATTATTGTATTCACACCCTAACCTGTCAAAGATGGTCATAACCACCAGTCCCTGTACCCCCAGGGAAACTACCTATAGCCGCATCATTATGATGTATGTATCTAACCGCCAACCGAGGGCCATGCTCGTTGCTGAACCGTTTGTATGCTAATATGTGCCAGATTCGCTGATGTCTCGTAAAGTCTATAAATTCCCTGACCCCCGAATGAATGCCATGCCGCCAAAATGCGGTTTGAGGTGCCAAGTTTTTAAATCCGCCTGCCTAGCCATCATCCCTTCTTCCATCCGACCTTCGAGCCAAACGCCTCGCAATTAATATCAACTATGAATAGAACTGTGGTGGTCCAGTCATGATGACAGACGAGTGGTTTCGTGGGGACTTCTTGTGTGAGTGTTCGGTTTGAAGCTGCTATGCCGCAGCTTCTGCGTAGGGGGCATGGATATCGACTAGCTGCTCCATTCTGGGAATAAGTTCGGGCATGCGAAACGGTTTTGAGATAACATCGTCCTACATAGTCTGTTAGCATCGTCATATGTTAGTTTTCTACGTTGAAGCAACTTACAACCCCTGCGGCCTTGGCATCCTCGATTTGCTCTGGCCGCGCATACGCCGTGACGGCGATAATAGGGATATGGCTGACGATGGTGCCATCTCGTTCGAGCTCCCGAATCTTACGAGCACAAGTCATACCATCCATTACAGGCATTTCAAGATCCATTAATATGATAGAGATGTCATCTCCGGAATCTTCCTTGCCAGTCCAGAATCGAGATTGTTGTAGCACCTCCAAAGCTTCACCTCCGTGGTTCGCCACTTTGGTGCTATTTCCAATATTACGGAGCGATCTCTGAAGCACTTTCTGATTCACGAGATTATCCTCGACTATGAGCACGTCGAACAGGCGTCGACCGTCTTCCGAAAACCGCGGTTTGGAAGCAGCGTTCTTAGCGGACAAACTTAGCATATCGCGGATTTTAGACTTCGGCTGCCTCGTCTCAATGGTCGTCGAGGATCCCGGGGCGCGTGTCAATGGCGGAGCGGTCGGCATTGTCTGTGCCTCAGGTGGTGGGCCGTTCCTTTTTCTACTCTGGATATAGAAAGAGAACGTGCTCCCGAGGCCCTTTTGTGAAGCCACTCCGATCTGTCCACCTTGCAACTCAGTCAGAATTCTGGAGATAAACAGACCCAAGCCAGATCCGCCGTACTGGACGTGAGTACGAGGGGTAGCTTGCGAAAAGCGTTGGAACAGCAGCTTTCTCTCATGTTCATCAAGGCCCCTGCCAGTATCTTGAACAGAGAAATGAAGATTGACCTTTTCTCCAGTACCCCAGTCAGGATTCTCTGTCATGTCTTCCCTATCGGAACGATCACGTGGGAAATACTCGATCCCAGAATCAGTTTTCTCTGACACTTCCCTAGAAGCATCAAGAGTCACAATGATCGATCGCTCGTGGCGGGATTGGGTGAACTTGATAGCGTTCGTCATCAGGTTGATTAAGACTTGCATGAGCCGTGAAGGGTCAAGTTTGACCCAGTCAATGCCCATGTCAAGATAGCGATTCTTAACTTGAAACTTCATCTCGATACCGTTTGTGTTAAGTTCGCCTTCAAACATTTTCAAGACACGTTGTACGACGGTCAGCGGTTGCACATCGATGGGCGTCACGAGTAGCAACTGTGAGTCTAGCTTAGAAAGCGTCAGGATGTCGTCGACTATACGCTTTTGGTGGCTCGCGCAGAGCGTTATGGTGTTAGCTGCTTCCAAGCAACCTTCCAGCGCAAGTTTCAGTTGCTCGCTTTGCTGACTGCCCTCGCCAGAGGCTCTATAACTCGCAAAAGTGTTAGATATTTCATCTGCACATTGGAGGATCGCGCTTAGTGGATTACGCATTTCGTGACTCGTGATGTCGATGAAGTTCTCTTGCTGCCGCTTGAGTTCGACTGCTTCTTCCCGTCGATGCATTTGGATCTGTTCGGCCAGTTTTTGTTGAGAAATATTCGTGATACACCCAAAAATCCCTTTAATACCACCACTGGAGTCTTTTTCGGGGTAGGCGCTCATCAGCACCCAGGTGTCTATCAGGTTGTCTCCATCGTGGCGGCAGTATTTAAATCTAAATTCGTGGGTAATGGCAACCTTGTCGTTTAGTAGATCATGCCACACCATTTCTAATGCAGGCCGGTCTTCCTCCTTGACACTGTCCATCCAATTATTGACGCTTTCTGATCTGTTATGTCTCGATATATCCCACCACATATCATTACAATAGGTGATGTGACCAAAATGGTTGGCGATGAACATCCCGACTGGGGCAAATTCAGCCATTCTCGTGAACTTCAGTTCGCTTTCCTCCACCTCTTGCGTCCGAAGGTGCAGTTGCTTAGTCAACTCCTGGCGATCCGCTGCCGCCATCTGGGCTGCCTTCTGCCCACGACGTATCTCCTCTTCGAACAAGACTACCGACGCTAACGAGGTCGCAAGCTGGCGAGACAACAAATTGATAAACAGTTCGTAGTCTCCATCGTAGGGTCGTCTTGGATTAACACCCATGACTATAAAACCAACCACACTTTCGCTACCGGTGGTTGGGTGAACTGGGAAGATGACAATGGAACTACATGGATCACCACGACCTCTCCAGTCAAACCCGTCCATGAAGCCTTCTGGGAGTGTTCCATTGTCTGCTGACAAAATGATGGGCCGTCCAGCGTTCGACATTGATTCGCGCATGTAAGGGGCAAAGCCTTCATTACTTGTCCTCAAGTCCAAGGATGGTATCAACAGGTGGTGTCCCTGGGGTACACCAAGGGAGGCCTCGAGCATCAGCTGTGGGGGATTAACCCAGCTCCCTGAATGCATTGACGACACATCGCTCTCAGTATCCTCAGTCACAGAATAGACCATGTTGAATGGCACATCATCTTCGTTGTACTCGAGACCCTTGTTGACCTGGCTCCAGAAACTTTTAATATCACGAGCCAGCGCAGTCTTCTCCCCAACTTCGCGTAAGGTAAGCATCCTTCTCTCGGCAACCTTTCGTCTCGTGTTCTCAAAAGAGGGATTGTAGAGACCGACAACGGAACCGTCTTCACCGACGAGTGGCACGACAGACCAAGAAAACCAGGTTTCCTCATTAAAGCCATTGCGGTTCAGTAAAAGACGATCATCGTTCTTCATCGTCGCTTGGCCGGATTCCCACGCGCCTTCAAAGACAGGTTTTAGTTCATCCCAGATTTCACTCCAGGCCTCCTTATAGCTCTGGCCCATGAGCTTCGGGTGCTTAGCACCAGCCATACCAACATAAGCCTCATTATAGATAGCCGTAAACTCCCTGCCCCAATACATTGCGGCAGGGTGAGGACTGCCCATGACCATGTTCGCCATAGCGCGTAATTCTGCAGACCACTCTTCAATGGGACCAAGCGGTGTCGCCGCCCAGTCTCTCGTACGGGCAAACTGTACGTGCTCGGGAAGATCGGGAGTCAGGGGTATCCGAGTCCAATCGAACGAAGGCTGTGGTTCAGAAGTCAGGGCAACATCTGGCGTTAAATCACCGGCCCCAGGTGACAGTATATCATCGCCGGCATTGCTACCTATCCCTTGCTGCACTTGATGTTCAGACTCAATGGCATCGATACTTCCAAAGTAATCCCGGTCAGTTAGCACAATATCACTTGGTGTCTTGGGTTGGGCATTCGGCGTTAGGCCTCGGGCGCGCGAATCGACACTAGCTTCTCGTTCCAGCAAAGGGTCAGGGGATGTCCGCGGGATAGAGGCAGCGCTTGTGTTTGCACTAACAACTCGAAATCGATTTCTGATGTTTGAGCAGGTCCAGTCAATGCCGCCATAATGGTACGAAGGCAAGAAGACGTCGAGCCCCTCTGTGTTACCACCACCGGTTTTCACCCACGTCTTGAAGTTAGTGAATTCCTCCCGCACATCTGGATCGTCCTGAAACTCCCCGCAAATCAAGTGCCGAATACTTTCCGATATATGAAGCGCTGGATTTGCATAGAGAATCCCAAAAGGTCCAGGTGCGGTATTATTTGTGTTCAGACTGTCTACGATCAAGGTTGGCCTATCGTCGCGTTCCAGTAATTCGAGAATACCGACACCTTGTAATACCTGTAATCCTGGTGTGGACACCACCGCATCGGGACTTCGCATGAGACCGGCAGCTTCAATAGAGGACCAGCTGCCCGGCGTACTAGAGGACCTCGCGGGACTCGCGGAGCTCACTGTGCCCCGTGCGAGCTTCAGAGTCGTCACCTCCGCCCCGTCTCGCATACTTTTCAACATCGTTGCGGCCTCGGTCCCGGAGAAGCTCAGAGGCCTGGAAATAAGTGGTCTTTGCTTATGTGAAAAGAATAGCGGCGAGGTGAGGCCGTCGATAAACTTCGGAGGGGGCGCGGGCTCGTTGAAGGTGCTGAGATCGATGTTGCGGGGTGGTGTAAGTCGAGTGCGTGGTCTTTTCGGCGTAGGCCGGCCAATTGTCTTGTCGTCGTCGGCCTCGTCGTCGGACAACCGCTTTTCCGGTCTGAACGAGGCGTGGCGTGAATGTCGCACAGAAGCGGTATCTGGTCTGGGTCCCGTGTTCGACTCGTTCGGCGGGCGGACCGTAAGGTCCCCAACAATCGACTGGTGATCAGGAGGCACTGCAGGCGTCAAACCATAATGTCCAATTTCCGCCGAGTACTCCTCTATAATACGATTGACGGGCACGTTTATGTCATTGACGAACGTATATTGTTGTTGTCGAATCGCTCGTTCGAAGCGACCCGAGGCGGCGTGTTGAGGTTCAGAATGGGCGATATCGCAACGGGCAGACGTCGAACTGGTCTCTGGGACGGTTGAGAGGTTACGCTCGTCGAAATGGTTACCCGGAGTCATGAAGGAACGTTTCCTAATATTATTCCAGCGCCAAGATCAAAATCCTCACTCGAGAACAGCCCCGAATTACCTAGTGACAGTAGTTGCAAAGAGGAGAGCCGTGGGGTCGCGGCCATTGATGAAACGGGGCGCCGCGGACTAGAGGTGGCGATGGCGTGGAAAATCGAGGCAAAGGTCCCCACGAAGCATCAAGGATTCCGATTTTCCAAACCATGAACGAAGCGGCCCCGTGATGCGGACTGCTTCGGGGGGCTCCTGTTCCTCCTAAAAGAGAACCTTTGGAGGAGTAGAGCCGGTCAACGTCCTTCCTTTCAGGATGATGAATAGTAGTAGGAAGGGAAAGGCGAGGATAGGATCAACAAGCGATCAGATGGTAATGGTAGTAAGTAAGCAGGAGTGTTGCAGCGAGCAGCGGCCCGTCCTGTCTACCTAGTACTGTAAGAAGAGAGACGGTTTGGCAGAATACGACTTTTTGCGGACGCTATGCAAGCAAGCAGCAAGCTATGCAGTGAGCGAGCGAGCGGGTTGCAGTGGACTTGACAGACTGGGACAGACTGGGAGCTATCGACAAGGTTCGTTCTGATCCTGCGTGTGTGCAATGCGTGTAGTGCGTGCAGTGTGCGTACTATGTGGTGTGCGTAGTGTGCGTAGTGTGCGTAGTGTGCGCAGGGTTGGAATAATGCTGCGTCCTCTTGCAGCTTCGGCAGAAGAGTGGGATGGCAGATGGTAAGATGGTTATTCGCGAAGATCGAAGCTAACGGCAACGTACTTTGCTAACGTACTTGCTAGTACACTAGAGGTATAAGGTATGGCACTAGGGTAGTAGTATGTGATGGTGGATGAGGTAGTCTTGAGTCGAGTGCTTGTGCTTGGTCTTCAATGGTTTGAGGTAAAAATGCTCGTAGTCTGTAGACGGTCTAGACGACGGACGGTAGAACGAACACAAGCAGACAAGTAAAAGTACCATTTAGCAGCAGTTCCGACTGAAATTGGGGATGCAAGGGTCGGGCTGATTTTCACGTTCCAGACTCTCCAGAGTCCCCTGCAAGCCGTGCCTTTGGTGGACTTTGAGTGGACTTGTAACTCCAGCAAGCCGGGTAACGATTTGGGGAAAGTATCACTGATGATCCTCCAGCGACAGGGGTCTGAAGCTTGTTGATCACTTAAACCTAACTCGGCTGTCCCAGTGCTCGCTCAGTTCGCTCAGTGGTTTGTGTGGTTTGTTTGGTTGAATTGTTATTTTTTATTTTTACAGATTGATTCAAAGTATCGTGAAATTTCTCAAGTGTGGAGGTGAGACCAACACCACATAGTCGAAATAGTCATTTCCTTTCCGTCTATGTATCATAAACTGGCTACGGTGAGATCCAATAACAATGTCAGTCCGTTTGTATTGTACAGGGCACATCCGTGCCGTCACTTACAAGAGCCACCAACGCATCCCGTCGAGTCCAAGTTACATTATCACATACCTATAAGACCCTAAGGACTCCCAAGAAAATACACAACATACCTGTAAGCGGAGTTACACGGAGCCCTCAGACCAATGTTTGGAACCAGAGTCTATATCAGCGAGGCTAGCTCTAGCGAATAGAAGCCCATCCTCTGCTTCCGGAAGCATCCATTTACCTTACCGTGCTTCGTAGCACACCACTCTTGCATCCAGACAGCCAAGGTCGGCTACAAGTTTGACAACACATGTACGCTTCCCCACATTAAGACACTGTATCTTGTCTTATGTTCTTCACCGTCGGCAACTGTGGTGAGCTAACCTAATCGTCGGTAACAAGCATGAATCTCAAGTTGAGATAACGGCTATTAATAGGAGGCGCCGCGGGTTGGCGGGTTCGGTCCGCTAGGCAAGCCATGTTCAATAACCTTGTTCCCTACGACTACCTAGTAGAACGGGTAAGTCTTCCATGAAAGTATTAAATTTGCTTTTATTGCCTACTCAGATTCCTGAGGTTGCTGGACGGGATACGGCAGTGAATATCTGCTTCTCCCCGCCAGTATTCATGTTCGACCTGTTCCTGCTACTGCAAGTAATGTTTCGTTGCTTTCTCTCCACAGAATCCACACACACCGATCCATCAAAGATACAATACTATTTGTTGTCCGGGGAGGGACTGATAGAGCGGAGGGGCAGCATTGAAGTACCTCGGTTCCAAATATGTCCCAAATCACATGGCTTACGTGCCACCTGTACCTATTTAAAAGTTTCTCGATAATATGCGTCGTACTGATCAGTCCCGAACCCCCCACGTGCATTACCCCGAACAGACCTCGACGATCATCTCTCGGACGCTAGACATATCTCGCATGGCAAGGCCTTGCATCATTCACGGTTTACCGTATCTCGGAATTCTATCAGCTAGTTTGGTGCATCGTCGAAATCTCTCGGCGGCGGATGCAAAGATCTGCCTCATCTGTCTGATCTGTATCCCGCCCCCTGGCGATGAGGCATTCTTGGCCGAACAGGCTGTGCGTGCAGTGTTCCGCGTCATTGTCGATCCTTTTAGAGGTCTAGAGCGTTCGAATTACATGAGGCGCAAGTCCGGCGATTTTTTTTTAAAGAGTCGAGTTACACGCATGCACAGTCTGGCGGTCCATGCAATTAAATTTCCATAGCTCCAACACATAGCACTCTACTGATAAGATATAGTCGCAATATAAATAAAAATCACTATAATACAATTATACACGTGAGAAAAAAATCGATTTTGGTATAGATGTTCAAGTTCTCTATTTGCCTGTCTCATTATATATCTTTATTGCTATCACCATTGTCGAGAAATGAAAGTAGAGGAGTTGCTTCAAAGGTAGTTCAGAATCCGATTCACGGTATTCAGCTGCGTGCTTACCGATGGGGAAAAACAATCCTGGAAACGATCGACGATCTATTGAGGCATGTTCGGCTTATTTTCGGAGGAGGCTTTCATGAGTCCATTCAGCTTACATACTTTACCAGAGTATCATTTTCAAAATAAAGTGTGAGTTATGAGTTGTGATATAGAGGTATGTATCGTCTCTCCCAGCAAGGTATCACTCAGCTGTCTACATCATAAGATACCAGCTACCTCGCTCAGTGAGTCCTCATGAGACGGGAAAAATGCCCGACTTCTTTAGTAGCATTCTATGTGTGTTTGTGTGTCTTTACTTTTGTCTCTGTTCGAAGCGCCACAGTTTCAACTGTCGGTCCTCTGGTAAACCATGTGGGTCTTAAACCAGGTGAAGTTAAACCTGACCGTCCCTTCACCGACTCCATTCTGACTCTCATCCACAAATAGCCGTTCCTTTCAACCTATATCGTAGACGTTTAGTCGTTTACGTGTCTCATCAGAATTTTTATCTTTCCGGGAAATTATTTCTGTAAGCCAAATCGCGGGGTGATGCTCTAAAGCAAATTCCCGAAGCAATTTTCTTTTTACACCAAGCCAACCCAGATGTCTCTACCTATTTCCAATGAGGTTTGTGGCTAAGACTATGCTTTGGTTTTGGCAAGGCTCAATCTTCTGTCAGCCTCAAGTTAGGTGAACCATTTAATGTAAAGACATGCAAAGTCGATGTTGCTGGTTGCTTCTCATTTATAACCACGGGCAAGTGCCGAATCATTTCTACTACCTACATGTCTAAGGAGGTAAGGCGTCATAAGTGGTATCGAGTTAATCCTGACACAGCATCACAATTCCAAAACAAGTATCTTGGCAAACATTCTGATCGTCACACCTCGTTCTGGATAAATCATCACCGTGGGCTGCATGGCTGATGGCGCTCGCGAAAACGGTACAGTAAGTAGGTAGGCAAATAAGGGCCAACCTCTGCTGCAATGTGCAAACATATTTGCATATTTGGGGGCTGTTGGTTATTGATCGGATAGTCTGACCACCACAGCACCACCAATTTATTACCATACGGCCGGCAATGGGAAAGCGAGCAGGACTTGGCTGTTGGGCTAGAGGCACAGAAGAGGCGCTTGACCCGTTGGAGAGAGACAAAAGATGAAGAGCAAAGACCAATGAGGATCCCGGTTCGTGAAATACAACCCCCAACTCGGCGCCTCACACTGTGATTGGCTATTCGAGTGGTTGGTATTGTCTAGCGAGGCTAATACTGCTTCGGGATTGGACAGAGGTCGGGAGCGAAGCGCCCACTCACGAACCACCTCCGGGCGCTTACACCTACTCAACCCTGTACTCAACCTTGCCGCCGTCCCCTCTCATTGGCTTTGGCTGCAGCCATCACCATGCAATCTGTGATTGACCTGCAGCCGCTATTCCGGGGGCCATTTTTGCTGCCACCACCCTCTTGCCTCTTAAAATACCCGACGGCCAACTCCTCAAACCTCGAACTCTTCTGCTGAGTCCCAACGTCCAACGTAAGCTTGAGATCTTCAGCCTCGACTTCCTACGAAGAACAGTCGCCATCGTAGGGCATTCCGATGTGAGATAATCTTCAATCTGCTGGGCACCAGCGATAAAAATACCATTCAGATATTGAGGGAAATTCGCGCTTCTGGTCAAGTCGTGATTCGTGATTCCGACGCTCCTCAGAAAAGGTAGACGCTATCAAATTCCCGCGGTCAGGCCAAAGATCCTCCCGTGGGGCGCAGGCCGTTTTACGATGGGTTACCGAATTCTGCATCGACAATGGCAGTCGAAGAAGGCGATGTACTATACGATGATAGTGGAGCTGTTGGGAACTGTAGCAGTGTTGGTGTTATTCGGTATTGCTCAACCAGACATGTACCGGACGAAGTTATGGCAGGCAGGCTATGAACTTGGCTTCAACTCGAGCCCGAATGTTATTCTCTTTGCATACGCCAATTACGAGCCACAACCGAACCTCCCTTTCGTCTGGACATTAACGTGAGCGCCGGCTAGGCCCTTTTCCCGTCTTAGCACGGCGAGACTAACAACATGTGTATGTAGACTGACCAACTTGAATGTTGCGATATCCGTCCTTAGTCTCTTCGTTCTCCTAACTAAACTGGTCGCATTCATCATGCACGTTTGGTTCCCACTCATAGCGCTACTTTTCAATATCGCTCTCGCGGTGCTGTATGCCGTAAGCATATACGGCCAGGCAGGTCCAGATTATCTCGACCCAAGATATCCGAGTCCCGTAGCCTGGTATATCGCCAAACCCTGCACCGTCGCGGCCAATCAGAGCATCCAGGGGTCCTGCAAGCTCGCGAAGGGCACCTTTGCCGCCACTGTTATCATGCTGTAAGTAGAAAAGGCGTCTCCGTGGGATAGATATGAATACTGACCTTTGTGGTAACAGCATTATCTACGTCGCCAACTTGGGCCTCACTATCTGGGCCCTCATTCCGAATGAGGACGACAAGAAGAAAGACATCGATTCGGACTACGAAGACGACTCCTCGCCGACCGCCCTGAAGAAAGGTGGTACCTGGGAGATGCGCGGCATTCCACAGACGCCCAGAACGGGTACCGTGCCATATACTCCACGAACGATGGCTTTTAACACACTGGAGAGGAAACTACCGATGCGGAATCAGTACACGTGAGCATGAGGGACCGAACCCTCTTAGGTTAGAGTTTAAGGGTGTCTTGCCTGCTTGGGAGTGGACTGGCCGGGAGATGTTCTAGATTGGAAATATGGGCCTCTCCATATAGTCAGTTATGGGTGGGACGGGAGGAGTTCGGGCGCCCCATTTCAGAAGGGATAATCTAACGATGCAGTGGGATATGCAATGAATCGGACCGGGCTGCTAGTGATTGATACCACATGAAGGAAAGGGGAGATATACCCCCTTCTGTGTATACTACAGAGTGTTATAGCCACTCGACGAGATAGTAGGAAGCTTGGATTATATCGAATCCCATCATATTGTTGACGCATGAGCGCTATCCTTATCTGTGATGGTCGTTCCAAACTATTAGTGGATTGGTTATGCAACATACCTGTTGATTATGCAGCCTACAGACTTATTGATTATACAAGACTTGTTCAACGCGGTCGTTAGCTCAGAGGTGTTGGAGGCCATTGCCGCCCGAATCTTTGGTCTGTATATTGGGGATTTGTTTGACACCATTGCAGGTTTGCAGGGCGAATCTGTAAGAAGACAAGACTTTGTATGTCTTTTTGGCGTTTTTATTCCACTAGTTTATACAGTGTTCAGTACGAAAGAGAGGTTATACCCTTTCGATCTCCAGCGCAGATAATAGAATCGGCAAGGTGTTTCACGTTCAGGCGTATTGTACCTATTATATTGTTGGGAGGCGGTGATAAGAACATGTCTCTCACGTTAACAGCGAGTCGTTTATAACCTATAGCACTAATAGGAATCTTGGAGAGGTCAATCTTTGTCGAGATTTTCTCGTAATGACCGACCGTAGAAAGCTGAAGCATTGATAGCATGATATTCTTTGCGGGTGATTGAGCTTTACCTTCCACCTCAAGTATGCCTTCCTCCTCGTCGTTAAAGAATCTTAGGGGTGGGTAGTTATAATACAGCATATAGGTCATCTAGTCTCCTAATATTCCAACGACTTCATCGTCAAGTAGTTTCGGCATAATAAATCTGTCGTGAGTGTCGCCAGAGTTCTTGTGTACCTTAGCATGAGCCTTGCAATGTCACTCACAGAACCAATAGACTATGAGTTGATCCCAAGTGATGACCTCAAACATATATTACATTTGGTCCAGCCCTACGATTGCAATGCGCGAGCCAGATAACAACAAAGATGGAGATATAATGGTCCTAATATATTCAACCCATATATAACCACAATCTTACCTTACCATATACATAACTAACACCGCACACCAAACCACTCATCCCGTCCCAACCCCAAGCTCCAAAATCACAGCCTGCGAATCCGGCACCCCGACTTCAACAACGCCATCCACAGCCTTCACAACCTCGCCTGTGGTGACATTTTCCAGGCGGACAGGACGTCCCCGATCCAGCTCATAAGCATAGCTCCAGCCGTCCCAGGAGATCCCCGTCGTAGCATCGCTCCCATTCGCATACAGGCGACGCACCGCAACCTCCACCTCCTGCCCCTCCAGCCCCCCGACCTCGAACGCGTACGTGTGCACGGGGCGTGCAGCCGTCCCGTTCGAGGTGTAGTTGTACGCGCGCAGGTTCACCACCAGGATCCGCGCCAGCGTGTTGTTCACGTATGCCGCGTACGCCGCCTCCTCGTCGTTGGTGCTGTTGTTGAGGGGCAGGTGTGCTACGCGAACGGGCTGTGAGGAGCCGAGGAAGGCCGCGACGGCGATGTTACCGTAGTATGGCGGCGCGGTGGCGATGGTGGTACGGTTTGTGGTTATGGGTTGCCAGGAGGCGTAGCTGTGGTGAGTATCTGACGTTAGTATTTTCTCTTTACATATAGGGGTCGTATAGCCGGCACTCGGGGAGTTTTCAGACCCATTCCAGTCTGTAGATTTACGTTTAGGGGAAACTTCTACCTCTGAAAACTTGACAAGGGAGAAGGGGGTATTTGGTCAGGTGACTCGGACAGCTTCTGCTACTTACCGGTAATCAGTGCCCATATGCATGTGCACGCGGCCGATCCCCGTTGATGCCGCATACAGGTTATAGTCGATGCCCCAAAGAGCAGCGCCGAAGGTGTTAGAGAGCCCCGGACGCCCCTCGTGGTACAGCGAATTGGTCTCGCCAAGGATCTGCGGGATCCCGGGTTTGATAGATGCGTATTCGGCGAGGTGTGCATCTATACTCTGGCGTGTACGTGTGTGGTTCATCAACGTGCCCTGGAGCGTCACACCGGGCGTTTCTGCGCCTGAGATATAGCTGGTTTGCGTTAGTAGGCCCCAAGGGGGAAGTAAAGGGGTAAAGGGGGTGGAGAGGGACGGTGTACGTACTTGTGGGAAGAGAAGAGTCGGATATTTCCATCTTCGTCTAGTCCGCCTGCCCAGGTCAGAGGCGCTTTTAGGTGATTCGTGGTGCCGGCGAATGAGGGGGCGAGATATCCGTAAGTATCGTTGCCGAGGAGGTCTGGACAGTTTGCTTCGATCACGTCTCGGATGGCTCTGGTACCGTTCAGCCACTCTGCCACATAATCCGATTCGTTATAGTCAGACGCTCGTACGGCTGAGGAGAAGAGGTCAGGTTCGTTGCCGTATTCCCATAAGTAGAGCTTATCTTTCCCAAGGGCTTTGCAGGCTACAGCAGCGGTCTGAAGTAGTGTTTCCCATTGTCTATCATCATGGTTCCCTCCCATGTTGAAGCCATGTGAGAATTTCACGTTTGGCCAGGTACTGTACGATTCGAAATACGAGGGCCCAATCTCAATGGTGGTAGGGTAGTCCGTAGACCTCGAGGCGTTGTATGTGCCATTAAGGGCAATTTGGAGATCTGGATTATAGATAGCAAAGTCTTGAGTGTTCCCGCCGACACGAATATACGGCTTCGTTCCAGTCAAGTTCCCCAGATTATTTAGGAGGTTGTCCGAGAACTCATTGGGATTTGAGTTATTGCCTAGCTCACATCTCAGTTATGAATACACTAGTTACTACATAGGGCAGGTCACCTTACCTGCGAAATCGGGAAATGAGGAGAACTCGATTGAGAAGCTCACAAAACCATCTAGTGGCTGGCTAGCGTTTATGGAGTCTGCGGTGTTACTGACGGCGTATGACGTGACTTTTCCTCTGGCTGCGCTGGCGAGAATCAATGGCGTAGTGAGGACATGCATAATAGAAGGCTGGTCTACTACTTATAAGAACTTATGACTGTGCTGGGGAGTTATTGATAAACTTAAAGTCATAGATCTTTCACACTTAAACTGATCATGAGTTAGCTCTTACTTATTGTACTTGCGGTGCCTTAGATCTTCAAGTCAGGAACAGTTAAGAACCAGGGGTTTTAAAGTCAACTAATGCGGTACACAAGATCTGCTTCCATACTCAGCCACCTACTTATACGATAGGTTACATACCATAAAGAAGAAGCCAATAGTTGGACATAATATGTCAATAACTGTTCCTTGAACCGCCCGGAAACTGGACTATGCCTGACCGACTCTAGGTCAGATCGGCATAGCTTGTTCTAGATCTCATTTGAAGATGAGGGGAAGTGACTTCGACTCTATGGATTGGAGTTGTCGCCTCGAGTTGCATTGTAGATGCGGGGAAGACTACTTAAGGTACATGTAGTAAGGCTGCAATTGAAGGCATTCACCCCATTGAACGGTAATTGAGATTTAAGAGCTTGTGGTAGTTATATCTTTGAGCCATTAGATCGGATGATGAGGATCGGGTGTCTTGTAGTTGCACATCAGTACGCTTAGACTCTGAAAATACTCGAAATCATTTCGAGTTCTGCTGGCTCTCACTTAGAGCCAATAGGATAAGGCAATTTCCTGTCTTCAAATGAGAGACTAGTTCGCATCAAGTGTCTTCATTGAATTACCACTGGACAAACTAATAAATGAAACTGTAATGAATTGGGATTTGCTTAAATAAGCAAGAAACACAGAAGTCTAGTATATGCTAATGTTACCCGGTTAGTCATACGCAACAAATTTGTTAATGAATCTACATATAGGTCCAAGTAGTCTTAAACTTCGTGGCAATGTAAATTTTCAAGTTGAATGAGGAAACTATTCTGGCCATGCCCACATGGAAGAGATCTCAGTCGGGTGGACTTGCTTAACCGGGACAGCTGTGTATGGCCAGCTACGGACAGCTACGGGTAGCTACAGCGTGCGACCCCACCACTGAGCTCCCCTACAAGGCCTAAGGCCATGGAGCTGCCCCTCCTGGAAGCCGATGTCGTCAACCATATCTGCTCGACGTCACCTTAGCGTATCGAAATGTGTTCCACTCACGATAATATCGACAGACATCCCAGCGTGTAGCGTGTAATAGGCCATTAGGGTCCCTACCAAGCCCGGTTAATTGCTCCCGATGCTCCTCAAAAATTGCGTATTATTAGTTTGAGTATCCCCAGATTTATATAAAATCTCCTACATACGCGCAGACCCGTTCTCAGTCTTCCGGAATGAGTTTGCTTGGAAGCTTGCAGAGGAGTCTAATCTCTACTTCACGACTTGCTGTTAGATCAAACTTCCAAAGAAATAGTCTCCCACTTGTAATAACAAGACTACGATCTAATATGGCGCCGAAAGTAAGTGTTCGCATATATCTAGACTTCACATTCGGCCACTCCCTATATCTAGCTATGACATCGTACTTACTAGCCATTGCGACCACAGCTCAAGGACCCCTCTCTCTTTAAGACTAATGTCGCCTACGTAAACGGCGAATGGGTCAAAGCCGCATCAGGCAAGACATTCGAAGTGCATGATCCGGCCAACGGCAGCCTTATCGGTACGTGTCCGGAGTTCACCGGCAAGGACACCGAGAATGCGATCAACGCCGCCGCTGCCGCATTCACCAGCTTCCGCACGACAACGGGTCGCGAACGGGCCAAGCTGCTGCGGAGGTGGTACGACCTCATGATCGAGAACGCGGAGGACCTCGCCACTCTGATAACGTGGGAGAACGGCAAGCCGTTGGCGGACGCCAAGGGCGAGGTCACCTACGCGGCCAACTTCTTCGAGTGGTTCAGCGAGGAGGCCCCGAGACTCTACGGCGATACGATACCCGTGAGCGTGCCGGGGAATAGGGTCGTCACCATCAAGCAACCCGTCGGCGTCTGCGGATTGATCACGCCGTGGAACTTCCCCGCGGCTATGGTCACGCGCAAGATCGGACCTGCTCTGGCCGCCGGCTGCACGATCGTGTCTAAGTCGCCGGGCGAGACCCCGTTTACGTCTCTGGCCATCGCCGAGCTGGCGCATCGGGCGGGGATCCCGAAGGGCGTTGTGAACTTTGTGACCTCCCTCGAGCATACGCCTGAGATCGGAGAGCTCTTGACGACGCATCCTGTCATACGGAAGGTGTCTTTCACCGGGTCGACTAACGTAGGCAAGCTTCTCATGAAGCAGGCATCCTCGAGTTTGAAGGTATTGTCAATGGAACTGGGAGGCAATGCGCCGTTCATCGTCTTCGATGATGCCGATGTGGACGCAGCCGTCGCCGGTGCAATCGCCTCTAAATTCCGCTCGTCCGGACAGACATGCGTGTGCGCGAACAGGATATACGTCCAGAAGGGTATCTACGACGAATTTGCCCAGAAATTCGCCGAGAAGGTCAAGGGGTTCAAGGTCGGCGCTGGGTTTGACGAGGGAATCACCCACGGACCTGTGATCCACGACCGGGCGGTTTCGAAAGTAGACTCTCACGTCAGGGATGCCGAGAAGAAGGGTGCCAAGGTCCTCGTCGGTGGACACAAGTTGCCAGATCTAGGTTCCAATTTCTACCAGCCTACCGTCATCACCGGCATGACGAAAGACATGGCGATTGCGGGTGAAGAGACCTTCGGCCCTGTGGCCGGCCTGTTCCCATTCGCGACAGAGAAGGAGGTCGTTGACCTAGCAAACGTCGCCGAGGTCGGTCTGGCAGGCTACTTCTTCTCACGGGACCTGGAGCGAATCACTAGAGTCGCCGAGGCCTTGGAAGTTGGGATGGTGGGTGTCAACACTGGTCTAATCTCTGATGTAGCTGCGCCATTCGGAGGTGTTAAGCAGTCAGGGTTTGGCCGGGAAGGTTCGAAATATGGAATTGACGAGTACCTGCAAATCAAGACGATTACATATGGAGGCATGAACAAGCCGCTGCAGAGTTGAGGGAACTGTAGATATCTACCTACCTAGTGGGCTGGACGATGATAACTCTTCTATAAAAGTTACAGGGGTTCACAATTTGTAAATGTATATAGAATTACGAAACTTACCTCGAATGAAATATCAAATAGAATATTATCAACATATATTTCCAGTCAAAATAACTGAATAAGTCGTCTTTGAGAATGATGAACCCAGAGGCAAAGAACGGCCAATGAGAATTGGAGCCCGAGCTCCATATTCTCCATATGCAAATGTCGCTTTAGTGCATAATCCAAAATTTGAGCCGGCAGCTGGCAAAGCTTCACCAAGCACAAACCATTAAAAATTCACGAGGGGCTCGACAACCTTCACAACACACACACCAATCCATCCCAATGATCCGGCATCCGCTACACTCGGTCGTAAGCCGTACGAGGCCGGACCTAAACCGGGTCACCGACAGCATCGCCGCCTCCCTGCGCCACTTCTCCGTTGCTCAACGACTCAGTGCATCCGACGATGACGACAAGCCCAAACCTAGCAGTCACCAGCGCGCCGCAGCCGCCTTCGAGGAGCTGCTCACGTTGACCGAGGAGACAGTCAGGCAGGTGGGCGCTGCCGCGGGCTCAGAACCGAGGCCCGCCTCAACACAGCAAAGACCCAATATCGTTGCTCTTCCCAAGACCTTCACCGGCATCAGGAAGTACGACGAGTCCGATGAACGAGCACCGCGGGGAGGCGCCGGTGGTGCACCAATGATCATCCGAGGCGGGTTCCGAGGGCGCTTAATGATGAACGCAAGTGGAAGAGGACCAAGAGGAGGAGGAGGAGACTCTGGCCCGCGGAGCTTCGACGGCTTCGGCGGCGGCCGCGGACGAGGTCGAGGTCGAGGACGGGGACGAGGACGAGGGCGAGAGGGCTCCGACGTCGTGGACAAGGCGAAGTTGCACGACGGGAACCCGGCCGACGAAGAGTTCGCGCCTCACGTCCAGAAGTACCTGGAGCAGCAGGATATGGGGCTGGAAACGCCGTTCCGGCCGGAGCTGACGCTCGAGACGCTGGCGGGCTTCGGCCCCGCGGTGGCGACGGACTCGACACCCATCGGGACCGGCGAGACCGTCATGCGGCACGCGCGCATCCTGGGCGGCGGGCCCGCCTTCCACCCCACCGACATCCCGCACCCGGACGACATCCGCGAGCTGTACCGGGACCGCGCCGGCGTGTTCGTGCCGTCGGAGGAGGGCAAGAAATACGCGCAGGCCGTCCTGAGGAAGGAGTTGGCGTCGCCGCCCGCCGAGCTCAAGACCGCCGTCTTGGAGTCCGCGCTCCTGGGCAAGTACGACGGGGCGAAGTACGCCGACCTGAACGACACCATCGGCGTCGTGCAGAGCTACGTGAAGAGGGATGCGTCATGGAGTGCGGAGGCTGGGAGGAAAATCCAGGCGAAGATCGAAAGTCTTATACCTAATCAAGGTCGTGCATCCAATGCTGGCGATGCCAGGCCAAAGGCTTGATTTGATCTATTCAGCCTATGCATGGGGCTCTGCTACGGGATACATATCAAGAGGGGGAAATGTGGATTGAGATCTCTTGATTTTCGCTCTAGACTCATTGCACCGTGAGCAGACACTTGTAACAGTAGCTCCTCGTCTAGTGTACACATAATATCATACATGGTATATATCCGACTCTATAGCCCACGCACACTTTTTGAATCGTGAATCTGCATTGAACTCGTTTTTCGTATATATATATATATATATATATATATATACCCACTAGCTCGGATTCTTGGCCGTTTTGAGTGCCCGGTTCTCCTCAAGGCCAATATCCTTCATCTCGAGCTGGAAGCGCTTATCCAGCTCCTTATCGGCCTGCTTCACGGTATCGGGCGTCAGGACACCCTCCTTCTTCCACTTCTGATGCTGCTTGTCGCGCTTATGCCTGACCTGGCGACAGCGCTCGCGCCACTCGTGGCACATGGCGCGGATGCGCTTGAGCAGGTCGTCGGGGGACTGGGGTTCGATCTTGAGGATGAGCTCGAGGTCGTTGTCGGGGTCGCGCTGGGGCTGCTGGTTGAAGTCGGGCGAGCCCTGGATGGCGCTCATGATGGGCTTGATGTAGGCCTCCTCGTGCGCGAGCACGGAGATGGTGCGCCCGCCGCGCGGGATCACCTGCGCCACCTCGCGCAGCGGGTACGTCTCCGCCGCCTTGCGGTCCGGCTGCACGCGCAGCCCGCCGATCACGTCCGGGTTGAAGCGCCCGCCACTCTCCAGCTTCTTCAGGCTCTGCTGGAAGTACTCTGCGTGCGCCCGCAGCCGCGAGTCCACCTCCGCTATGTCGAAGGGCTCCTCGGGGTTGGGGGCGGGGTGCTTCCGCCCATCGTCTTCCGCGACGGCGGTGTCAGCTGCGTCAGCCTTTTCTTTCTTGTTGGACTTGTCCTTCTTCTTTTGGGCGGGAATGGTCGCATGGAACATTCGAACGCCATTGGGAAGTCGGAGGCCGCTAGGCGAGGGAGAAGTGTGTTGGAGGATCGAACAACAAGTGTTGCTGGCGTTGAAGCCGCCTACAGCGAAAGCTGGTTGGGCTACATCGTAGGTTCTTCTATTCAGGGTTAGCTTGAGGTTCCTGGGGCTACTGGAGTCAATTGGGCTCAATTGAGTTCAATTGGAATGTCTCACATTCTTCCAAGCTTGGAATAGGCCTGGCTCTGCCGCAACACTGCTCTGACGGTTATGCTCATGACGGCTTTTGGCTTGAAAGATCCGTCAGTGGAGCTGCCAAAATAAATCTTCTGCAAGCTTCAAATTCTGTGTATCCCGTCCCCACTTTTGCGGCTCGGTGGGAGTTTCCGCCCCGTACCTTGCTCCGTGCCTTCTTCTGTACCTTCTTCTGTACCTTCTTAACCTTGAAGTTCAACATTCCGAAGGGAAAGGGCGAGCAGGTGTCCCACTTGGGATGTGATTAGTCAGTCTATGAAGCTGGTATAATAGCCCTATAGCCCTATAGCGCTGTACTGTACAGCTCGACTTCAAGTCAGCCCGAGATGTCTACATAAGCACGTGCATATGGAATAGCTAGTGATTCCATTGGTGTGAACCTATTCCTGGTGGGGGCTCCCCAAATGCCCTAGCTACATAAAGTTGCATAGAAACCCTGCTCACCATGCACTGCAGCGCAAGCTTGTGGTTCATCTACTGGTCGACTGGTGTAGTGGTTATCACGTTAGTCTTACAGTCTTGTATTGTAAAGTGCACTAAAGGCCGCAGGTTCGATCCCTGCGTCGATCAACTGTTTTGTTCTTTCATTTTTTTTTCTTTTTCTTTTGCTTGGGTAAAAGCCAGGTTGTTGTTAGAATTAATACAGACAGACATTGATTGATATACATATGTCTGTCTAGGTGAGGGTTATTTTTCCCCTTCCGATATATGTACGATTTACTACTTCAGCTGAGGCGAGGAGGGGTGGCAGGTGCTGGCACTATAAATGCCAATCTCCAAATAACACAAGTCTTGTGAATATTGTATTAATTAATACCGGAGAAGTATGATCAATCAAGTTAGCCATAGACCATTTCTATGACGATCAAAGTGTCTAGATCGATCAAACCCAGCAACAGAGACCCTTCCGATTATCTCCCATCTGCCTGTTGGTCTCCTTTCTTCTTGCTGGCCGCATGATGGTCAAGGCCCACACACCGACAACAGCAATCGTGAGTGGGATAGTTATGACTGGGTATAACCAGACATAGCTATAGTCGAGGTCGAAGAAAGTCATCGAAAAAAGCGTCTACGGCACACAGAGGTTAGTCGGAGAATCACCACATGTAGCCCACTTACAGCAACAAATGTGGCTGGTAGAAATACCATAGTCAGTAAGGCAACCGACTTCATCTGCTTTCCGTCGCTCATGGTAAGATCTGAGATTTTGACTGTCTCGTTGGAAATCCGCATATTGTCTCGAGCAAGGACCTGGTCCCCGTTAGCCTCGATGTTACCACCCCGGCCTTAGGTGAGATTGTAACCAAGTTGGTAGCTAAAGTCATTCCATTGATAATCATATCACATTCTTTAGTCCACCCTTCGTAGTCCAAGGTAATCTCGGTAAGTCGATCCCGAATTCGATGTCCGGCCTCTATAAATGTTTCCCGAGTTTTCTGTGTTGTTGTTGGTAGCTCTACTTTTCCATCCTCAAACCCGTGGTTAGCCTTGTTTACCCCGGTATTTTGATCGTGCTGGTATTCTAGTTCATCAACGTGAGTTATCATCTGAGAAAGAAGTTTGGTCCAGTGTTCTGCTTCATTTTTGATCGTGTAGATGTCAAGCCATGGGTCAATAGGCTGCTTAGCTTTGCCCAATGCGTCATACCCTTCGGCTTGAAGAACATCAATATCATCTTCTAGTGCCTTCTTTCCGTTTCTGATCAAGTTCATCATCCGTGACCTCTCAATCTCTACGAAGATACCGACTAGTAGCATAGGATGAATGAAAGCATCTTCGGAACTTTTAATGAGCCTATTGTTTACCCGCGTCATGATGCTCTTATGGAGTTGCTGCTCGCTGCAACCGTAGAATATGGCATAGTTGCGCCCAGAATGTGGAAAATAGGTAGCAGAGAGTGCCATGTCATCTTTCCATAGAGCGGTCGAGCGACAAGTGTAAACTTATTAGTATTAGTAGGTAAGTTGACCAAGATGCTTCCGATGTGTGAGTACCTATAGCAGGGGATGAAAGGTCATCGTTAGGCAAATAAGTATGGGAAAAGCTTGCAGCATAGTTTCGACTGATGACTCGTGCGATTGATTCGTGGATGAAGAACAGACTTAATATGCATTCGAATACATGTCGTGTAAAAGGCAAGTAACTCAAGCCTGATGCATTGAAAATACTGGTGGAGTCCTCAGGGGCCCGTCCCGCAAGACTTCCATAAAATATGTTAGATTATTTAACTTGCTGCAAAAGCTATAGTAGCTTACATGACAGAAGTAATGAAACTCTCTGGGCCTTCTTGTCTATCTTTATTCTAACACCACGTCAGCATCGTCAAATTACTACCGTATATCTGATTCTGGTGTTGGCTTAGAAACATACATCTTGTATCCATTGAAGCCATTCGACTTCCGTCTTCAAATCCCAGCATTTAGTTACTCGGTCATCCTATGTAGTAATATGATATTAGAAGAAACGGTTTTACCCCCAGAAAATGACAGGATGTTGTTACCTCATCGTTATAACCAAGCTTTAGAACTTTGGATTTTTGGCTTGCATATTCAAAGCTCTCGAGATCATGCTCGGACATTGTCCATCGTCTTCGCACCCAATCCATGGAATAAGCTTACGCAAAACGAAGTGTTGACTCAACCAACATGCATCATACATACACTGCAGTGAGACAACACAACGGAATACCTAGGAGCTAAGAGAAGTACCGAAGTAAAGTCAGGCTACCATCGCAGATGATCAGACTGACTCATATGGCCATTTTTTTCAAGTAAGGCTGACCAGAATATGCAGGCTGCAGACAATTGTGACACTGCCCGAGTTGGGGTACATGGGTTGTTTTTTCGCCCCCGCACGCAGTATCTATCTTGGAACCTTGGAATCAAACAACGGGGCGCTGATTTGGGTGATCACTAACGAGGCGGCTGCAGAAGAACAGGGGTGTTATGTCGTCAGGGTTTCAGTTGAGAAGCCACTGCTTCGGTAGCCAGAAGCAGGCTGTTGGGAGTTTGGACATGCAAAGATGCGGCTCTGTGAATGATGCCCAAAGGCGTAGATTCAGAAAAGGCGCTCTTACCAACCCAATGTTGAAAGTTACAGTAATTTATATGAAACGAGGAAAGATTATTGTTAACCAAGTTCATATTCTCACCTTTTGCCAAAAGCTGAGAGCAGGAGAGTATCGCGATATGACATTTCACAACTTCTCAATGGAGTATGTAGACAGCAGGAAGCTCATGGAAGCCCTGCACCGATTGCTAGGTTATGGAAAGTATTCTATTAATGTAAGTTTGGCTTCAAAACATGCCTGAAGCTTGTATCACGTCAAATACCAAATCCTCCTACTAACCACTTTCGTTAGCCCCCAGCGCATGGTGTATACAAAGTCTGGGTCGCTGATCCTGGATTGTCAAGTGTATGCTAGACTTCCCCTTTTTAATTTGCAGAGCGTTAATTTTTTTCACAGGAACAGTACAACTGGGTCAAGACCATGGCTGCAAAAAGACATTATGATACACAAGACTGAAGCACTCATAAAGACATTTCGCCTAGGAGATGATAATTTATACCTAAGACTCAAAAAGAGCTATACTTGCGGGTATCTAAAGATATTTGCGTATCCATCAACTCTTGGTCCAAACATCATGATGAGGAAAGTTGTGAGAACGAGGACTATCAAGGCTACTAAACAGACAGCTAATCCATGAGAGTTGATGGTTTGGCCAATTTTATGTATGCTTGCTCTTAATGTCATTATATGGGATTTCCAAATCGCCCATCTACGGGCCTCTCCGATTTCGCGGTAATGCCTAGAACTTTGACACTTATTGAGAAAGTCCACTACAAGATAGGGAGTTAGTCTTATCTCTTTTTGACAATTAAGTGAATTATTAGGAGCTCTGAAGCCTATTACAGCGTTTCACTCCCTTTTTTCTTATTCTTATTATTTTCTCTCAATTACCGGAGATGATCTGATAACAGATAATTTCTTTCCAAAATCAAGCCCAAGGGGGAAGTAAAGAGCTCTGGATGATACTTACTCAGTGTCCACACTACGGTAGAGCTGTCGCACCTATCACTCAACGGGACGATCAACATATTGGTTTCAATAAAATCCAAAAAATCGTGAATGAAAGGAGAGCATCGGGGCTCCTTGTGAAGGTGTACGATCCACTGCGAGTGCATTAGTCCTACTTTTAGAATGAACGAATGTGAACTCGGATTTTACTACTAAGCTCAATAGGGCTTCCTACCTCTGTGACGCTTGATTTGACCATGTAGAACTCCCGTCCAGTGAATACGTGTGTCTTGCGGATGAAGAATTTGTCTTCCTGGACATCATCCCCTAATGGTTCCTCATCTGCTCGGGCTTTTGGGAAATCATTTCCCACACTGTCCCACCCTCGAAGATACCAGGTAATGAAATCAAGATAAAGGCATCCTAATGACCAGATATCTAAAAGCGAAGAGCCTATGTTGTTTTCTTTGAAGTCCGCCTCTGGTGCTCGGTAGGATCCCTGCTGTACCAATATCGAGGCCTTTTTCCGAGTGATGTATCGGTGGAAATTGACAGTCCCGAAATCCGAAATTTGCAGGAACCCAAACTTGGATAACTCGGAGGTTCGTGGCTGGCTGATGGGTACCCGGCGAAAAACGTCCCCGTTACCATTTGAATTATTATCGACTTCTGTGAGATGCCTAGGGAGAGTCTTAAACCAAAGCACATTTTGCGGCTTGATGTCGCCATGAATACCGTGAATAGCCACATTAGAAGAACAGTCCATAGAACTTCCTATACTAGGAGGGGTAAAATTGTATCGGTGTATCTTCAGTAGTGCCTCTGCGATTCCGTGACATTCTTGCGCAAGCCACAGTGCCGCATCCTGAACTATCTCGGGATTTTTGTGATTCTCCCAGAAAGTCATGAGATTCCCATCTGCAACGGGGAAAAGGAGATGATACCTGCCATTAATCTCATAAGTCGCCAGTAGTTTTATAATATATCGTTCATTTCGTTGGCTGAACTTCTTCAAGGCCTCAACTTCTTGATCGAACTCTTCCTTATGATTCGCCGGCTCACTATGCCATCCTCTGGCGAGTCGTTTGACCGCAAAATCTGCGCCCTGGTTTTCCTGTATTGTCTATGAGTAAAACTTGAAATATTAAGGACAATGCATATGCTTGTTCTGGCACACTAATACGTACCTCGTCGACAAGAAAGTTATGATGAGCAGGATGAATCTTAACTCGGCGAAGCGTTCCGAAGAAACCTGCATACAGAAAGGCTCCCCGCCCCCCGTCTAAATCATCTGTCCCAGGTTTCATAAATGGAAGAATGTCATTAGTGTCGAGTGAATAAAAATGGACTTTCTCCCCAAGGTCTTCGGCTCTAGCAAAGAATGGGGCTAACATAACCCACTGTTGGCGTTCGAAAAGCGATATGTGAGCGGGTTCCCAGCTCTGAGCAGTTTGCAATCGGTATGTTGGTGAAGGATCACCAGTGACAGACCTGGACACCAGGAAGGTACTGTGTCGTGCATTGTGCTTTTTCAATGGCAAGTCTGTATCTCGTATATTTTCCTCTACAAAGTCTGCAATGAGATCAATTTGATCCATGAAGACCAGGGTAGCAAATATTTTCTGGAGTGAGGTATATCGTGTCCTTGGATAGTTTTCGTCTTGAACGACCTGACGCTGGCAGATTTGTCCTGCGGAGACCCGGCAACGTGGAGCATGCTGCCGTAGTTCATGGCCAACTGCATTCTCCGTCACAATGGCCTCCAAAGCATCCAATGGAAGGAACTCTCTTCCATCAGCATTTTTCACCAAGGCATTCTGTAATCTTTTGGCCATAGATGACTCATCATCTTGCCAGGCTCCGGTCCCTGTCATAACATCATCAGATAGTCTTGGTGGCACCCCGACGCTAGTTTCCACGGCATTGTTATCCCTAAGTCGTTCACTATCTCCTCGGTCATACACTGTACTTGGATACGATTTCCCTTTTCTGACTGACAAGCCTGATACTGTAGCATCTAACTCTGTGCTCTCAAGAGCTTCAACGTCGCTCGCACGGTCAATGATCATTGAGGTTTCGCTCTCATTTTCAGCTAAATTGTAGGGGGCACCTTCTGAGGCATGGCGAGTTGATGTGACTTGATTAATCTGAAGGATTGTAAGCATAGCTCGTATCTGGATTTAATTTGATTACGAACCAATTCTTGGACTTCTGCAGGATCTACCTATACAGCAATTTGGTCAGCATTGCCAGATATAATTGTAGCGTGCGGTGTCAATTATTACATTCTGCTGTGCTGAATCTCTCCCGGCCTCTCCTAGCGACGACATCATATAGAAAGAATGTTCAAGTACCTCTGTCTCGTCCAATGAACGACTTCCGACTTGCTAGAGCCCACCCGAAGCACAACAGGAGGGTATAAGTATCTAGAATAAATTGAGCCCCCAATGGCTCTACGCCCTTGAACAGGGGCCTCGACGGCGTCAAGGCAGGCTAGGTCAGGATCATTGTTACAGTGGCAATTCCAAGGTAGAATTTGCATCAAGGGGCGCACACATATGGCTGAGTGAGACTGCATATGCTAGATGACACGGGTTCAGCTCGATCGGTTACTGCGTACATCTCGCTTGATAATTGGCTAGGGGTCGTGGGAGTTGGTGGCGCAGCCCTCCAACACCCAACCGAAGGGAACCAACTTCTGCGTCACAAATGTGACTGCGGGTGCGGCTGCGACTGCGGAACCAACCGCCAGACAGGAGACTTGCCTTCCACTTGGGTCAAAAAGGTCCGACATGCCCGCAGGACTAGCTATGCAGGCTCTCTACCCAAATTCCTCCAAAGCTCTCTTCCACGAGCACTCGGAACGATTGACGGAAAAGCATAACAATCACACCAAATCGAACTCGGAACAAGAATGGATAATTTCTTTGTGGTTTCAACGCGTCATGTCGATCTGGCAAAACTTGCGAACATGTTGAGGAGCAAGTTTGGCCATGGCGGATACCGCATCGAGATGCGACACAGCACCTACAAAGTGTACACAAGACGCTGCTGGACAGAGGTACCTGAACGCGCCTCTCAAGATTCACCCATAATAGTAGTTGTAACTGATGGGTTATAGCACGATTTTGGATATTTCTATGATAATATCCAACCACAACTAGCTGCTTGAAGCTCTGTCATTAGGTTCACGATGTGACCTTACGACTTGACCATGACGACCTTACGCGACTCGGGAGACTAGCGGGCTACTCCTAGCATTAGAACTAATATATTACTTTGCTATAATCTATACTGCGTATATTCCAACTCCTCATTTTTCTTTATTTCGTGACCGCTTAAACGCGTAGGGTTAAGGCGAATAGAGAGACGTTTTAGTCCAAGCTGAAGGGTAAAATTATCTGGAGACATGTTTATTATCTTCTTTGGTTATATAAACATTATGAATTCAGTATACAATCATTTATATCTTCATTTAAGGATGGTTAAAGGTCTGCTTGTAGCCCATCCTGAATCCAACTTTTTAATGGCAAAGAAAGTGGGTTATATACAGGTTGACTTCATATTTCAAAACGATTTCTCTCAGAAATGACATTAAATTGATACTACGAGTAGGCCTTATCACTTGGTAGGAATACCTATAATGGCTCCTAATTTCTGAAGGGCAGCGGATTTGGATATCATTATGGTCAATTCCAATGAGCTCGGCATACCATATGGAATTCCCACTTTGAACATGAATTAGTTGAAACAAATCAGCGCACGATAGCGGGGAGTGTAGATACTTGCACCACTATTATTCCCTACTGGACCTAGAATGCCATTCTACGGTATATGCACTTGGGCATTACAACCGTGCTTGATAGCCCTTTCAGAATTGCCTATGATAGGGGAGATATTTTGTTTGCAGTACTATGTGACAAGACCGGCGTGTCGAATATATCGATATTCACATCCTATTGGCTCCGTAGAATTTCTTCATTTTCATCATCATAATGAGCCACCTGAAGTGATAGGGCCAGGGCGGTGAAGAAGAGCGTTATAACGTGAAACAGATATAATAATACACCTGCCGGCTAAGGTGTAGCGATATCTATGTATAGAATGCACTTACCTGTAGACTAGACCTTAACCTGAGTCTTCTAAGCGGCCATACTAAAGCTAACTCTAATTCAAGTAACAGTATCCCCAAAGGCTGATTATGCCTTCATCAGCTAGTCAAGTGTACCATATAATGGAACCAGTGAGTGACACTATAGAAATATTCCGAATGCATAAAATGCCCTATTAGGTTTGTATTCAGCAGATATATTCGTGGTATCTAGCTGTGTGGCACGCTGCTATCGCACAACGGACGTAGGCTGTGAGAAACAAGTGAGGTCAAGAGCTAGGTCATCAGCACTATGAACACACTGAGTGTCTTCAGTGTAGTGTCACTGGTGTTAATTAGTCCAAGTCTATTTTCAACAGTGTTGGCGCAAGGTACCGTCCTACACATCAGGTTAACTAGTCATTATTATATTACGTGCATGTAAAGGGTTCTAGAGGTTTTGCGTTGAAATTTGCACGGAGTTTGAACAACAACTACATATCCCAAGACACGGCTAGAAAAGGGTCATTGTTATAGGTGGCCAGAGTAGCCAGGCTTCCATTATGGGATAAGCGAGGAATATACTTACTGGTCATATGGAACGTAGCATCTTCGGGCATAAGATCATTTCTACTTATCATCTGGCGTAGGCCTTTTATCATCGATATGAGTTTGTATTTTATAGTGCGTGGGAAGTAAGCTTGTGTCATTGGTGTTAATGGCATTGTTGGGGATTATGTTAGAGATGACCAGAAGGCGATCTAAGTATAGACTCGCCAACTTCCCTCTTTTTCTGTAAATTGTTATATCCTCTTCTACTTGATACTACTCGACGTTAGAGTGCTAGACTCTGTTGTTCATGCCAACGCCTCAGATAACATGTGAGAAGCGAAGGTCGCCGACAACCAACTAATTATATATCCTAAAGTCCCACCTATAATTAGAAACGTGGAATCACGAGGCTTGGAATGTGGAGATCCAAAGGACTTGAGCCAGTCGAATAGATCATGTTTATGCTTTGTATTACGTGCCTCACCGATCTAAGAATCTACACTGACTCTGTAGAGGCCGCTCGGACAGCGAGGCAGGTGGAACGTCGCCGGGTACTTATTTTCATCAGTTCAACCCAAATCGTGGCGGAAGTGGCACAAAAAACGACCCGAGGGCCCCCCTATTGATTTGAAGCGGGGCAAAATCGAGCCGATCCTGAGCAGCTATAGCTTTCTAAGCGGTAGTAGAGATAGCCCGACTAGACAACTTCTGAGGTCCGTGCAAGATATAAGTGGTTATACTATATACAGACAGTACTGTGAGATCTATTCATGCCGGATATGTATATATGTCCACTGCATGAGCATGATGTATATTTCAACCTACTTTACTGTATACTAAATAAACCTATAAGGTCTTAAAACTCTTAACTCAACTCTCACCGAGCTAATAGGTCTAAAGATAATAGATTTTAAAACCCAAGCCAATCTTTTATTTTTTATTTTCACCTTTTGTAATTAATATGTCGACGTCCAAACGAACCGTCCTCATCACGGGTTGCTCAGATGGGGGCATGGGTGCCGCGCTTGCTATAGCCTTTCATAAAGCTGGCCTGCATGTTATCGCGACTACACGAAACCCTGAAAAGATGGCAGGATTGGCGTCCCTCGGGATCGAGACTCGTATGCTCGACGTACTATCCGAATCCTCCATAGCGGACTGTGTCAAGAAATTGTCTAGTATCGATATACTAGTCAACAATGCTGGCAGCCAATTTTTGATGCCTGTCGTTGACGCAAATATTACCGAAGCTAAGAAGCTATTTGATATTAATGTGTGGTCACATATAGCCGTGATTCAGGCCTTCATACCGCTGCTGCTGCAATCACCCCAAGGCATGATTGTCAACCAGACTTCCGTCGGGGCCAGTGCAACGCTACCATTTCAGGCCGTATACAATTCATCAAAAGCGGCATTAGCAATGTTTTCAGACTCGCTGCGGCTCGAGCTTCAACCATTCGGCATTAAGGTTGTTGATTTAAGGACTGGTGTTGTGAAGACAAATTTGATTAAGAATCTTCAGGAGGAAAAAAGTCCTCAGCTACCTAAGGGGTCGATCTGTCAACCTGCGAAGGATGTAGTAGAGGGAATATTGCGACAGGAGGGATTCGAGTCTCGGGGCATGCCAGCGCAGCAGTGGGCCGAACTAGTTGTCCAGGACCTATTAAAGAAAAGCCCCCCTCCTGTCATATGGAGGGGAGAGTCAGCGCTACTCACACGGATCTCGACAGTCTTGCCCTTTGGGTTGTTTGATGGATTTAATAAGAAATTAACTGGGTTGGATATGGTTGAGAAACTTGTGCGAAAATGAGAGCATATCATTCATTTAGAGTAGGCTATCTCTGGTACATAAGGTTACAGTAATGATTGAAAACGACTTCGGGCCCTGAAAGCTTTTCAAACTTAAGTCAGCCTCTCTCTCAAGGTGGCTGTGAAGACAGCTTTCCTTACAAAGCGCCATCAGGCGGGGGAGAAACCCTTTCAGCACCTAACAGTTCTATTAGCTGACGTTCGTCTGCTGCCCTTACCAAGTCATTATAAGTGCTTGAGGGCAGCTTGTCTCTTCGGTATTGCTGGTTTGCTTCATGTCATTGGATTTGAACTGAGAGTTAATAGCGCTTTTAGAAACTATGGTTGGCTAGTTTATTATGTCCTAAGCGTTGCTCTCATTTACGTCAGCGAGACTGTCCATACCCTCTCATCACGTTTTAATTATAAGCAAAGAATAAATAAAACCAATGGAAGAGTTATAAGCTAGGCCTGCTCTCACTGCGAAATTCTAAGCCATGCCATTTCCTACGCATTTTACCTCTCCCAAGCGAAAATGGGTAAGTTTCTCTCCACGTTCGGTTTCTTCTCCCTCATCGTCGGAAAAGGTAACTAGCTTCGCTACCTCTTTCACAGTGGACTAATCGTTCTGAGTGACAAATGCTATGATCGCACCAAGAGCCCTCGGAATCATCGTTTTGGTCACTCTACTAAAGATCTTGTAAGCTCATCTGATCTTGAGAAATTCTACAGCAATCCCTGACAATGTAACAGCTCCATTCTCAAATAAACTCTCTACTCTCTAGTAATACTAAGGTAGCAGCTTTAAAAGACTCTACAAGGGTGCCCAATCCCGATACCTCTCTCTAGAAGCATTAGCTGTCTTAGTGCAGTCCTCCTAAGGTTTGGACTAGCTCAGGAAGAATGATGTAGAAGTAAGACGGTGAATCACAAGAAAAGATGAAATATCCTTTCAACCGTTCAATATGGTGGGACAAGGCTAGATACCTATCCACTTGTTCGCTCAAGTTAAAGCACATGAAGGGAAGCCGTTGCTGATGGGAGAGGAATTTCATGCTGAGGTGACGACATTTTCGAAAATGAAGCAACCCCCTGTAATTCCATCTGGAATTAGCAGCTTCCCCAGTCTTTGAATCCAACTGGTTTTGTAATATTACATTTCTTCATTCCCAGTATTGCTGACTTTGTCATGAGGTTGCATAGTCAGGAGTGAACTCTAAATCTCCCAGCCCCTATACTATATACTTTTTAGCCAACCGTCCCATCTGCCCAGACTCCCACTGTCAACCAGCCCGCCAAACCTCAACGCCGACCCCAACAACCAAAGCTCTAACCTCATCCCCATCCCTATCTCCACCGTCAATAACCTCAAGCGCACCCGAGTCTGCCACGGAGCTATACCTCTCATCAACGAGCTGCACGCGCATCTGCTCCGACTCCCAGCCGGCCAGCCGCCAAACGCGGACGCGCTGGTCGTTGCTCGTGCTGACGACGACAGCGTCTCTACCTCTGTTCTCGAGCCGCGCGATCGCGAGTCCCGTTATCGCGGCTCCGTGCGCGGACCGGATGATGGATTTACGCGTGATTATGTAAGGGGCTGCCTTAGGGGTTCGAGTTGAAGGGGAAGGGGAGAAAATGCGTACGATGCCCAGCGCGTCATCGTCACCGCCCGTCACGACGAGGTATGCAGTTCCGCCTGAGGGGGTGGAGAGCCGGCGTATGTCGAGGGCTTTGATAGTGCTTTGGTGTAGTTTCGCTACAGCGGGAAGAGAAGTAGGAGTAACGTGTCCGTCTCCGGTGCCGGGCTCGGTTGTGGGCGAGGGCAAGGGCACATCGATAAAGATAGCCAGATGCCCATCCGTGGCCGCAGTCAAGACGTGTAGTCTCCGGTCCATGAGCCCCAAGTGTCGGATCTGCGTGAGACAGGCCCCGGTATACGAGGTCCTCCCCCGCAGGCGGAACCCGGCGGTCCGGGAGTAAGTGTATGTTTGCACGGTGGAGTTCGAGAGGGCCATGGAGATGCAGAACTCCGATCTTCCACTTCCATCGCTGATACACTCGACGTCGAAGTCCATGATGCGCAGGTCGCCGATCTCCGAGAGGTCCGCGAACACCGCCTCGCACACGACGGCGGGCCCGGAGAAGTCGCTGTCCAGCTGGTTGATCTTCCAGACAAAGAACTCCTCGTTGCCGCCGCTGCTGAAGAGGTACTCGTTCTTGTACCACTTCAGGGCCTGGATGCCCGTGGCGTGCTTCTCCAGCGCCGCGACACAGCGGAGCCCACCTCGATCCGAGGGGATGCTGCTGCTATTGCGCTGGTCGTGGTGATATTCCCAGATCCGTATCATGGTGTCTTCGGCACCCGTGGCGATGTATTTCCCGGACGCGCTCGCGGCTTTTATTTCGCGCCCGTGGCCCCCTGATTTGAGCGTCTTGTGCGGCGCGTGGGTTTGCGAGAAGATGTGCATGTGTGCCGTCCTCGTGAAGACGTAGCGGAACGCGTCGGGGTTATTTTGGAACGTAGTCCATGCATAACTTCGCGACGAGCCGCCGCAATCGACAGTTCCGATCTCGCGGCGTTGCGACTCGTTCCAGATCACGAAATTCTTGCTGCGGAAGCCACAGAGTATGAGGTCCTTGGTTCCGTCGCTATTATTGGAGAACCAGGCTCCCTCGATCAGCGGGCCGAAAGGTGGTGTTGTCTCGTGAAGCAGCACAGCGTCGATGCGGTTATCTATTATAAGGATTTCGTGGATTCTGTACCTGCCATCACGGCAGGTAGTTAGAATGTAGTTAGGAGACTGGCCATTCCGGCTAGGGAGGGGAAGTATCGAGGTGAGCGCTTCATTGAGCTTAACCTTTACGGTACACGCTGTGGAGTATCCCCCGTCCGAATCCTGCCCCAAAATCGTGATAAAGCCACTCCTTGAACCAAGGACGAGATAATCTCCAGAGAAAGCCGCGGCGGTGATACCGAACACTCTTTCTAGTGTGACCCCGGTATGTTTAATTGTTGAAAGACTAGAATCGACTTGGACTATGACAGCCCTAGTGCTCCCAAAAATAGTGACAAGGAGTTCTAGAACGTCACTTTGGCTAGAGTCTTGCCCCTTTGCGCGGGGCGCGTCGGATAGACAGAATAGATCTGCAACCTTTCTATCTACTATTGTCAATAGCTGAAGTGATGGGCTCTCAGTCTCGCTATAATAATATACGTCTCCACTAGGTGTACCGATGAAAGCTATGCCCTTCTCTCTTGAACTCCCAAGAACAGCATGCGAAAACCTAGTCTGGCAGACTTCGTCCGGGGGGAACAGCTCTTTCCACTTGAGCTCATCTTCAAAGGTGCCGACGAATACTCGACCGGAGTTGGTAGCAGCTAGCAGTCGGCTATCAGATATGAATGCGTATCGGTGAAACGTCTCCTTCAAGTGCTTTGACTTTGACTTTGCATTTTGAGGTGGCGATATTGAATCTTCTGAGATGGTGTGAGGGTTCTCCTTCGACTCTGCGGTATTACAACTAGACTGGCAAGACCGGGTAACGTCTGCAATAGACCATGTATCTGAAGTATTGTGAGTAGAGAAGGTGTGCTCGCCGGATTGCTGTAAAGGCTTCGAGGGATGACCTATTAGAACAACCTTGCCATCAGAGCCTCCGGTTGCAATGACAAGCCCTCCATTTATAAGAGTCATGGCATGGGACCAAATGTGTTTCCCGCTATGATTTGAGAAAGTTGCTTGGTGTGTCAGTCGCGCAACAGGTTTAATAGGGGTAGTGTCCGAGTTGCTAGATCCAACAGCCATCGTTGGCTGTACGTCTAGGAGCAGGTTCCATTTCTGGGCCGTCGCATCCTCCCCGAACGAATACAGTTCGATAATACCAGAATTATCGAATGCGCTCTGCTCCTGCGGAAACTCAACTTGCCATATCCTCGACGCATGGCCCATAGCCGTGGCCACGCATCTCGCCGAACTGTGATCCTGCGCCGTAGCTTCGACACTGTCCCCGAATCCAGTCTGCCTCGCGTCCGAGATGCGCGCCTCGTAGCCTTCTTCCCCTAAGCCGCCATCGGACTTATCACCATCACGTCTCTCACTAATATCCCAGACACGAATCGTCCGATCGTCACTACAACTCGCCAGCATCCTACTTATCTCGCCCTCGGACGTCCGGATCTCCGGCGAGATATGAACACCAAAGATCGAGCCCTCGTGGCCGGAGAACACGAACAGGACCTCGCAATCCAGCCTCTTCTCCCGCTCACGCCCCTGCCTATCACTATCGAGATAACACTTCCAGACAACGATCTCCCCAAACACCGTCCCCGCAGCCACGAGCACGCAGTCCCGATCGACCCACGCCAGATTCCCCGAGTACAGACCCGGGCGCGACGGCGACTGCACGCGCCCAAACACCAGCTTGCCCTGCTCCGGATCTATCCGTGCTTGGATGACCTCGTTGTGCGCCGTCAGCAGGACGACGCGCCCGTCCCCGAACGGCGATACCCGGCCGTCGAAGATCCAGTCCGGAGCCCTGGCCTCGGGCGGCGTCCGCGCCGGGCCGGTGGAGGTGATCAGGGACTCGATCGCGGAGCCCGGGAGCGCGGCCACGGCGTGGCCGCCCCAGACCAGGACCTGGAGCTGGTGGGATGATGCATCGCCGTCCGTGGGCGGGGGCTGGACGGCGATGCCGTGGATAGACTGCGCGCGGAAGACGCGCAGCTGGCCACAGAGACGCGAGGTCCGCACGTCATAGACGAGGAGATCGGTGTCCTCGCCGGCGAGGAGGTACCGGTGTCCGGTGGTCGGGGACGTGTAGAAGGCCAGTGCCGTGATGGGGTTCAGCACGTGTTCTCGGAGGAGGCCGAGAGCGGCGGGCTGTGAGGGGTTAGTAGGTATTAGCACAGATGTTTAATGTCTGTAGGTAGGTATTCTCAGACCACCGTGCGTGCGCGTGTGGGTGAAACGGCGCGGTGGTTTTCAGTGAGCATGGATGGATGGATGCATGGGGTATAGAATTTTCCTTCTAGTCGGGCTGAGATATTTGGATGGGACACACCTCGCGAGACATCGGGTTTATCTGCTCAGCCGATTTGCCATATGGCTGGTAAGCAATGTGATACTGCTCTATATTAAAAGGCAAATATTCATAAGTCTCTAGATTCCGTTCTCAATGTTGATTATGAAGGTTATAGTAATCCGGTCTAATTATTCACTAAATATTACCTATACGTTGGAAGGCCCCACGTGATCTACCTCATTATTCATGACCGCGATCTCGAACATTTCACGAGAAGATAATTTCCACATCAACATTTATGAATTCATGATAATTGATCCGCTTCAATATATATACTACTAACTTCTATCGCAACTACCCGGGTATCGCCTCCAGTCCAGAGCTGTATACTGATCTCCTTCTAACCTTTGAAAGCATTAGGTTGTTCGTTCGTTCTCGTCATTCCCCGAAGCCCAAACGCCAGTAAATGCAAGTTTTACGGAACGCGACTATCCCATCCAAAACGAGTTTACACTGAAATCTTCCTTTCCTTTCCTATCCTTTCCCCGCTATACTAAAACTTTTCGACTTAACGAGAGTAAGAGTATGGCTCATAAGCGAGATCTGATCGGGCTCCACCTCGCTGAGGGGCACCAGCGTAGGCGTTGTTGTAGCCCGTGTTCTGGTTCTGGTGGTGGTTGTCGCCAAGAGGCGCATACGAGCCAGTAGGGATGAACTTCTCGCCCTCGGCTCCGCCGCGCGCCTTCTTGCTGTAGGGGCGGTTCTCGGGCTTGCAGCAGCAGACGGAGAAGAGCCAGAACAAGCTAGCACCGAGAGCAAACGCGACGCCAATCCAGATAGTGGCGAGGAACGAGTTGTTGAGGTGGGCATCACCGCCGTACTTCGACGTAGCACCCTTGACGGCACCCACGGCGACCGAGGCTAAGGCAGTCATCATAGCAGCGGCGGCGATTACGAAAAGACAGGCGACACCGGCGATGAGCCAGGTAAGGCACGACATAAGACGCGAGCAGGCTGTGAAGAGACCAATGAGGATTTCTACGCCCAGAGCAATCATGGCGATAATGTAGACGACCTCGGTCCACTTGTACAGCGTCTTGAAAGCGGTCAAGGTGCTCTCGACTGAATCGGGAATGGTAACGTTCAAGCCAGCCGATTCCGCAAGATCCTGAATGAAGGAGATGTTGAGTCTCTCCTCGGCCCAGTTGAACTTGGCCTTGGAGCAGGTCTGAGTCGTGTTCGTGCTGTTACACATGCCCCACAGGTTGAAGTCGTAGACATCAGCTAGACCAAGATCGGAAGCGGTAACATTGTTGCTGCTGCTGGAGGACGAGCCACCAATCAATGCGGCGGCGTTCGACAGACCCTGCGGCTCGGGAGACCGGCTAGTAACATCTGAGACGGTCTCTTTGGCATTGTTATAAGTAGACGTGATGTTGTTCGAAAGGTCCTCGGCGTTGGTCAAGCTGTTGACCAGGTCCTGGAAGGTGGCTGTATCAATGCTAAGATCGGTAAGGTCGATTCGGAAGAGGTAAAGGCTGTTGTTGGTTACGCCGGTAAGACCAGCGATCAAGAAGCAAATGATGCTGCCAACGGTTAATATGAATGGCAGCGCCACGCATATATATCTTCCGACCTGCATGGTGATTGTGGGTAGATAGATTCAAAGGCAGAAGATAATTATGTAAATTGTGCCTTCAGCGAATGGAGAGAGAAAGGGGTATTTTCTGACAAGTAGTAGGCCCCGTTATGTAGTAGAGATAGACAAACGAAAGTAGGTATCTCGTGCTGTTATTTTGTAAAACACGCGACGACGATGATGTAAATCAAGGTTGTACTAAATGACGATGGGACTTCTGAAAACAAAAGTTGTGGGAAGATGAGAGTTGTTGTTATTTAATAACTCGGGAGGGAGAGAGAGTGGTAGGACTGGATGATCCGAGATCCAGGTAATGGCGTGGCGCAGTTGCCGTCTTCTGCTCGTAACGTCAGCCTGGCTTGGCCCGCCTGAAGATGGCTTGTTTGGGTCATGCTCAGCCCCGGCAACACGCCAATGGCACCAGCTGGCATCCCACCACCGGGCCCACTAATTTGAGATCACAGCAATAATTTGCAGCAGCTTACAGGGGTCAGAAGAGTGCTTATGTAGCTACCTAGTTTACGACGCAATTTGAAGGGCTCCTGCCACTACGACTACATCTGGAAGTTTGCCGATGCCGATAAGCTAAGGTAGACTGATGATAGTTGAGTACATGTATGGTAGGTAGTAGATCAGATAGCTGAAACAGATCAGACAGATATGTACATACGAAGTAATAAAATCTCTCTGACAAAACTTCCAAAATGCTTATGTAACTTACAGGGTGCATTGATGATTCACGAATGCCGCAAAAATGAGACAGATTCCTTCCATTACTGGCTTGGTTGGGCTTCATGCTAGGGCAATTTGAACCAGAATGTTTCAACTGCTGTTTGATGCAGAGATATATGGTATGGTTAGGTACCTACCGGCTGCACGGCTCTCTGCAGCTCTGCATCACGGCACCACTGCGCTGCTTGCAGAGAGCTGAGAAATATTCAGGGGTCCACCATCACACTATCGGACTATTCAAACTAGAACGATTATGGATTCAGCGAGATGACCAATTGGCACATCACAATTCCAGACTGGAGGGGTTGAGCTTAGACCCGGTCAAGGCAAAAAGTGCCGTGCAGATGCTGTTTATCACGTAGATAGACATCTGATAGTATCACGGTTCGGTAGTGTTTGCAGCGAACAGGAAACAAACGGGCAACGGGACTCCCTGGTGTCGCAGCAATGCCACGGAAACGGGATGTGTCGAGAACACACCAAAAAACACACAACACAAAAAAAGCTGCGAATATGAGTGGATGAGGCCGCGTCGCCTCGGCTGCAGTTGTGTGGGCAAAGAACGTCAGTGGGAATGCAGATCGCAGCCTTGGTTGGTCAATGAAGGGCTCGAAATACATACGTGGATGCTGTGGCGTCCGCGCACACAAGTCCAGGTGGCTGCGATTGGTAAGATGGCAGTGCCTGAGTGCCCCCAGCTGCCCAGGTGCCTGACGCGTTCTACATATCTTCTGCACACACCACTTCAACCACGTGACGACAAGCCGTATTCTACCAAGTAGACGTTTTTATATCTCGTTCATTAATGAGCCAGCCCTACAGTATCCATGTTAATCTTGAAGGCATGTAATTTCTTGTTGCTGCTGTCAGATGAGAGATATGGAATCGCGTATAGAGAAATTATTCGGAATGATGAACCAAGGGCGCTGCTGCGGAAGAAGGCGAGGGCGATTCGGAACGAGCCAGCAGGAAATCCCGGTGTTTGGTGCCAATCCCCAGTTTCGCTACCTAGTTACCTGCCTAAACCTGATTAGGTATGTAGATTGGTACATAAAGTCCAGCTTGGAAAGTGTGGCTTGGTGGCGGAGGATGCGTACATACATATATAGCTGCTTAATAAGTGTCCAAAGTGGGTTTAGCAATGGGGGCAAGCGGGGTAAGGAATTCCAGAGTTCCAGGTGTGTGACAGAGCTGTGCAGAGTCCTAAATATAGTGAGCCCCGTGATTGTGGCTCGTGAAAACTGTTGTTGGTATTTCTATCGACTGCACCACATACTTGCTTTCAATCGTCGTCTCATCTAATTGTTGCTTGGACAGTTACACAACTTCAAGCCAGAAGCATAATAAAAAGAGGGGGACGAACAGGACGATGACCTCGTTGCTTCGATGCTTCGATGCCATTCAGATTGTCGCCAGCACGCACGGATGACCTGACAGGTCATGTTCGGATTTGTGATACTCCGTCCTACGCAGTACCTACGATCTGGGGCGAAGGCAACTGTTCAAGGCAATAATTATCGACGAGCTATTCCGACGATACCACACAACTTGCATGCTTGAATTACGCTATCTATTGCCATATGAACTTCTTCATTAAGAAGTCGTAAATCATGAGTAATCCATATTGGCCTAGTAGTAAGTTATTACAATCGACGGATAGTCGACAACCAGACTGATACCGCTGATGTCATAATTCCCTCTGTCAGTTTACAGGTTTCAAAGTGTCATCAAAAACGAGGAAGCAAAGGAGCAAATTCATGAAAACGACGGATTAATATCTTTGGCCGCTTTCATCACACTAGTACTGTTGTCCCATTCGAACCAGTCTTGGCAGGTAGACCGCCTCGTGGGAAGGCATCGTGGACTGTATGTATGCGCCCTGTTGTTGAGGGAGTTGCTTGCATGCCAAGTTACCCAGCATCGACAACGCATCAGTAGCGACGAGCATATACGGTACCTACTAATGTAATGTTGAAGAGGTCTCACACTGCTTCACAGAGAGAGGTCAATTTCTGGAGATAACTCCGACAGACGACTTAACTCCTATTTCTTGACGTAAGGTAAGATTATCAAGGGACGTCAAAGCTTGGCATCTCGTGAGGCTAAGAGGATTGGCAAAACTGGCATCTAGTGTGCCTGATTCCTGTTGCTCTTGATTACATATACCTGCTTTGAAACTGCTAGCAACCCTTCTATCTGGAACGTGTTCTTGGCTGTTAATCTCGAGGGAAGCTTAGTATATGCAACTGTCACGGTATCAGTATTAAGTGCAGCCTCAGACTTGGTCAGTCTCCAATAGAAAGCTGGTTAGGGTAAGACCGAAGATAAAGCGAGAGGTGCCAAGTTGCCCCAACAGGAGCAGCCAAGACGGCCTCGACAAGAGACTACGGTCCAGCCAAGTATCGTCATCAGGATGGATATATGGCTTATACGACCTCACGACTTACACGTCCGTCCCTCCCCAGACTTCAACTTAAGAAGCTGACAATATAGACCTCGATATCATCTCATTGACCAAACTCGATCACGATTTCACGGCCGACGTCGAAGAATCGACTACCACTCTCCGTTTTAGGAAATAGAAATGAACCCGACGAACAAAAACCGGACGTAATTAATAATATCCATACATCCAGATAGCTCCGGGGTGCCTCCTCGATAATCTTTACTTCCAGCAGGTGGCATCCTAGTATCTGGATCTACGCGTCTCAGCGTCTCTCATTGGAAGCTTAGATTGAAGTAGTAACCGAGAAAACACCTTGTAGCAAAGATCGGACTTTAGCTGAATCCGCCCATCTGCATGTCACCTTCACCTCGAACATTCCATCTTCCATGCTATCCACGGCCATCCACAAACCATACCCAGTCCTGCCAGTCAAGGCAGTCAACGACACACCTGACAGGGCCGGGCATCAACTCAACCCCACACATAGACACACAGACTCACAGGCACGCAGCCGCTTGCATCTTAATTGAACAGCAGGTTAATAATAAACCACTTTAACGACGTCCTCCGCGTTCCCTTTTCTTCCCATCCAAATCCAACCTGCCGTATTGCAGTCCTATCTATCTATCTACATCTGTCTGCACGTGCATCTGCACCTATGTGTCTCTCTGCCTATCTGTCTGACCATCGTTGATAACTGGGATCCAAAAAATTGTATAAAGTTTAGGCCAAACGAAGTCTACCCCCCTATGGAGTAGACTATCTGCCTCGATCCGAAATGTCAGAGCCCCGCCAAAAGCTACGACTACTACTCCCTGCACGAGAACCGGCCAGCCGGACAGACCAAATCAAGTAGCAGGCGGAGTGCATTCATTGCCTTGTGTTTATTCCCTACCTACCTACATATTTACCTACCTAGGCCCTACCTAGGTCAGACCAAAAGGCAAAAAAGACATCGTCACCAATTCAATTTACGTTCGTTTGTTGCCACCTCTGTTCTTCCCCCAGATATATGAAGGTGGTAGGTATTGTCTTGTTGTATTGTATGTCATTGAATGTAGGTATGTTCACATGTTGCTCTGTGCTGCCTACCGTTAAAACATACCTGGAAGCCCTGGGTACAGTTTACATGCTGATACATACATATATCGTACCTAGGTAGTACACACATGCAGTACACAGTACCTACATAATACATCAAGCGGAAACGAAAACACCTAGGAGAAAGCTAACCAAATAAATGCCCAGGCAGGCCAGGTAGACATATATACCTATCAGATATATCACATATCAGTTTCCCAGGCGCGTGAGTCGTGCAAGCTATCCCAGGCTATCAACAACCTCCTGCCGTCACGACCGAAGAGCTATCGTCATACGGCAGCGCCCAGCCTTATTCACCGTCCGACCGTCAAGACCGTCCCACGGAAATAGATATTCTGGTTGGGCTACTTGGGTAGTTTGTACCTCTCGTGGCTTGGCGCCGCGACACTAGAATCCACCCCGGGTCTAGCACGTTCTTTTTTCCTGAGCTCGCTCCTCCCTCTGCGGTATCCTCTGCGGTATCCTCTGCGGTATGGAGTACATCCGTACGCAGTAGCGCGTGTAGGTACTTACTACCTTACTTAGCGTATGTATGTACATGTATGTACATGTACTCCGTACACGCAGTGCAGGGCAGTTCCAGTCCTGTGCAGTTCGCAGTTAAGGTACGCCCGTGTGTCATTCGACCCTCCAGCAAAAGAACTAGAACCTACCTGAACCCTTCTCTCCCAGCACGGCCAGCCCAGCAGCCTTTTGCACTTCCTTACCACTTACCACTTACCTCACCTTTGCCTCAAGTCAGTCAGTCAGTCAGTCAGTCAGATCTGTCTGCCACCAGTCCATTGTATGTAGGTACTCCTAATCCTAAAAATACCAGTTGATGCAAAGAACAGCTTCTCCCCGCATTTTGCATTCTTCCATTTCCCAATTACATGTACCGCCATAACCCGAAATTCCCAACTTCGGTCATCATCGTCATCGTCATCATCCGTATCTCTCGCCCTCTCTCTCTCTCTATCTCCTCTATCGCCTCTATCTCACTATCACTCTATCTATCCCTCTATCCCTCTATCTCTCCCTGCCCTCACAAACGTCGCAATTGACGTTTGATGACATTGGCTTGGCAAACACTGCCGCATTTGTACAACGGTCTCATTACGGGTCGCCCGCAGCTAATTCATCCGACATAGATTAATAATTGTCTTGCCCTGCTGGCCTTCTGTAGCCTCGACTTCGCCGTCATAGCCCCTTACGCAATACCGTCAGTGCCGACTCCTTGCCCCGCCATCCCCCGTTGGCTGTAATCACGACGACGACGACGACGACGACAACGGCTCCTGTAACCTACAACACGACTTTCCTTGATCTCCTTGACCTCCTTGTACCATCGCGCAATTCTTGCAGCACGCTTCAACCACAAAGACGGAGGACAAAACGGCACCTCGTTCGACCTCCGCCACCCTGCTCCTCGCCGTCCTAGATCGACTATTCCATCCTCCCTAGCAAAGAGCCGGACACAAACGCATAAATATTACTACAAACGCCATCTTTGGATCTCGCGGTAGAGCGGTGGGCGTCTAGGCTACTATTGGGCGGATCACAAAACATTGGATCACGGAGCTAGACCACATCGCTTACCTTCAGCGGATTGTTAACATCTGACGCGAGATCATGGGAAACCAAAACTCGAAAGAGGGAGGCGGCTCCAGGGGCTCGGCCTCCGGACCTACTAACGATCGTGTCGATAACCTACAATCGTATCCTTCCTTTGGCAAGTCGGACACCAAGGAGTCCTCGCGTTCGCTCAAGGCGCTCCGATCAAAGATACCCGGGGGTGTGAAGACGGACAGCCCGCGAAGTTCGGCGGTTCTCTCTAATGGAGATGCAACCGGCGACAAATCAGACGTCGCGTCCGTGAAGTCTGGGAGGAGCAGCAGGTCGGGCATATCAAGGCAAAGCCGTGCCGACTCTATGAATGCCCCGTCATCGCCACGGTCTCCGCAGGTAAACGACTCGGTAGCCTCGCAGCTCGATGATTCCCAACCGCCGCCCTCTCCCATTCAATCTAACTCATTGAAGTCGGGGCACGGCGATATCAGCGCCGCCCAGGCTTCTGGTGAAGTTGACCACGTGTCAGATCAGCCCCCTTCCGGGGCCGTCAACCCGAACCCACACATACAACCACGGCCAGGGCCGCCCATTCTAGTAAGGAAGGAAAATTCGATCAACCCAGTCGCTTCGGCGTCGGGTGGAGCCTCCAAAGACGATTTAACCCCAGGCGGCGTCGCCATGAGCGACATCAAGGACATCGACCTGGACGAGTTCATTAAACGCCTCCTGGATGCGGCTTATGCCGGTAAAGTAACGAAGAGTGTCTGTCTTAAGAATGCGGAGATAGTTGCCATTTGTCAGAGGGCTCGCGAATGTTTCTTGTCCCAGCCAGCGCTGTTGGAGCTCGATGCGCCTGTCAAGATTGTCGGCGACGTCCATGGCCAATACACTGATCTGATCCGTATGTTCGAGATGTGCGGTTTTCCGCCTACCGCAAACTATCTCTTTCTTGGTGATTACGTGGATCGAGGCAAGCAATCGTTGGAGACTATCTTACTTCTGCTGTGCTATAAGCTCAAATACCCTGAGAACTTCTTCCTGCTGCGAGGAAACCATGAATGTGCTAATGTGACAAGAGTGTACGGGTTCTATGATGAATGCAAACGAAGGTGCAACGTTAAGATTTGGAAGACGTTCATCGACTGTTTTAACACTCTCCCCATTGCCTCTATCGTTGCCGGAAAGATCTTCTGTGTCCACGGCGGACTGTCTCCAGCCCTTGGTCACATGGACGATATTCGCAACATTGCCCGACCCACCGATGTTCCCGATTATGGTTTGCTCAACGACCTGCTTTGGTCTGATCCTGCGGATATGGAAGCGGATTGGGAAGCCAACGAGCGGGGTGTCAGCTACTGTTTTGGCAAGAAGGTCATCACCGACTTTCTCGCCACCCACGATTTCGATTTGGTTTGCCGCGCGCATATGGTTGTCGAAGACGGTTACGAATTCTTTAACGACAGAGTTCTGGTTACGGTCTTCAGTGCACCAAACGTAAGAGATCCTGTCATTTTTTTTTTTTTGTGTCGTTCCATACATACTGACTATATACATTAGTATTGCGGAGAATTCGACAACTGGGGCGCCGTTATGTCGGTATCTTCCGAACTCCTATGTAGCTTCGAGCTGCTCAAGCCGCTTGACTCTTCTGCGCTAAAGAGCCATATTAAGAAAGGCAGAAACAAGCGCCAGAACATGTTAAACAGCCCGGTAGGCAGAGCCCCCTAACAGTATTTTACGCAACATGATTCTAACCTTTCGCCATTCTAGCCCGCTAGTGTGTATCCCCAGAGTGTGTAGGTATCTTTCAGGGTTAATGCGAAAGATCTCCCCCAAACCCTCAGACGGTCGAGTTCGTCTTCGCGTGGAAACGAATTGAAAGAGCCCAAGGATTAGAGTTGAGGATAAGGGGAAATATCCTTAGATCTCTCCGAAGCCTTCGATGATCGTCTGTTCACCACCACCACAACAACAGACGGTCCTTACCGCTTTTAAAACAAAAAGAGCAAGGAATTTCAGGCGTAAGGGAAAGGGAAAGAAGACAAATATAGAGCCCAAGCTTCGAGCCACGGCAGCAGCACAAAGTCGAATATCTTTGACTTGACTTGACTAAGTTGACAGGAAAGGAGGGGCCAACAAATCCAAACTTTATAGGCGGGCGAAAACTGTTCGGTTACTACTTGGAAGGAAGGAAGGAAGGGCGGGTGAGTGAGTGAGTGAGTGAGTGGTGTAGCAACCGCTTGCAGTAGTAGAGAGAGTGTGTGTGTGAAGAGCAGGCCAGAAACGGTCTTGTTCGATGACAACAACAGGCAGACAAAACAGACAAAACAAGCAGACAACAGTCAAAATCTGGACTTGGGACTTGTGTGTGCCTGGGGACCATTACATTATTGTGAGTGTGTGTGTGCCCAACGGGGAGTAAAGCCTGAGATATGTATCTATCTATGTATCTTTTCGGCTTCTCCTCGGTTGTTGTAGCAAGCAACCAACCAAGGAAAGGGAATCAAGTTCAGGGAAGTGCTAGTAGGTCGGTTGTCGTTATGTGTACATTATTAAGGTTAGGGGTTTCAGTATCGGGTCGGGGGGCGAGCGGGATCCCGACTCGCCCTCCTGATTCGGGATGGATGGATGGATGAAGAGACAGAACGCATGCATGCAGGCAAGAAAGCAAGCAAGTAGCAGATAATGGAAGTTATGATAGGTGGTCCCCGTCTTCTCTCAGTATAAGTTATTTTAATCGCTAGATTTGAGTGCCGCTTTGTAGATTTTTTTTTTAATGATATGGGATATGGGACTGTTCGTGGTAGATTTGGTTGTGTGCGTGGCCTGCGATAGGCTACTTGTTCTTATCCCGGGAGGTATGTATGATGGAGTGTTTATTCGCGGGTAGACTGTGGTTTATGGTTTGTTTATATGTGAACCAAGTAGTCATGAGTGTATTTGTATATCTAATAACAGCTTAAGCTTCTGTATTTTGTAGTCTGCGTAAAGCTGTTCAGAGCCCTTCTTAGTTTAGGTCCTATTACATGTACATACTATCCTGTCTTTCTCATTAGATGACTTGGGGGTTAGCAATAAAATACGGAAGGCAACTATCTAGGACCTAAGTAATCTCATACACACATATGGATACATTTGGAGATTTATCAAGCTATACCGAAAGAAGTTCAGTTTTCTCTCCAGTGGGCCAAGCGTCATAGTCATAGGACCCGGGATTCTCAAGTTTAGGTCGAGAGATATATACACATATATACAACACAATCTTACCACTGATTCAAATATCTACATAGGAAGAAACACAGCATAACACCTCCATCTCCGGGCAGTTGAATCAACTCACCAGCACCAGAGCCAGGCCGGCACTACCTAACTCGACACGGTGATGCTCGAGGACCCGCTGCTGTAATAGCCCTCCGTGGCCACGATCTGGTAGTTGTACGTGCCGAGCGTCATCCCGTACTTGGCCCACGCCGCGAAGTGGTTCGCCGTCGTCACGGTGCCGCTCGCGCGCTTGGACTGGCGCACCGACCAGAATTGCGTGAAGGTCGCCGTGCCCTCGATCGAGGGCGCGTTCGTGCGCGTCTGCGTCCCGAGAGCTGGGTTAGCGGTTGGGCTTCTTCTGTTCGGGAGAATTTACGTATGCATGTACAGGCGGGCTGGGGCTGAGTTCTTGGAGGGTTGAACGTATGCAAGGGGCTGAGAGTGGTGTAAGGGGTATAAGGGGTAAGTAGGTACTTACGCTCGTGTAAATATCGTACGTCGCCCCGTCGCTGGTCACGGTGCCCTTCTTGGTGCCCCCGGAGCCCGGGTTGTACGTGCCGTACGACTCCACGATGTAGTATTCGATCAGCGGGTTCTGCGTCCACCCATATACAGCAAGATAGCTGTTGCCATTGGGTTTGTAAGTTCCGGAGTACGTAATGGCCCTGTATAGCAGGTGAACGATCGTCAGCGCCGTCTACTTCACTATGCTGCTTACGCAGACACCGTCCAGTTTTGAGCTTTTCGGGTGTGCATATGTGTAGGTACATGTACATACCTAGAGCTCCCCGTGGCCCACCCCTTGCCGCCGACGAAGTTGCCGTTGCCGGACCAGGTCACGGTATACGCGCCCTTGTCGCCGTTCGTGTACGTGACGTCGGCGCCGCCGTCGGTCCAGAATGAGTAGTAGAACCCGTTGTTCGTGCCCGTCTCGCTGGTCGTGATGCGCTTCTCGAGAGCCGCGCTACCGCTGCTGGGCGCGGCGAGGACGCTGCCGGCGATAGCCGAGACGGCGACGAGGAGGGCGGAGAATGAGAAGGAGACCATGATGATGATGACTGTGAGTGTGTCGATCGATGCCCCAGAGCTGCTGCTACTGAGATCATCTTGCATTTATAGCTACATATGTATGCCTCCTTTTCCATCTATCATGATAGGGCCGTTTGAGATAGATTGCCCGACCCCTCTAGCCCATCGCGCCATGGTGCCGTGCGCCGGCGCCCGCACTCAACATCACACACACCCAATTACATAGGGCGCGCATTGAGTGTCGGAGAAATTTGCCGAGACCAGTCGGTCGAAAATCCGCGAGTTAGATCTATAGTACCCGTAACGTGGTCGAGTTAACCGTACGAGTGACATTCCTCTATCGGGCGTTTCACAACGGGTAGGTAGCGTAGCCTCATCTACCACCCTTCAATTTAAGGAAGAAGAGCGGATACGTCATCGGCTTATTAGTCTGAATACGGCCTTCTCCTTACTACGGTGCGGTCTCGTCCTCGGTGGATTTACCCTTTGCGGGTCCCCGCTGTCTTGATTCACGACCGCCATGGCTGGACCCGGTGGGGCGCCTTTGGAAAAGAACGTTGGAATGAATAAGACTGTAGCGTTCGAAATGGGGCCGTCGAAGGATGCTATTCTTAGCGATGCCACCCGATACGAAAGTGGCTATAGGGAAGTCGACTAGTACGGTAGAAGACACATTAAGATTGACTACTGGGGCTGCTTTTCAGGTGTAAGTATTGCCGACCCAATTAGACTGAAGACGGCAAGCCTCGCGATAAGTAGGGCTGACGATGTTATCCAGGAAAAGCCACCGAATAGCCTAGTGTGAGGCTTAGGGTATTGGCCTTAGTAGTTGAGTTCAATAGTCACTCATATCAAATGATAAGTTACCTACATTCGGTGAATGAGTATGACTCGATGATTCGGTCTATCATGAGATGCAGGAAAAATTGAGAGACAGTTCAAACTTTACGTTTTCAAGAGTGAGATTTATTTTAATATACCATGAATCTCCTCGTATTACATCCCTGGGGTCGAAGTGATTGGAATCGATACTACTGCAAGGGGACCAAAGTAGCCGCGAATAAACATAGTAACAGCAAGCAACGGCCTTCTTTCTACATGATAAGCCCAAGTGTGTGTGTGTGTGTGTGTTATTGTTTAACGTCTAGTACGAGTATATCGGCGGATATCCTACACGAACCTCCCTAGGGGTATATAGACGTAGCAAGCTAGATATCTAGAAGCCACTTCGTGCTTAAAGCTCATCATTCCCGTATTTTCTGGCTGCTACCTGCCAGACCGTCCAATATAGAGGTGGCTAGCCTCCTTTCCTCTATATTCGGCATAGTCCCGTGGCTCTCGTTTTATCTCCTTGAACCTCCCCTCCCGTATCGTCTTCCACCTCCCGTACGGCGAGATAATCCCGTATCGTCGAACGTAAGAACTATCAACATTTGAACGGGTGGTACGGTTGTTCGTAATCGCCGATAATAAAGGAGAGCCGATTGCGTAGCCATAACGAAGTTAACGATAACTTCCCGTGAGGGTTACGTGCCGCCGCGCGATCCTTCCCTATCGTAACTTCGTTATTTCCTTTCGTTATGACGCGTTTACGCTGACATTAATTCGATTGATCGAAACGAAAGACGGACGAATACGCGTTGTTAGCGTCCTAATAGGGTATCGGCAAAATTTGTATGGTGGTTGTATACGCCATTATCCGCCGGCTTAGCGCCGCACTAACAGTGGTTGCCAAGACTTATAGTTGTAGTGGGGAAGTTGATAATAAGCCTAAGGGACTTGAACATGTGTAGTATCTTATAGCCTTCTTAGTATACACAAGGTCAAACTTCAGTAGATCATCATCTACAATAGCTTCAATAGTTTTGATAACTTTGTCTCATTCGTAAACAGGAGTTTAGTCATTATTCTAGACTCTAACAGATAAAGAAAGGCTAAGTCAATAAGAGACTTTTCAAGCTTCAGCGGCCATTTGAAAGCCATGAAAGACATTGAAGAGGGTTTTCAGATCGGATTTCCGAAGAGGCTCAATACTCTACAAAATGAGCCCGTCAAGATAAGTGAAGAATTCATGGACTAGATGAGCGAGATAATCTATAACCCTCAGGTTTGCCTACTGTCGACATCAATCCGCTGGCCATCTACCAGTGTTCGTTCGGCACTGAAGAATTAAGGCACCACTAGTGGGTAAGGAGATGAACTTGCAAGATTTTGTTCTCTTTCATATAGGTATGGCACTACATCTCTGGTATACGAATCCTACGAAGATGCCTTCGCTTTCTTACTCTTACCTTTACCCCGACCTCTACCCTTTTTCTTGCCGTGCTCCTGAACGCCGTCCTCGCCCTGTCCATTTCCATTAGGTGTGCCGTCATCATCATCATCGTCATCAATCGTAACCACATTCGCAGCTTTCCTTTTCCGCCTCCCAGACGGCGGCGCAAGGCCCTCGTCCTCAGGAGCAGCCTCCTCCGCAGCAATACCATCGACGACGGCGTGCGCGCGGAGCTTGTTAACAGCCTCCGCCATGCGCTTGCTCCCCTGGACCCTCTGCCTCGGCGCGAAGGCCTCCTTAGCCCCCACACCAACGCTTCCCTCGAAAAACCGCGTGATATTGCTCTGGGTGCCCTCCGCCTCGCGACGGTTCATGTCCCTGACGACAGGGACGAGGACCTCGTCGGTGCGCTCGGGGCTCCAGCCGATGGTGCTCATGAGGAACTGGCGCAGGCCCTCGACGTCGGGGATGCCCCACTGGAACTGCTCGGCGGCGCTGTCGACGCCGGGGTGCAGGTAGGCGTCGAAGACGGCGGGGTTCGGGAAGCCCGGCGGCAGGAAGAGCTTCGTGCCCTGGGACTTGCGGAACTTGCGCCGGAACACCGACGCCTGGTCGGCCTCCTTGGGCCGGTTGTGCACCTGCACGTCCTGCCACCACTCGCGGAACTGGGCGAGGCCGTCCCGCCCGGGGAACTCGGAGAGGATCTCGACCGCGGTCACGGGGCCGACGCCCGGGAGTCCCTCCGTGTAATCGGAGCCTAGGAGTTCGGCTAGCGCGATCAGCTGCTCGCGAGAGAGCGATAGCTCTTTCTCGAGGTCGGTGCCGAGGTAGCACTCGACGAACTTGTTGCTGTTGAACATGTTCTTGTATACGCGCGTGCCGCCGAACAGGAAGGTATCGGAGTCGTCTGTGACGATGCCGTCGACTAGTCCCAGGCGCACCAGCTCGGCACATTGGGCTTCAGCTTCCATAGGCGCTGTGATATAAGGAATGCCGAAGAGCCGTAGGAGAGCTTGGCACTCGGAGATCATGATCTGCGTAACTTCGTCCGCGTCCCTTCGATCCTTCTTCTGCTGCGTGCGTAGTGCTTTGAGCTCTCGCTCGTAGGACTCCTGGTTTTCTCTCTCTGATTTGTGGTTCAGCTGGCTGGCGAAGCGCGCATGCTCCGAGGCTTCTTCTGCCATTTGGGCGAGCAGTTCCTCTTCCTCGGGGTCACTGAATTCATCGTCGAAATCATCATCACCGAAAATCCCGTCATTAACAGGTTCGACAGCGGTTTCTGGCATCTTTGATTGTTGAATAGCTTGTGGTTCTTCTTCGGGCACATCCTCGAAAACAGGCTCCGGAGATTCCTTCTGGTTGATGGCTTCATTGTTGGTAGGCTCCTCGGGTGGCTGTAGGACCTCAACTTCCTCGAAGCCAGGCTCTGGCGAAGGTGAACTGGAAGGAGCTTTTGTATATAGCACGCTATTATTCATTGACTGTATTTCAGAAGCAGCTTGGTCTTGGATGGCATCTCCATGCCGAGTATCTTCAATCTGGTCGTCCTCATCAGCGACTGGAGGGTTGACCCTCGTCAACGAAGCGGGAGATAAGCGTAGATCATCTTGAGTGTCTTCTACTTGCACAGGGCTTTTCTGACGTGGGGGTGGAGGGGCATCAATAAATTCAACATCGCTTTCATCTTCATCAGAAGACTCGATCTGGATGACTGCATCTTTACGCCGTCTCTTTTCCTCTTCGAGGGCGGCTTGCCGGTCTTCTTCGTTCAATACGTTTTCAAGCTCTCGTTGGACTTTTACAGCCTCCCGGATGTCCGACTCGTCTTGCATCATCCATGGTGGTAGCGGACGTGGTGCTTCATCCTGCGCCTCATTCTGCGCTTCATTCAATGTTTCGTTCTCTTCATCGTCCCGCACAAATCCCCCAGCAAAATCTTCGTCAGGTTGTTGTACTATTTTCGTTTCCGGTGAAGTATCATTTTTCGGCGCCTGGCTTTCTTTATTTTTCGCGAAGATGCTAGACCTCCAGTCTAGTTTTTCAAACGGTAGAGGCCCAGCAAATGGATTCTTCACGTTCGGGACCGGGGCAGCTGGTGCCGGTCGCTTAGGAGCTTTCTTCTTCCTCATCGCAGCTCGCAGGTCAACTTCACTGTCACTACTTGCGTTACTGCCCCGACGTTTGGGAACAGCCGCACTGGCTCTATTATTAACGATATGTGCGATCATATTGCCTCTTGTGGAAGTAACTGGTTTTGGCGCTTCAACCGCTTTCTGGTCCCACTCGGGGGCAGGGACATCCTCAAATTCTTCCTCTGCCTCTTCTTCTTGTCCCGGCGAAGATACACCATGCTGATTTCTGAGTGACAGGGCTATGGCTCGGTTTAGGTCTTCCTCTTCATCATTACGTAGATTTTCATATTCATTCCGAGACTCGAAGAGGTCATCAATAGCACCGCTCGTGTTCGGTGCAACGAAAAGTGAGTCATCTTCCTCACCGGCCATGAATGCATCGCCTTGAGAAGCATGGGCATCTGGGTGACTGATTTTTGGTAATCGGTTCAACCCTTGAATGGGGACATCCTCAAACTCATCTTCATCCTCCCATTCTACATCTTCTTCCTTATTCTGGTATTGGAAATCGAGAGCATCGACGTCAATGGGCTTGTGTATTTCGCCCAGATCTTTCTCTCTGCTAACAACACCGAGTGCCCATCCACCTTCCGCACCCTCGTTTTTGACGAGAATGTACTCGCGGTCCTTTTCACCCGCTATTCGTGCCGAACCGTTTAGGGTCAGATCGATACCAGTCATGCCGGCTTCCTGCATCAGCCTTTGTGTCAAGTGATTCCTCTCCCTTACTCTTTCAATCTGGAACTTAGAAAAGGCCATTCTATCAGGAAACATGCTGTCAAGTTGCTCTTTACTCAAACCCATTCTTAGTCGACTTCGTAATCTCGCTGCATTAAGAATATTATATCTATCGGCGGGCGGTAAACTTTTGAAGAACTCGCCCTCGAAATCAATCTTGCTGAAATCGTAAAGGTTGATGTCTTCGCCACTCTGAAACTGTCTGGCGTACTCCTCCAATTCTTCAATGCTCATGATGCGAGGGTCTTCCGGACGACCCATGTTCTCAATGCTGCCATCGAGCTCCGGCAGGTGATAGGCATCCTGTCTGTAGAACTTCCTGCTCTTCTGCCGTTCTTTTTGGCTCATACCAAGCTCGTCCACATAGACCAGCTTATCCACGTCCGGGAGCTCCTCAACAGGCTCTTCCACCTCCGCTCTCCCTTGCTGTTCTAGCTCGGCTTTCCGACGGCGCTTCTCACCGTCTTCCTCAGCAATCCGCTGCATCTGCACGGCCAGCAACTTGCCGGCCGTACGGACGGCATCTTCCCTTCGGCCCTCGCGCCTCCGCTTACGGATCGTAATTGTCTGACGTTTCAGGGCAGGCGCGCCGCCGTCGAAGACGAAGACCGGTCGGATACCGAACCAGAGCAACTTGCATATGCGGCGGAAGAAGCCGACGACATGCGAGTTGCGCAGCGCGTTGCCCTCTTTGTCGCGCACGGCTTTGAGGAACTGGTAGATCCAGATCGAGGCGTCGACGGCGAGGCGCTTGCGGTTCAGGGTCGCGAGGTTCGTCGGTCGTGCACACGGCTGGATCACCGTCCAGAGGCCGTTCACACCCATGATGAGCGGGACTTAAGACGACCCGGGGATCCGGGGTGCTATAACGGGAGATAGAACGCTCATGCGCAATGGAGCTTTTTATGCATGGTGCATGATGTTATAATTTACTCCAATAACTGTAATGATATCAGCCTTGTGAGATGAGATGATAAAATAGTCCGCAAGCGTTCGCTGCTGCTTTGTTGGAGGTGAGAAAAGAGGGTTGGATGCCTGGAAGCGACGTTGATGACGATGACTCGATGCCGCGGCGCGATAATCGCGTCTTGACAGGGATCCAGGGGTAACTTAATTGAGTAATTACTAATTAGCGCATATGTAAGTTAATCGATAAGCATTAACGTAGTGCCTGGCCGTCAGATCCCTGATGGATTTGAGACCCGACCATTTGGGATTGGATGACAACGTCTTTCCGTCCGTCTTCAATCCAACCTCAACTTCCTCGCACCGGCCTGGTAGGATCATGCAAACTCTCACAGAACGGTTACACCAAATAGATATGGAACAAAGTCCTAATGAAGCCGAGGACTCGGAGGCTTTTCTCAAGTTGCTAGTCAACAGAACCCTTCGCATCTACACAACCGACGGGCGTCTATTCATAGGCACATTCAAATGCACCGACACCGTTCGTTCAGCCTCAGTTGAATGCGCCTTTGCATGCGCAAAGCGGTAATATGCTAATAAACTCACTTACAGCATAGCAATGTAGTCCTATCCCTCACCTATGAGTACCGACAACCTTCACAGCAAAAGCTAGTTGAAGCTGCGGCCGCAAGCTCAGACCAGCATACATTTAAGGCGGATATGACATCGAGGTACTTAGGACTAGTCGTCGTCCCTGGAGAGCACATTGTCAAGATGGAACTCGAGGAGTTTACGAGCCAGATGAAGAATCGCTCGATTTTAGCGAGGAGGGATATCTACGCTAGCCACTAATACGTCGCCATAATCCTAAACCTCACAGCAACCAAGACTACCTATCATACGCAATGCTTGGTGAACGGTGCTATCAGCGTAAAGCGATAAACAGGGCTGAAGAGCAGTTGTTGACTTATAAGTCGCGAACCCGTGTTAAAATATTGCTACGAAAGTCATTCCATTCGGCCGTCTCTTCGTCTCTTCGTCTCTTCGTCTCTTCGTCTCTTCGTCTCTTCGTCTCTTCGTCTCTTCGTCTCTTCGTCTCTTCGTCTCTTCGTCTCTTCGTCTCTTC
>MU385720.1:247620-472084 GCA_022497155.1 Whalleya microplaca
CTTCGGTGACAATTATCGGATAGCGTCTGACTACGAGGAGCTGCATGAGATGACAGCCTCGCGCGCTAAAGCGCACAAGCGTTATGCAAGATGGGATGCCCATAACTTCCATGGCAGGGACCATATTCATTGTCAACAACGACAGGCTAGCGTTGCAGTGTCCTTAGCTAAGGAATATACAATAGAATAGGAGCGCTATCTTTTAGTACTACTAAGATTTTCTAAGACTTGAAGTAAATGAGAAGTGATACAGGTTTAGCCATGTAAATTATGACATGGCAAGCATGTTCTTTAGCCCCACGAACTAGAACATGACAGGCCATCCATCCATGTTTTGAGCTCGCCTTACCTGTTGTGATATCGACAGATTTATATCAACGAATGGCTATATGGAAGTCTCATAAATTTCATCCTTCTATTAGACCTCATTAAGGAAGTATCCGACATATGTGAATACGGCTGATTAGAAAAGCCATGAAACTCATGAGTTTATGCGGAGGAATATTCTGAGAATAACATGCCGTGATCTAGAACCAGAATATCCAATTTAAGTGGCCTACGAATTTCGTTTCCTTATGTGTAAGTGCCTCGGAGAAAATGAGAGAACTCAATTATTATTCTCTATGGGCTGAGTAAATCTCGGAAACGAATGTTCTTCATACCGTAATCTCTGAACTAAATTATGTTCCACGTGAGTTCGCCAGTATATTAAGAGAGTAATTGTCAGTTTATTGATAATGCATCGCAAGACTGGAGACATGTTGAGAGTAACCTTGCTTTGAAACTAGTAGTCCTGAAATACCATTTGCTGACCGTCAGTGAAACAGAAATACAGTATACAGGGAACTCCTTATAAGAGCAAATACTGGATAATGTTTCCACCATGCCAAACATTACAATTTGCCTTCACGTTTCCTCCGCTCTTCTAGTATTTAATCACCATATTCCTCCACCTCGGAAAACATCCCGCAGCAGTAGAGCTCATTCCATCGTAGCTGTGCGGAGGCGGCTAAGCGACCCGGCAAATTCATGTTCATCCTGCTAATTCTTCTTTTCGAGTGCCCTTTGAACTGTGTTCCATGCTGTTACCGCTTGAGTGTATTTTAACTCGTCGAGTTTTTTGCCCTCCTGCGGCTTGTATTTGTCCTTCTTCTTCCCGAAGTCATCAACAAGCTTCTTGAGCTCTTTCTTTGACATGGCAGCTATGTTGTTGTTCAAGTACCTCATGAACTCCATGAAATCATTATCCCTCAAAGCTTTCGCAACATCGTTGTCGTAGGCACTTGGCATCTTGGCGCACAGGGTCTTGGATATATTGACTGGAGGGGTCAAGCGTAGGTTGACGATGATGAGTAATAACTCCTCAATGCTAATATTTGAAATGTAGTAGATAGGATACATTCTAGATTGTTTCGCGGAAACTCTACAGAGAGGTCTATTTATATACCCATTTCCTACTCATTATAACTAGCATCTTATATAGGGGTTATCTTACAGCCCAGCTACCTATAATCCTTTCAGTGTGGTGTAGCTGACACATAGCTATCGGTTGCGCATGGTCTTCTGACAGACCAAACTTTATACACGACGAAGTCATATCTGGGGTCCTGAGCAAGCAATACAGGGACATATTATGACATGATGTATTAGAAATGTGTTGATTTATGTGTTGGGGTTAGGATGGTAAAGAAATAAATCCATCTGACTCGACCAAACCTCTGCAAACAAAAAGTTTTATGTGCTCTGACGTTGCTTTTATATTTTGTAATATAACATATCGTCAAGAAGTACTTCGGATGATTTAGTAAATCTTTCAAATATGGGAATTTGCCTCTGTGTTGGTTCGTGAGGTCCCTTCCCCCAACCCAATAATCTGGGAACGGAAGAAGCCGAGCCCAGGCATGACTGTTAGATTCCATTGATGCAATCCGTTCTTGGCTAGTGTAACCAACCCTAAATACACATCCTCATTCAAACTTGAACCCGCTTTAGCAAAGAGTCACAGAGAAAGAACCCAGAAAGTCAAGCTCGCTCAGTGGTGGCCATGTGTGCACAACAGTGTCATGTTGACCTTCTGATGATCCGAGATTTCGAGTGCAAATAATACCATATGACTAGCCAATGGAATTAATAATCCGTCTTCATTTGAAGGCGAACGTGGAGCCCCCTTACATTGTGCATCAAAACACGGTGACTCCCATACTTACAACAACCGACCGGTGTTAGTCCACAGACTCTGGCGATATGTTAAGCGATTGGATAAGCGAAAACACCTTTTCTCGAGGTTATAAGCAACGTTCAACGATGTTTGCTGTCTAGGGTCGGAATTACAGTGACTGTCCACTTTGATAAAAGTGTGCCATTAATAGCTTGATACTGTCCAGCTTCTGACAAAAATCTACTCCACAAGCTTCACACTAGGGACTCTCTCAGCTACATTCATTCCAAGATTTTACGATGCTCCAAACTTCTTTGATATTGCTATGAACTGTATCAATATTGTTCACGGAATTAGACAGTTCTTTTGAATGATCAGTTCCCCGAGTAAGCATGTGAATTTGAATATATCGGAATTCTAACTTAGATGTGCTGGACTTCTTTTGTCCCACCTAATCCTTTCCTTAACTCATCCACCCAATAGCAAATCACACAGTGCACATTCACATACTATTGATATGTGAGGGTACCAAAGAATGAGCTTGCCCTTGCGGCGAGGTCCATCGAACTCACCGTCCGAAAATCCAAGTCCCCCGATCAATTATTTTGGAACCGCGATTATCACGCAATCCTCACACTCGTCCGTGTACTGCCACACTCCCTGGACATCAAATCCACAATCATCAAGCAGGTCTCTCCATTCTTTTTCAGAACGCTCCATAGCAGCTAGACATGTGATCATGGCCATATCCAGTTGGGTAGCTCTCCATGGGGCGCCTCGCTCAGAGAGAACCATTTCATCTATTAAGAGAACAGAGTCTTGGGTCATTCCAGCTTTGATATTCTCGAGAATCTCTTTACATTTATGATTAGGCCAATCGTGCAGGATATTGCGAAGGTAATAAGCCCGAGCACCTGTTACATATATCACAATCAGCTCTAGTACTTTTATTAGGCTGAGTACCTTACCTTTAATGGGCTGAGGCGTAAAGAAATCATAAGCCTGGACTTCGATTCCTTCAAATCCCGGTAGCGGGTTTGCCTTAATGTGTTCTACAACAGATGCTTGCTCTTGGAGAATGATGCGGCCTCGTAACTTAGGATACCTTTCTTTCAAAGCAATGCACTGGTGGCCTAACGCTCCACCAACGTCAATAAACAAGACAGTCGAGTCCTGTGTTCCTTGGGCAAATTCATGCTCAAAATCCACTTTGTCAAGGAAAATAGGGAGAACCTCGCGTTGAGCGGCCATCCAGGGAAGGAAATATCCCATATGTTCAGGATGGGTTTGGAGCCAAAGGAAAGGGGACTCTTCCGTATGGTGGCCAATGTGCCAAGGACAATACTCAGGGTCCGTGGGGTTGGCATACCTATAACAGGGTTTCCACAAGGCCCCAGATTGTGGGAAGAGCAAGATTCCAGCCGAACTTTTGATTCTAGCCTCAACTATGAACAGTGGTATTTTCTCTCATTACCGTATTGAGAACGTGCTGTTCTCGTTGCTTACTATGGCTGTTTCGCCTCCTTACGTCCAAGGGTGTTGTGTTGACTGAGAAAAGATCCTAGTAATATAGAAATGATAAAGGACTACAGCAGTGACTTAGTCTTTAGTATATATTATTATGTCAGTCGAAGTACTACCTGTTTATCGGATCACAGGGATGTGTGGCTGGTAATCCGGATGGCTGGGTCTCTCCACAAGCTATGGCTATATATATTGAACTCTAGTGATACATAATACTTCCCTAATAATACATATACTTATAACTACTATGACACCCACACCCTGCATCTATTTTACCTATCACTATTGGTACGCACCGTCACATACATAAAACCACAAGATCTATGCTTAACGAATCTATAATCTAGTGGTATTCCAGGTGGAAGCAGATGTGTGTCGGAATTTTTATGTTACTTAGGCGTGAGGACTCTTGAGCAGGCGAAATAGCGATAGCAAGTACTTCGTATGTAGTATCCTAGAAGATTAGTAACTGTCAGTCGTCACCAGCTGATGAGGTTTGTTGGACTATAGTTGCAGGCAAAAGAGATGGATCCGTTGCATGCATCTTGCACAATTGGTAGATACAATATTTCCAGCATCATAATCAGTAATGTCACGATAATAGGGGTATTAGTTATAGTGCCTTAGGTAAGCTTATGGATCTCGGAGCAATTATTTCTCCTAGATCCCCGTTGCTTAAAAGGGACCTCCTTCTAAGCTGTTAGGAATCCTTTAGATCTTAGAGCATTACACAATTCTACTTAATTAACTAAAGTGATCACGGCAGCACCTAAATGATCATTGCACACACTGTAACTGTGACAATTATGTACATTTTAGTATGCTTTTCATCAATACCAATTAGATACAGGAGCTGTTTCTCGAAATATGATAGTAATATATTATGTCAGTTACCTGTAATGTATCTTCATACTCATTTTCACTTCAGAGTCTTGTTATATTAGATGAATTATCATAGTATTCAACAATCACAAGAGTTTTAATGATCAGCGCAGAGTCTTCTAGGTGTCTTGGATATGGACAACCTCTAAATTTCGACAATCGGGGGTCCATGCTACGTATGAACATCATGGTTGCTCGCCCGTGTAGGCCGGTTTGTTTACTTCCCCTTGCTACTCTATAATGTGTTCCAATAACGCCACTTGGGATTTTCTTAATCATCTTGCAACTTTGATTCAATGTCAACTGGCACTCCTTTTCAACTACTTCCCACCGCCACTATACCTCTAACTTCCAGGCCTTATTCAATTTTATGTATTTTGTAGTCCATGTTTTGAGATCCTCTCATTTCACAGTGAACGTATACTACATTGACGTACAAGTTCAGAGAGACAATGTTACTACCGCGAGTCTACTAGGATGCCGAAGACGTAAATGTTGCTTACCCATAGATAGCTTCACCAATGTGTCCTAGCAGCAATTCCATCAGAATCCCTTCTTTCAGTATGCCGCATCCAACGTCGGCTTTGAGATGGATTATCAGCGTTGGCTATTACGAGAGTGTTGGTCCTCTCAGGAACTCAAGGAAATGTATTTCACTTTCTGTGAGGTCTCCATGACTACGTGCATTCAGTAAGCTTACACCTAAGAGCCTTTCTTGCTCATAAATCGCTAACATAGAAATTTCATAACTATGGTAGACGGCCCCGGAGTCAAAAACCAGGTTCCAAGCTCAGAGCCCCTAAAAAACCCAACGCTGATTTCCATAGTATCCATTTTGTGTGGGAAGAGACTAGCTATTTTGATTCAGGAACTATCAAATGTCTCGAGGCGAAAAGGTAAATAAGCGACATCACAACCAAGGTGAAAAAGGACCGTGGATATTGAAATAGACTCAGGTTACGAACATCAGTACTTATTATTAGATTACTAGAGTCCTCGGGGGTAGAGCCCCTCCTATATGCAGCCACAGGATCGTATACCAGCCACCTGGATTAGCCACCCCTATTCCTATATTGGATTAACCATATCTCCCTAGCCAGTATCACGATATCGGTTCACCGGATCTAGATGTAATTACTCTGGTGATTGAGTCAAAGTTGTAGGATAAATACTCCTTAATTCTTATAAGTCTAAGTCTAATGTCACTCAAGCCTTTGGGGGATGTTGTTAAATAAGATAGTACAGCTTGTAGGCCGTCCAGCCTTCTCTATTCTAACATATTAGCGCTAAACACAAGCTGGAGTTGCATTATGACCACATATCGAGTTTTCATGTTACGATATCTCGTCGTCTCTAGAGGCCAGATTGAAAAAGCCTATCAGTCCATATCATCTTAGTTTTTTGACCCGGAATCAGCTCATCGTCTACCGACTGCTTCTGGCGGTGGCATTACAAGACACACACAGCTGATGTTGAGGTTTCCGAGTGTGACATCAGAGTTTTTACTTATAATAGAGAAGGTTCGGCGATTCTATGCTATATTATAACTACTCATCCCCCCTGAGGACCCCACATATACTTGGACTTTGCGATAATCCAAAGACATTTATTCTAATCTTTGACGATTCCAATACCTCTCTCGACTATTTGTTTATAAGCAGAGAACCAGACATGCGCCGTGTGCGACGCAAACTCTCGTTGTGAACAACTTACTCCTCCCATCCCCCCTTCTCTATCTAGTAGGACGCGCATATGTGGGTGATTGAAGCTCCTACACCCATGACTCAAGTGATATCTACAGAACTAGCTTCCTTCGTTTTTCCATAATCCCCGATACATTTGATTTACCTCTAGCTGTTCATTCAAGTCAAACACAAGACAGGTCGATGTCTTGCACCGCTGTCGTGGTTCATTGGCGTTGGGATGATTTACGCCACATAGAGACGTTTCACGACTAATCGTTGTCTCTCCCATAACTCGCTACTAGTATTCCGCCCAACTCGATACTATCATCGGCAATCGCATATACATCACCTCGCATGTCTCTAGCTTAGATGGTAGTTCATGTCAAGGGTGCTGTTTAGAGCTACTAGGGACGGGATGGCAGGTTGCGATTGACCAGGCCCATCGATTCAAATGGTTCAATACGAGGTCTAATTATAGCGGTCGAGCCCGGTGCTAAGATTCACTCACAGCTGGAAGGGTACAGTTAGTTTTAGTAAGTGAGAATCCACTAATGTACATTAGTTGCCACACGAGAGGATTGCGCTGCAAATACCATACGTTGAAGACCTCCTAAGATGAGGATCCCTGTCTTAGTCTTAGCAGGGTAATGGAAGTGTCGTGAGGTAGAGTCGTGCCAATTGACGTGCTTTTCTGAAGGTTTTGAGACTTGCTCCTGATAAATCATCTTGCATTTATTACCTCTGAAGCAGCCGTACGCTTCAATGTGTCTGTTAAAACCATCAGGTCTTCGTTCCTCTACCCGCATAAGTTTCCGCAACCCCCGTAGTCACATCAAACTGAAAGAGGAAGCTGGATAGTATTGTTAATATCATGACTCGAATTCATAATCGGAAACAATTATAGATGCCCTAGGGTTTAATAAAAAGGCCGGATCACTTCTAGTGCTCGACTCAGATTTAAGAGTAAATGTTTCGGGATCTGTTCAGGTATCGGGATCTGAAAGGCCTATCAGCATCCGTCGAAAGGGGTCCAAAAGGGTGTACATAGGTATAGCTGGAGTTCAATGTTCCAGTGCTGTTTTTATGAACTTAAGGTGGAAAATAGTTCATGATCTGTGGAAGATGAAGTCAATTATCGCAGTCCTACAAAACGAGTTCATGCAAACGTAGATGTCTGGCTGGCAGACAACAGACTCTCCACCTGAAGTGGAAGAGTCGCTGCTGCCGACGAATTGCTACGGACATCGGCGCACACAAGGCTCAAGCCAGCTAAGCCGACAATCATTGTGATTGGTATTGTTGATTAGGGAGAACATTCACTAGATAGAGTTAGGTAGTCATCCATATAATATATATAGCAAATCTTACCTTTCTAGAGCCCAGTTTGCCTGTTATTGCCCAGATTTCGAGGAATTCCATTCTGGAAACTAGGATGAATTCCCTGCATGCACACGAGAGGAATAGACCCGGAAGCTCACGGAGCATCGCTGTCTAGACCTCGCCTAGGCTAGCGGGATCACAGCATAGCAGATAAAATTGCCCTAGATGTCCTGGATTTAGTCAATTAGGCATTGTGCTTGCCTCCAGTAGACTAGCTTTATCTGCTAACCGATTTCAACTGTATTCAAGCTCAGGTTGAAGGCTTCTTGGTATCAACCACTGAGTACTATCCGCCTATTACATGAATTCAGCCACTGGAAGTACTCAACGTTACATGTAGAAGAATCCGCGTTGGAACAATAATCTGTAAATATACCGGTTCAAGTTAAACCCAGGATCGCTTCACTATAACGCAATATACTCGCAGTACTGTATTTGGAGGACTGCTTTCTGAATTTCGTCGTCTCTACACTGATAGTCGTACGCCTTTGGAAGTATATCACTGAGGGGGCATGGTTTTCTCTTAGTTCCGATGGGCTCCCCAAATTCCCTAACAGTATACGGAGTAATATACCTACATTGAATAAACATCTGAAACCATTTAGCATCGTATGTCAGAAATATGCCGTTATTTTGAAAATTGAGTACCTAGGATAGTATCCAGAATATTCTCAAATAGTCCACAAGGAGGATTCAGATTTGAGGTCTCAGTGATAACGCCCAATAATACAGAAGAGACTAAGAGGACGATTTTGAAAGTGATCAAAAGAATGGTATAACAGATTGGGTAAGTAGAGTCTTGAAAAGCCTTTACAAATTTGAGATAGACGGTCTAACCTGTGGGATCATCAGAATTAGCGTGGTTTTAGAACAGGTTGATAAATGTGTCTCTAATATGTCTCTAATATGGGTATCGTCAAGTATTACCTGATAATTACTAACTATGGTGCATGAAACCGCTCGAGGATTTTGTGGGCACCTTCGGTGCAGTGATATTCCATTGGTATCCTTTCTAAGTCCTCGACTCTCCATTGACGTGCTCAAGACTCAAGGTCAATAATAGCTATTATCCGGCGTGGCAGTACGACTGTCGGCAATATTAACTGACCCTTGGTACGGTCTTTCTTGTGCAGTCAGTGCCAAGCTTTCGTTTATCGTAAGGAGGTTACGGTATCTATAAGGAATCTAATCTATAATCGTCGAGAGACAGAACTTTCGCCATACGTGCAGGACAGATGGTTACACGCTAACTCAATAAGACACTCCGTGTCGAGCCGTCCCGATATTACCTCCTTCCGTTGAAGTCTAGTCATACGTGTTCTCACTTCGGGAGGGAAGAAGGCATGAATTGCGCGTCGCCAATGGGGCGGCTTCCCGAATGTAGGATCGTCTGGCTCTGGCAATTATCGTTAACGTGTCTTGCGCCTTCGACCCAGGACCCGTCTTACTTCCATGCTAGATGGTGCATCGGGATAATTGGGCCGGAGAGAAGCAGGGCCAATCATGGACCGCAGCCATCGCCATTTTCCGGAAATTGCCACAATTGCCGAGTTGATCTGTCACATCTTGAATCGGCGGTCCGGCCATCTTTGCCACTCACTCGAGCGAGACGACTCAACAACGGGGTACCGGGGGTTGCATCGTGTAAGCCGCGAGCGGAACTCCACTCGAGTCCGTACCACAAATTCACCCAATCCCCGAGGGGGAAGTCTGGTAGAGCGTGCATGAACTAACCCCAAAAGCCTCGATAGGAATTTATGCTTGCCGACGTACTCTTATAAATGCCAATCCTTCCCATGCGGAGCTACTAGTTAAGTACAGTGCAGTATGGGCTTTTGATGGCCCTTCTGGATCTCGTGGGCAGGTAACCCAAGCTTCCGACTTGTGATACAAAAGTCCTATCTGGCAGCCCACAGGCTAAGAAGTGGATTGGCAGGGCAGGCTAGTATTCATCACAATATGCGGGGAAAATGTACATACTATGGTACATAGCCCGTCGAATCATAAAAGGCCGGCCTAGACGCCTCGTAGTCGGATGAAGGAGAGCGCTTTGGGAACGGACCAATCCGCGAGGGTTATGTAGGCATATATCAGACGAACATATACCCGCATCACCCTTAGTCGAATCTCGCCGGTCAGAATGGTTGAAGTGGTTGACAGCCTTCAAAACTCCGTCTCGAACGGATGTGAAAGAGTTGCGAGATACGGCTAAAACCCTGCGAGATGCCCATAATAATAGGGAAAGCTTTCATGGAGCTGACATGGAGCTGACATGGGCATCTTGGCGGGTAGCTCGCTCCACCTATTTAACTACCAGACTACGCACCTGGGATACTCAAATAGGCAATCCGATATGCCCTCCTGACTTTCATCTGGCTCAATAATAGCCTTCAAGGCTTTCTGAGAGAGGCTAGCTTTAGCCTGCATGTCATCGAGGGACCCAATTCACAGGATTGGCAAACAAGACGGTGTCGGTCAGGTTCCTTGATCACATATCGGATTTGCATCTACACCGGTCCCTTGTGAGGGAGGTCCCCAATCCCCTCACCTCGACCCCAATTCCCCCAGTCTTGCTAATATAGTCAACGCACTGGTGGTGGAGAAGCGCTAGCTTCCAGATCAATGACCTCGTGCAAACCTAACTTTTGCCCTTTTGGGGAGGACCCCTCAGTTGCCAGGTTGCCTTCTCAGTGCCTCGCCGTGAGGAGTTATATCCATGACTCTTAGGCAGGAGGGGAGAGGGGCAGGGCCTTGTTCAGATTGCGAGGAGCTTGGCGGCCCTGGCATATTCGTTCACGATATTGGGATGTTGGGATGGGGGAATATGGAGTCGCTATATATGACGTGTGATAGGAGCAATTTCCCATCTATGGACCTGCTCGTTAGTTTCCTGTTCCTGTGACATCGTGGGTCATTCCCTTGAACCCGGGCTTCCGGGTTCCTATTTCCATGTGCCGCATGTCCCAAACTGACTATCAATGATAGTATAAGTTCCTGTACCGGAGCTGGTAGAAGGCGGTTCGCTTCGATTCTAAAAGGTTGCCTTCGCACGTCTGCCAGGTCATCCAGATCCCAAATACGTGAGACACTCGAAACATTGACGCTTTCAAAGACCCCCCAACAAGCCAAATAAAGTTCACAATGATACCGTTCACGCCGAGACTGTCTCGAACTGCTGCTTCGGTAGGCAAGCTTGCCCATACCACGCAGCGGTTAACATCGGCTCGGGGTTTTGCTCTAGCTCCCAGAACTCTTAGGGCAGCAACTTACAAATCCGCGTCATGGGACACAACAGCACGGCGGTCCTTCCACTATACTCCAGTGCAAAGATCAGACCGAGCTCCACTCGAGAACAGTCCCGCTGGTCTACTACCCGAGTTCAGCTTGAAAGACAAAGTTATCATTGTCTCTGGCGGAGCGCAAGGGCTCGGTCTAGTGCAAGCCGAAGCCCTCTTAGAAGCCGGGGCTACAGGTGTGTAGAAGCACGGTGCCATGATGTGACGGAGGGGAGCTAATACTGGGGTATAGTCCACGTCTACGACCGCCAGCCAGAACCGACGGTGGGCACGAAATATGACAAGGTGGCGCGCAGAGCTAAGGAGGAGCTCGGCAGCTCCCTGACGTACCATCAAGTAGACATACGAAACAATGTCGATGAGCTGAACAAGATCACTGAGAATATCGCGAACAAGCATGGCCACATCGATGGGCTTCTCGCGGCAGCTGGCATCCAGCAGGAAACTTCGGCGCTCGACTACACCGCCGAGGACTCGGACCGCATGCTTACCGTCAACGTCACCGGGGCGCTCATGACAGCGCAGGCTGTGGCGAGACAGATGATCAAGAACGATCTCCCTGGTAGCATTATCCTTATTGCCAGCATGAGCGGCAGCGTCGCGAACCGGGGCCTGATTTGCCCGTGAGTCTTGATTCCCCCTTCCCCTCCCCCATTCTCATCGTGCCAGCGAGGTGCTAACGAAAGCCAACGCAGGGTCTACAATGCCTCGAAAGCGGCCGTGCTCCAGCTCTCGCGCAACCTGGCCTCGGAATGGGGTGTCAAGAACATCCGCGTAAACACGATCTCGCCGGGCTACATCGTGACGGAGATGGTGCAGAAGCTGTTCGAGAAGTTCCCGGACCGCGAGTTCGAGTGGCCGAAGCAGAACATGCTGAACAAGCTCAGCAAGCCCGAGGACTACCGCGGCGCCGCCGTGTTCCTGCTCAGCGACGCCAGCCGCTTCATGACCGGCGCCGACCTGCGGATCGACGGCGGACACACCGCCTGGTAGAGCAGCGCAGAGCAGAGTAGAGCCGAGCGATGGAGTTTGGTAGACGGGTACATACAATTTTTTTTGGTTAATGGCGGCAAGAAGGGTTGGGAAGATCTCTCCCTCTCTCTCTTACTCCTAGGGGCGACCTTTCCAATATAAACGGACTTGGGTTCTTTGTTCTGAACGGGATGTTATTCTGCGCTGGAGCTGTTGGATAAGCGCGGTATGCACAATGCGATGCGATATGCATTAGATGATAGCCTTTTTCACATACCTGGATCGTAATGTACACCAGATTTCATTTTACACATTAAGCATGTCTAGACCCTCTCTCCCTCGCCGCCCCCTGGCTGTAGACCTCGCTGTCCGACCACCGAATAGCTTAGTTACTCGACAACGGCGAAGTAACGCCCTCGGGCCCCAACCTCTCCACGACCCCGGTCTTCAGCCTCAACCTCCTCTCGATCTCCGCGGGCGCGGCGCCCCTCTCGCGCAGGACCAGGATCTGCCTCAGGGTGCCGACGTCGAGGAACTCCTTGCCGCGGCCCACGTTCTCGAACTCGGCCTGCGCGCGCTCCTGCAGGCGCCGCCGCGCCTCCAGCGCGTTGAGCGTCGCGTTCTGCGTCGGTGGGGGGAAGTGCTGCTGCTCGACCGGGGCACTGCCCGGCGCCGTCGACGAGTTGGACAGCGTCGGGTTCGGCGTCGCGATGCCCATCTGCCTCAGGCGCTGCGAGAACGCCGGGTTCGTGGCGGAGGAGTAGTCGTCGGGGTCTGCGCCGTCGGCTTGGATGGCTGGTGCCGCGGGGAAGACGCCGTGTCAGTCGAAGGAAGACATGGGTCGGCAGCGTCTGCGGCGCATGGATACAGCGCACGCGGGTGGCTTCGGATTACTCACCGTCATCCTTCGCAGAAGATACCCTGGGCGCTGAACGCCGTGCTGAGGCGGGCGGAACGGACGGGCGAGAGCTGGGAGGAGGCACGGCGCTGCCTGGTGTTCGGGTAGGAAATTTGCGCGCTGCTGATTGCGCCGGCTTGGATGCTTTTGCGCCCATTGTCTCTTCTGGATGTTGGGTTTTGTGTCCTTTCTAAGTAGTTACAATATTCTGTAACTAATTCCACATGGACATGAGGCGACAACAGCTTCAAGAGAGTTCCTTGAGTTCCTTGAGTTCCTTGGAGGTAAAACAGAGGATTTCAAAATGACGTTGTAAAAACGTTACCTTGCATCTCGTAGATCCACTGGGACTTGTTGGCTGTAAGTGCTAGGAGCTTGGGCCACTACAGCCCCAATCCGCAGCTCTGGGCGCGTGTAACCTACCTATAAGCCGCCTGCCTGGGCTGCTTCCGAGCTACAGATTCTCGTCTGCACGTCTCGGATGGGTGCCCGATGTTTCCCTACCTAAATGTCTTCTTGCCTGCCGCTTACATAAGTATTCTCACTTCTTACCACTTCTTACATGTATGCTTCTTCCATGCTTCTTCCATGCTTCTTCCATGCTTCATTGGGTACTTAAGTACTTGGAGAAAGTGTTCTTTCTACCTTGTGTGCTTGGGAATCAATGTCTACTTCACATGCTGTTACGACTCCTCGGCTATGGTCCCTCAACCTGCTTCAGGTCATCTAATTTCTCCAAGTAATCGTTTTTATCCTGACATATTCCTCTACGCCAGACAACGTGTTGAAACGTCCGAATCCGCTTGCCTTGGCTCCCCCGTGCGGCAGTGGCATCTCGTCGTGAATCGTCATGTTGTTGATATGCACTGCTCCGGTCTCGATACCCCGGGCGAAGCGCAAGCCCCTTCTCAGATCCTCGGTGAAGACCGCTGATGTAAGGCCGTATTCGGTGTCGTTGGCAATCCGCAGCGCCTCTTCCTCGGCATCGGTCTCGATGAGACTCACCGTAGGTCCAAAAGATTCCTGCTTGTATATATCCATCTCAGGGGTCACCTTGCTGACCACAATAGGTCGCATCCTCGTCTTCGAGCTCTCCTCTACATCAATGTCCCCGTTCAGTAGCAGAGCGCCTTTACTGACGGCGTCTCTTAGGAATCTCTTATTCTTCTCCACACTCTGGGCGTTAATCACGACAAGCGCATCATTCTTGGACGGATGTATCCGCTCCACCGCGTCCAATAACTTCTTCTGGAATACTTCGCTAACCTTCTTGTGCACAATGATCTTCTCGGTGCTCATGCAAATCTGTCCAGAGAAAAAGAATGCTCCCGCGGCGCACTGCTGTGCCGCGAGGTCGAGGTCTGCATCCTCCCACACGATAACTGGCGCCTTGCCTCCAAGCTCCATCACAACGGGCTTGATATGCTGCCCTGCCAGTTTTGTGATAATCCTGCCGACAGAAGTGCTGCCGGTAAAATTGATCTTTTTAACCTCCGGGTTGGCCACGAGGGCTTCTGTGACCGCCGGCGCATTGGCGGGGTTGGTGACGATGTAGTTCAGCACTCCTTTGGGGAGACCAGCTTCGGTCAGCACAGACACGATAGCACTATGCGTTCTAGGTGCCGTCTCAGAGCCCTTGAAGACAGCAGTGCATCCAGCCGCGATAGGGAAAAGCACTGAACGTGTGCCTAAGATATAGGCAGCGTTCCTGCGATTGATGAGCTCCAATCCAGCCGGTACAATGCGAAGAATATACTCACCATGGCGCTATGGCTAATACCACACCGTACGGCTCTTTCACAACCATCGCTCCAAGGTTTGGATCATCACAAAGGGGTACAGAGCCGGCCAGACCGCCTACCCGCCCAGCCACATCTTTAAGCATGTCGGTGACGAGAGTGAGATTGAAGTCAGCCCAACCCCTAGGTGCAGCCACCTCGTCCACCATGTACTGCGCCAGCTCATCCCACCTCGCCTTTATGACGTCGGCAGCCTTGAGGAAAATATCTCGCCGCTGAGCAGTGGTTGAGTACCGCCATTGCTGTCCCGCAGCCGCAGCCGCGTCAACGGCGGCGATGACGTCGGCCTCCGTCGCGATGCCGCATCTATGCAGGACTTTTCCGGTGTCCGGCGACGTCACCTCGAACGTCTCCGCGACATGGCGCTCCTCGCCGTTAATCACAAACGGGACGGTATAAGACGACATTTTTTTTTCGCGAGGAATGAGAAATGACGGGAGCTGTAGGTCGTTCGTGGGACCAGTGAAACTCTAATTGCCCCGTAAGAGGGGGTGTTTTTGCGTTTCGATTTATTCGCTAACGTTAGACCTGCCCTATTAATCCTTCCCAGTGTGAGAATCCGTCGAGCGCATTATACATACATTCATACGAGGACGGATTGCAGGCATCCATCTTTTGCCAGGTCTTTTAATACCTCCATGTACATATATATGCACGCCCGCATCATGATCCATGTTCCTCATTGCTTCCCGGCACTTGCACCTGATATCGAGCTCATGCTGCCCCTCATATTCCATAGGTGCTAAATTACCCCCCTTGTCGCGTCTCTTATTTTCCCTCGGCTCTTCATTGGCCCCGGGCCTTCGCCTTGCCCGCATCGACCCCCGAGACCATGTCCCCGGAATCTGCAACCGGGAAATGAGAGTGCAGTGGAGTACCTAACCTCGACTGCCCTTATGGGCATTCTGACTAATCGTTTCTTGAGCATGCCGAAACGGATGCCGGGTCTTCACGTGTCGCCCGCCCTTACCGTCGGGTACCTAAGTTCATTACATACGTATGTAGTGGCTCGGTGTTAATCCTTACATAAGTACCTACATTTCGAAGTCTTACAACAGGTTAGGTATATTGGCTCTACTGGGTACCTAAACGCATGGAGAATTCGAGCTGCTCCCTACATCTTGTCACGGTGATTGCGATTGCTATGTAGGTACGCGGGTGTTTCTATAGCGCAACATGTATCTTCCATGGGCAGAGGGTTTTGAAAAAGAGTCAATTGTTCTTCTCTTCCAGTCAACTAAATTGGTAGCGAGTGTCTTCAAGACTTAGAGAGGAAATAAAAGGTGAGAATTCCCCTCACCACGTTCGAAAACAGTAGACTTAACTTTCCTGTAACACCTTTGGGGTTGTCCAGCTTGTTGTGTTCATGCTGTTCACCCTAATAATGCTCGGATGGTGAAAGGATATAATATGACCCATACGGCAAAAGGTCAAGAGACAGTACCAAATTATATCGGTAACCTTTGAGAAAGTTTACCTCATATAATATGCGATAAAAGAATAGGTTACGTCAAGCAGTGACCGAAACTTACGAGATACGTATCTTATTTGTTGCTAATGTAGCCGCCGTTGGGTAGCCATACCTTCTGTTAGATAGTTATACATTCCAGCAGTATCAAATAATATCCAACAGCACCTAATATATGTACTCGTGCGGCATTCCTACATCTTGTATAGCTTCCAACAGGTCTTGGCTCCAATCCCCGTGTGACAATCAGCATAAATTGGCAGCTGTCGAACCGTCGTCAACGACCTGATCATGTAGAGTATCACTATTGCACACAGATATATACCACAGATAGTTTCAAAAAGAACCCCCTTGCGCAGCCTGAAGTACCGTGTATCATGCTGAGAGACGTGATAAGCGCACTCAAGACTTCATTGATGGTCTCTTTCTCTTGATAGGTCTAGAATTTGGACAGACCGAACAATCTAAATGATAGATATATTTATCTATACTTAAGCCGAAGATTCACCTGCCACATTGTATCCACAAAGGGTTCCAAATCTGTATTGTCAAGTTTATTATCCCAGTCAGCCTGTAGAGGATTGCCCAAATCAGCCAGGCCTTTTTGGGCAGCCGATGGTGTGGGAGCGTGGTCAATCAACCGTTGAAGGACAGCAGCATGCTGCGGTACCCAGATTTCGATTATGTCGCGTAGAGTCAACACATTGTTCTTCGTCTGAGCCAGCTTGACCAGCGGGTGCTCAGCTTTGATAACGCTGACATCTGATCTAGGCACTAGGACGCCGTCGCTGAATGCGGCCACTGGTACCCAGGAAGAACCATCCTGCGCCTGAATAACAAGATCGCGGAACTCGACGGTAAAATTTGGAGATGCCCCGTATCTCAGGAATACATCCATGAATGGCACAGAATGGAATCTGGTCTCTTGAAATCGACCAAGGAACATATCAACCCCTCCCATTCGAAGCCAGAGACGACCATGCCAAGCCGAGATCTTATCGAAGCGAGTAGTGAAGTTCGGAGAGACGCCTTGGCTGAAGCAGTATTCAAGTGCTTCAACTCTTCTTTGTTGCGGTATAGTAATATATGTAGTGGGAGATGACAACATCATCAAGTGCATGATGTCATAGCAAGCAGTACGATGCTGATCGAAGAATGTGGTCGCAGCATCTCCCAAGGACCATTCTAGATACTCATATGCACAATATTGTAATGCAGCCAGATGGATTATTTGGGCTGGCTCAGCAAATACATCGTACCCATCTAGTAAGCGCGCCTGGATCATTTTCTGTTCTTGTGGAAGCACATTATAGATCAGCTGGCCAACTTCTCTAAGGAAAACAAACCAACGCAGAGATTTCATCTTTTGGAGACGAATGCTCAGACGAAATGTTTTCATTAAGGTGTCAACACTTTCCATTAGGAAATTTGACAAGACTAGATGGTCCTTAGATATACTAGACTTTATTTGCGCAAGTAAAGTCTACAAGTTTAGAGGTCAGCATTTGTCTTGGCTATCCTTGGAGCCATAGGGGTATAATAAGGAGTAAAGAAAGGGCACATGATTCCTGAGGTCATGACTGGGGAGTAAATTGTCACTCCAACTAGAAAAGTAAGGAAATAAAGGACTGTGCATACTAACCTGGCAGAGAGCATCAAAGAGATCAAAAGCAGCAATATAAGGCTGCATGAGAGCCATTGCTTCTGATGTCTGCAGAAACTCAATGATGGACCGATGGACAAATAGCACACAGTCAGGGAAGGTGGATAAGTTAGCCCTGCGAACTTCCAAAAATCCTCTGCACCGCCCATATATCTGTCTCCTAGTTATATCGAGTCGTCTATTAATGGTCGTATCTTGACAAGTAGACACGAGCTGTTTTATTGCAAAATCATTGTCGTGGAAGTATTCATCTAGGAACGAGTACTGTAAAAGGGTCACGGTATTCGCAATTGATGTAGGTAATTCAAAAATATTCAGGCTCAGCGGTATAAACTATATTACCCCATATTATTAGTGATTTTCGTTCTAGGTAATTTAGACAATAACGACAGGGAATTTTGCCTCGTGATGCCAGATAGAAGAGGTATTAAGCGACATCGTATATTACTTACTAGAGCTCTAAAAGCCCATTCACGATCGCACTTATGAATAGAACTTAGCAGATGATGAAACAGGCCTTCTATCTCCACAGGGCAAAGGTTGATTTTCTTTTGAATTTTCGTGAGACTATCACCGTTTAGAAGTGCTTCGTCGACTGTTTCTAGTACTAAAGAGACCCAAAGAAAGACGCCTTCGGCTTTGGTGCAAATAGGGCGAATAAGTGCTAATTCCCTGGTTTCTTCGTCAAGTGCTTGCCAGTATGGATTTGCTTTCACCTTAGTCGATACAAGGTTTGCTATATCCTGCCCTGTGAGATCACTATATGCAATCCAGAATTAGCAAATACCCGACTTTGATATTGTGGGAGGTCTATTTTATATCAAGGAGCTTTTAACTCCAGAGTCCAGGTTTATCTCACATTGGCAAAGGTAAGCCCTAAAACGAGTTGAGATATGAAAGAAAGGATTATGTAATACGTACTGAATCTTGAATTGTGGACAACCTTCAAATGCCTCTCTAAAGACGTTCCAATCTCGGCTCGAAACGCATATCTTGAGATCGTCGGGAGTTTTTCTGACCCACTCAGAGAGTGTACGCGTCATTTCTATGTGGCTGCCTTTTAGTTCATCCAGGCCGTCTATAAAGAAAGCAAATCGTTTCGAGGCGATCAGCTGTTTCTGCTCGAAAATATTATCAAAAGCTTGGCGAATATCTCCCTCTCCAAAGGCGGCTGGTGAATCAGCCAGGCCTTGAAACGCATTCCATTGTTCAGGGAACGCTAGGGGAATGAGATCTGGAGATGCGCTAAGAATTTGGAACAAGAGCGAGCGGAGAAGAGCCTTCCAACTATTCTGCGATTCGTCAGGTTTCCAGAAGAAGAATTTTGCAACAATCAGCTTTTTGTCTCCAGCCCACAAGTGTAGGAATCTTGTTAATTCCTTATGACAGCAAATATATTTCATTAGTGTCGACTTCCCGGACCCTAGCTTTCCAGAGACCTATATGTAAAGCATCTCATGTCAGTTTCTTAGCCTACCTTTTGAAATTATGTGAATAAGGCACGTACTAACTCTATGTTAGCTTACTATCACCACAGATCTTATGGAGAGAGATAGGGGTTGTATTCGAGAATATAAGGCCTAGGGAATGTTTCCGAAGGCTTGTGTACACACCATGGAATATCCCCCCACGATCCCTAAGCCAGTCAATGAAAGTGTCTCGGGCACGAGCTTGACGATCAAGCAATAATCTCTGCGGCCATTTCTCGTTCTTGTGGTCTTCGTTCACGTCGGTTTGGGTTGCAAATACCCAGCTGACTAGTATGTCAAAGAATATCATATTAGCTTCCAGAGGCTACCCTTTTAGAAAGTCTAACATATTTCCCTGGTTGGATAGGGAACTTCACTGTATGGATATCTTAAAAATATCCTACTTACTACTACAGGTTAGCTAGTGTAGGTATACAAGTATAAGGGATAAGTCGAGAAACAAAAGTTCAGGGGTTCAACATGGCATCTTTTTGTACATACCATGTCACTTTGTCAGCAGGGCCTACATCTTGGAACCTCTCATTCATAGATGGAAACCTCAATGCATCAATGACCTTGCTTTGGTGCATCCTCGAGATGGCATCTTGGGTGATGTCTAGGATAGTCTGAATGTGGCTAAGGGAAGCCTGACTATCTTGCTTGGAATCTAAGGACGAACGAAGGGCACGCATATCCTGTTGGATAGATTTAAACTCGTCGCCGACTTTATCTTTCGATTTGATGATATCATCGAGTTTTTCGTGCATTTCGCTCCTGCCAAATTAACTTTGTGAGCATCCAACATGAATCGGCCATATTCTCTATAGAACTACAGCACTCTCCAAAGTTGCGAAAATACAGCAGACAGTACTATCTCTCATATTGACTAACCTTGTCATAGCCGCAAGCTGAATTTGCAATTGCGACCTACACCGATCGAGTTTCTTTTCAAGCGCAAATTTGTCCTCGTTTCGGCGTTTGTTTCGCAGAACAGCACGGATGCTATCGACCTTCGACTTCGGGCGTTTCGCTTTCAAAGTCTCGACCAAAGTCAATAGATCATTAGACAGATCTAAACACTCTACGGCTAGAGAATCCAATGCCTCTTGGTCGGCTGACATGTATGAGGGCGACTTCCGCGAATCCAACTGGATTGCCAGACGTTTCATATGACGAGTGTCACGCTCAAGACTTGGATCTAGTGAAGTCGAGCCTGAATCTCGCAGGCGCTTGGCCTCGATGACGATTTTGAATCCATACTCAACAAACTGGCAGATGTTAGCAGCCAGCCCGAGAGCTGCAACCGCCTCCATATCGTCAGGTTCTTCTCCGTCCAGGCCGTGATAATCATCAGAGCAGACTGGGAACTTGCTGAGCTGAGACTGCTGAGTGATAGGTATTTATGATGGGCGATGCCTCCGCTGAGTGGGGAGCTACGCCATCTTTCATTGGACATGTTACAGCGGCTATGCGGACTCAACCTAGGTCGCAGCCGTTTCAAACCACCCAGAAGAAACTTTCAACAACTTCATTGGATGGTGGCATATGCAGCTGTTGATCCTTAGAACTAACATCAAATGGAGAGGGTACATGAGCTGACCTACTCTCCATCAAATGGGGGCGCCTTATTTGTTATATAAATACCTAGTATGTGAATGGGCTATGGGTTATCTTGGATAAGTGCATGTTAGATTTGTGTATTCCGCAATCCGTTCGGATTACTGTACAGAGTATGTGAAGCCTGTGGCTGCAGGAAAGAGGTTCACCGTGTTGAAACGCTAATAAACTGTACTCGACTCGCACCAAGCAAGCTGCGCCACAGCTCAAAGATGGCGATCCCATTTTCAGAACCTTAGCAGTCGCAAACCTTTCCAGTTCCAGATGCATAACTAACGTACTCCAGAACGCCATAGGCCAACGTTACACGTTACATTGAATGCTCTCGTTTATACTGTGGTCCGAATGTAGTTCCAATGGCTAAAGATGGGAGCTCGCGGCTAACAGCTGTCTGGTTAGTCGTTTTTTAAGCCCCTTTATCCCTGGCCCTCGTACGCTGAGGTCGGACCGCAGAATCGCGATACTGATTTCCGACTAGCTTTCTAGCCTCATTCCTTTGGCTCTCATGTTCTTCACAACGCCATTCATTAATAGGTAAGCATCATGCTGTTGAGACCCTGGGTATTCCAAATGCCAGATGACTAATATGACTTTATAGATCAACCACGGCTGTCATCGTTTCTGTTACTGCTCATCTCCGGTGCTGTGGCTGTCATCGCTAGCCTCTTTTCAAAATGGCTCCCCGGTGCAGATGGGAGATTTGGTGAGTTTTGTCTATTCTGAACGAAGAGGCAACCTCTGATAACCTGAGCAGATTCAGATGCTATCCTTAAAGGAATGCAGTCGTCCTTGCCACATCGACCTCGCCGTTTTTATGTTCCTTGTATTATTCTTCTTATTGTTATTAGACTAGAGACCATGCATAGAATCATGTATAACTTCCAATGTACTACCGAAGGCATAGAAGTAAGTACACAATCTGACCTGATAAAGGAAGATCAAACTAATAATAGCTAACAGGCCTTTCTCCCTGTGTTATTAGCTGCTCATGAGTTTCTCTCCCACCGTATAGCGCCGGTCGTGTCGGATGAGCCTGAAGATATGTGGGGCAACCCGTTGGAAGATTTCAAGAACTGGATCATGGAGTCCCCGATTACTTTGTTCTTCAGCACTTTGCTCTTCAGTTATGGTGTTTTCATGGTCGCAGATTTCACCCCAAGGTCAACATATTTCTGCTCGACCTTGATAGACCCTAACTCATTCATCGTTTCTCTCCAATGGTTGGGTGTGTTCATCGATGCGGCGGTGATCATAATGCTTTGGAGAGTGTTATCATGGACGCGGACCACAAAGAATCGTCTTCGAACACTTGGTGGGATTCTTGTGGTAGCGTCTCTTGGCGTCTCATTCTTATGGCTTGCGACTCAAGTCTCTCAACGTCGCGAGATCATTGGGCACCATCCCTTTAGAGGAATAGGCTCTCTCTACTTCTTCGATGTTTTTAGCACAGGCCTATTGGTTTCCGGTCTCGTCATATCAGCCGCTCTTTGGATCTGCGATTCGACAGTATTGGAACCCACGGCTGTCGCAACATTCACCTCTGGTATGTTGTCTAGCATCCAAAATGTGTTGCTAATTGGCACATATCAACAAACCTCGGCCATACAACCCCTGATGATGCTCACCATTATCTCGGTTGGCTTCAGCACATTTACATATGCGAGCAATATGAGATGGATCGTTGTCGTCAAACGGACTTTTCTTCTGTTGCTGCTGATTTGCATTATCATTGCATCAATAATATTTGGCGTTATAAAGCATAAACCGCTAGATCGTCATCCTGTCGACGACCTCGTCTACAAGAGTAGGGTTGAGGCAGATCGCTGGCTCCGACATGCAACCATTAGCACGACATTAAAACCTGCAGTCGCCGAATACAAAGACCGGCATCATGGCCGTGACCCGCCAAGGAACTTTGATAAATGGTTTGAATTCGCGCAACAGCGGAAATCAGTTGTCATCGACAGATTTGACCAGATCGAGAATGGTGAGTTATGCTTGGGACCTCTAAGTACTTGTTCCACACTATTCTAGGAAGTCCTAAAACAATAGCCCTCAGTACCTGAACTATGTCTTAACCTACAGGTAGCGCTAACTATAAGTCTTGCAGATATTTTACCTTTTTGGGGGATGAAACAACAGAAGATTCGCGACGGCTTCGAAATTCTAAAAGACCTGCCAGATATCGGTATCATTAAAATTACAGATGGTAAAGCATACCACAACGAACCATCTGATCCTCTACAGAAGGTAATTCTTGACGAGGCGGTGTCGATGATTTCAACTTTCGTTGAACATCTTCCCACTATGTCTATCGCGATCAACCTACAAGAGCGTCCAAGGGTCCTTGTTCCTTGGAATGAAGTGCACAGATTGACGTTGACCGGAAGTAAGACTCGTTTTAAGCTACTCCCTAATCATCCACGGAAACGTCAAGAAGATGGCTCTGTGCCACTAGCTGGTAACTCCAACGATGCGTTGAAGACACCGCTGAAGCCGACTGTGCGACCCTACGTATCCGCAAAGAAATTCCGGCAACTCCAAGCACTAGCGTGCCCTCCCGGGTCAGCTACCCGCGCAGGCGTCCATTGGGATGTGCGAGACTTCTGTTCCTCCTGTGTCGCGCCGCACTCCCAGGGGCAATTCTTGCAAGACTGGGATATGTCTCTTAACCCTTGTCATCAGCCAGACATATTCAATCTTCATGATTTCCACACAACACCTCATCGCTACGAGCTGTACCAGGACCTTTTGCCCCTTTTCAGCAGATCCAAAACAGGTGGCTTCAACGACATTCTCATGCCACTTGCCCGACCAGACATCGACCAGGAGCCAGAAACTCAAGCATTCAACGAGAAGAAGAATATCATCCATTGGCAGGGTGACTTGAAAGACTCGAAAGCCACTACACAACAATCTTTTCATGGAGGGCATCGAAACCGACTCATCCACTTCACGAACAATGCCAGTACCGCTGACGAAGTTTCGATGCTCCTTGGCATCTATGTTAATAAGCAAGAAAAATTTCAATTCGAAGAAACACGGGTTCGAGAGGCCAACGGGCCCCTGCCTTTCGAAACCTCGTTCACCAACATAGAAGCTTGTGACGACGCGGACTGCCAGCTCCTCCACCAGGAGTTCGGCCTCAGAGAGCCGGGTACGGCACTCGAAAACCGGTACGTCATGCTCCTCGACAGCGCCGACGGGCCGCCCCCAAATTTACTTCGTATGCTACGCTCCAACAGCGTACCGGTGCTATCGTCCATCTTCCGCGAGTGGTACACAGAGCGGCTAATGCCGTGGGTTCACTTCGTTCCCATCGACGTACGATATCACGCCTTGCATAGTACGCTGTCGTACTTCATAGGCATGAAGGGTCGTGGCTCCGTAAACGGGCGCGAGCCGCTTACCGAGCCCCGGACAGAAGACGCGCAGTGGATCGCTGAGGAAGGCCGTAAGTGGGCTGAGAAGACCCTGAGGAGGGAAGACATGGAGGTCTACTTGTTTCGATTACTACTGGAGTGGGGCAGGGTCATTGATGACAATAGGGATAATCTAGGCTTTGTCTTGTAGGAATAGTATATAAAATTTGGTATCTGCTGTTGGGTTGGTTTAGGATAGAGAGGTATACTTACTATGATTAATTCAGACAAATTCATCGTCTATACCTTTCTCTGGCCGTGACTTTCGCCTTAGAAGTGTGCTGCCATGCCTTCATGTGAACACTGCTCTCAAGCCTTAAGAGATTGAAGGTCACTTACTGTAGGTGTACCAAGCCTGAGTCTTTATAAACATGCAGAAGCTGTGCCTATTTATGTATTATTATTCCATGTGGAATCTTCATGTGGAATGAATGCTATTATGTATTAACTATCTCTCTACCTCCTACCTACCTAGGTACTTCATGTATTACCCCGAGAATTGCATAAACTCCGATTTGAATATCTAGGTACCTAGGTCGTGATTGTGTACCATGTGACGTCGTCATAGCCACCTCACAAGCTCGGTCCACACGTTATGTACATGTAGTTACAGTGCCAGACAGCTCTATCGCTCTATCGTTATTACTACTCCCCACCAATCCAATCTAATCCAATTCACGCCGACATCACCAACCTCACAGCCCGATTGACGACAACTACATATCTCAGAAGTGCGATACTAGAAGTGCGATCCGCAACGATTCGTTGAGGCAGATTTTAATATTTCATCAATTGGGACTCAAACATCACTGCCAATATACCAATAGGCTACGCCGAGCTGAACTCGGACCCCACTGACCATGGCGGTCATCGACGAAGACACCTTTTCTAGTATCCCGTGGAACAGTGATGGAGCCGGACCGGCGGGCTCGAGCTCGTCGACATCGACGACGACGCCCACCTTAGAGGCAGAGCCACCTACCACTGAAGATCAACACCACGGTCAAGATCTAGAGCGCCAGGACCCGGGCCTGTCTGGCGACATACTCGAGTGTACCGTATCTAAACCCCGCAAGGAGAGCGATGGCACTAAGGACGCATTTGTATCATATTTGATTACCACAAACGTAAGTACCCGGGAATATTTCTGCCAATGCTTCATTATAGCAAGAGATATATATATCACCACCAAGCGCATAACAGAGAAGAGAGTCAGCACACTAACGATGCCTGCCGCCATAGTCAACATTCCCTTCTTTCCAGAAATCATCCTTCACCTCCCGCCGCCGTTTTACCGACTTCCTTTTCCTGTATAAATCACTTTGCAAAGAGTACCCGGCATGCGCAGTCCCGCCATTGCCCGATAAGCAGCGCATGGAGTATGTGCGAGGAGACCGCTTCGGGTCCGACTTCATGAACCGGCGAGCTTTCTCCCTACAGCGCTTTCTCGCGCGCGTGGCCCTGCATCCCATCCTCCGCCGGGCGCCGATCCTCCACTCCTTCCTCGAGTCGCCCGACTGGAACGCCACGATGAAGTCCCGCGCCTCTAGGACGAGCGTGACGTCGGACCAGGGCAGCGGCGGCGTGTTCGACAACTTCGCCGACACCTTCATCAACGCCTTCACCAAGGTGCACAAGCACGACAAGCGCTTCATCGAGGTGCGCGAGAAGAGCGACAAGCTGGACGAGGACCTGGGCCACGTCGAGAAGGTGGTCGCGCGCGTGGCGCGCCGCGAGACCGACCTCGAGGCCGACCTGCGCGACCTCGAGGAGCAGTTCCGGAAGCTGATCATGCTGGAGCCCGGCGTCGAGGGCGCCGTGCACGGCTTCGCGGCCAGCGTCGCGGACACGGCCAAGGGCCTGCGCAAGCTGCGCGAGCACACGGACCAGGACTACCTCGGCAGCCTGCGCGACATGCAGGCGTACAGCCAGGCGCTCAAGAACCTGCTGAAGGCGCGCGAGCAGAAGCAGCTCGACCACGAGCAGCTGACCGAGTACCTGAACAAATCCTCGCTGGACCGCGACGCGCTGGCGTCGGGCTACGGGGGCGGCGGCGCGCTCGGCGGCGCGGGGGGGTTCCTCCGCTCCAAGCTCGAGGACGTCCGCGGCGTCGACCACGAGGCTTCGCGCCGCGAGCGCCTGCGCAAGCTCGAGATCCGCATCGACGAGCTCACCACCGAGGCCGAGCGCGCCAAGAAGACGTCCGAGATGTTCGACGAGGAGGTCGTGAAGGAGGTCGTCGACTTCGAGCGCATCAAGCGCGTCGAGCTCAAGCGCCAGTTCGGCGGCCTCGCCGACGCCCACGTCGAGTTCTACGGCGGCGTCGTCGAGGTCTGGGAGGAGTACGTCCAGGAGATGGAGAAGGAGGGCTTGAGCGCTTCTACGTATACCGGTTGATCACTTACTGAACTAAGCTTGGGAACGTCTCCATGGCATGACGGCATACATGAGATTAGGACTACAGAGTGAGTGGCCAGCTGAGACAGGGAGCTCGGCTAGCTATGTTGGGTAGGCTGTGGCCAGCGGCGTTAGGTCAGGGGAGGGGATATCTGGTAAATAAACCCACGAGAAGCAAGAGACACAGATGGATAGGCAGCGGCGGCTAGGTGGGCGAAGAAAGGCATGAATCAATCAATCCATCAATCAGGGAAGAAAGGGGAGGGGAATTATTCAGACAAGAGAAAATGGCGTTGTGAGCACAGGCTGGCTGGCTGGGTTTTTGTTTGATACGATACGATGAACGCATGCAGAGCAGGGCTGAGCCTATTACCTACCTACCTACCTACCCAAGTAAACCTACATATCTCATGAGTGAGCCATTGAGTATAGAGCCATTGGCCGCATTTGCATATTCAAATTTTTTTTTCTCCGTCCCTGCGAGATCAGCAACCGGTGTGATTTAGTTCATCGACGTCGTAGGTATTACAATTACTCGCCCGCTAGCCCTGTTTAGGTCGATGGCAGGTGTGCAAACGAATTCAACAACATTCACGGTTCACGCAACAAATTCACCTTTCCAAATCCCATAATTTCCAGAGGAAAAACCATGCGAGAACAGAAATCTTCCAATTGCACCGACCAAGGTGGCCTCCCTAACGCCAACCCGGCTATGCTATGCTATGCCGATAGCTTTATAAGAACTATGTATATACAATCAACGGGGGGGCGCCGCAGCAGTGCGCCATGACTGTCAATTCTAGCTTTAGGTGTATGAATTACCGGTTTCCCCAAACCAAAAAGGCTGTTGTGTTTCGATTCGAGTAAGTGTAGTTAGTTAGTGCCATGCCCATTGGATCTCTTCATCTTCGTTATCGCAGGCCCCTTCCTTCCCCTTCCCCTGTACCTTCCCCTTTACCTACCGCCGCCACCGCCACCGGTCAGCAACCGCGAGCTCGGTTTCTCGTTCCGGACCCCTCCCCTCTCGTCCTCGTCCTCGTCATCATCGTCTATACTACCCAAACTAATGCGCTCACGTGCGGCCACGGCGCCACTCCCACTCCCACTCCCGCTATCGCTCTCATCGTCATCATCGTCATTCTCCTCGTCCTCGGAGCCGCCGGCGAAGGCGTCGTAGAGCTCGCCGCCGCGGCGCTTCTGGCCGCCCTTCTCGACCCCGGCGCCGTCGAGGCCGTCGACTTCCTCGTCGTTGAGCAGCTCGAACTCGTAGTCGCCGCGCGGGTTGTTGCGCAGCCGCTTGCGGCGCACGAACCAGAACCACGCGCCCAGGCCCGCGCAGAACGCCACGATCAGCCCCAGCGCCCCGTAGATCCACGCCTGCGTCGCCGACGACACCCCGAACGTCGGCAGGAACGACGGCAGCCACGAGCTGCCCGTCGTCGTCTCCTCCGCCGCGGCGGAATCCGTGCCCGTCGGCGTGGCGCTGGCGACGGCGTCGCCCGCGGTCTTGGTCGGCTTCACGGGCCGGTCCGGGTGGTCGGATGGAATCTCCGTGGGGATGGCGGTGTTGGTGGCCTCTGCGGGTGGGGGAAGGCTGGTTGTTCCTGCTGTTGGGGTGGCGGTGGTCGTCACATCGTGGTCTGCGTCGTCGTTTTCGTTGGGCAAGGGTAAGACCTTGGCCTTGGAGGCGTCGATAGATTCACCCCACAGCTTTAGATGCCAGTCGACAAAGTTGCCACTATGTTCATTGACCTTGGTGTCGCGAACAATGAGAGTCCATGTACCAATACCAGACTCGCCCCTGAAAGCTATTAGTATCAAGCGGTTCGGCAGAAAATTATATTTCAAACTTACCAGTGAGCCACAGACATGAATGTCCAGTCGTCATAGCCACCTTCGCTCTTGTCAAGCTTACGAGTAGCTGAGAGATGACTGATAACTTTGTCCGGGCTGATGAGGTCAACGCTCAAGTCACCACGACGACCGTGCTCAACGTTCATCGTAACTGTGACATGTTCAAGACGCTCGAGGTTTGCCTCCTTCAGCATGTCATTGGTGACTTCGAAGTTGACCGAAAGTCCCTGGTCGCCCTGGGGAATTTCCTTGTGGACATGTAGCCAGGGAGAATAGAACCAGGCCTGGGGCTTGACATTCTTCCAAGTCTTGGCGATCTCAACGAGAGCGTAACTATCGATCTTTCCGTATCCAAATGTGTGGCTGAACTGCCTGCCACTGGTAGTAGGCTGCCATTCGCCTTCCTCAGGGTCGACGGGGATGGCACTTTGCATAGCAATGTATTGCATGTCTCTCCAAGTCAAATCAGGGCGAATCTCAAGCGCCAAAGCAAAGATACCTGCAGCGAGAGGTGCAGCCGCAGAGGTACCTCCGTGTCCATTGTAACATGAATTCTCTCCTACGTCAGTGGTATGCTATTATCCTGTCAGTATACAATCTAGCTTCCCGTCTCATGTGAACTTACAATGGCGTCTCCACTACCACTGCTGTACGTAACAACGAGTTGAGCCGAACACTTTTCCGAGTAATAAGGATGCATTCCCTTCCGATCAATGGCGCCTACCGTGATACTGTAGATGCTATTTGTATATCCATCAAAATTGCAGTTGTCGTCGCTTGCAGCACCATTGCCGCTAGCGAAGACATAAATGGATCCCAAACCCTCACGTCCCTTTTGGATGCCATTTAGCATAGCCTTTCTGATAAGCAAACCAGGGGCATCCATAGACATCCCATCATCGGGCGGGCCCCAGGAACAGGAGTAAATCTGGTTATGCTGAAAGTCGTAATTCATAGCCTCGGCCTCATCGGCGTCGCTAATCGGCTTACTAAGGATTCGAATTCCAGCAATGTTGGAATCGTATGCGACGCCAACACCGCATACGTCGTTCCTGGCAGCCGAGACCTCTCCCGCACAACGTGTACCATGCCTATCATCGGATAACGTTGGGCGAGGGTCTGGCCTCTGATCGTTGAAGTCGTAACTACCGAAAGCATAGTAATTCGGTTTCAAGTCGTTGCTGTCCATATCCAGGCCATCGTCGACTATGGCCACGGTTGCATTCTTGCCAGTGACTCCCGACAGCCAGACGTCGGTGACGTTCACGTCGTGGCCGACTTGAACGGGGTTGAAAAGATGCCATTGCTCGTGGAATATAGGATCGTTGAGGCCGAGCTTTTGCATTACCGTCTTCTGTCTTTCGAGGGCTTTCGCATCAACCGGGTCTGCTCGTTTGATGGTAGGATAGTGACCGGCTGGAGGCGGTGGGATGACTCGCTTCTGCATGGGAGCACGCAGTTTTTGTTTATGCGACGACTGTACACTATCTAGGATGTCCACACCACCCAGTGATCGCTTTCGTCGGCGCTCTTGTACTGCTCTCCGTACAATATCGTCCTCAGATCTGATGGTGGAGAAGACGTAGTGGTGTGCAAGTTCGCCCAGCTGGCCCTCGTTCCTCAGCCCTAGCCTCGAAGCGACGTGTTCAGGCTGCACGTCCCGCGCAAGTTCTACCACATAGTAATCATGCGAGTCGAAGTTTCGGCGCTGCAGGCCGGCATTGCCCAGTCCAGCCAGGCCGCCGACCACGAGGCCGACGAACGGGGTGAACTTCATGGCGGCGGATGATGAAGGGGGGGGGGGGGGGGGGTTCGCCGGGCTCAAGAGTCGGCTGTAGAGGAATTCAGGTATCTCGAGGGACTGGCCAAGGAGCAGGTCAAAGAGTCGGGAGCGTAGGATGTCGTAATGACTCGGTAGATGGACGAACAGGCAACGAACAGACAGCAAGCAGACAAAACGCCTTCCCCTTAGACAATGCACGAACCCCTTTTTGTGAAACGGTCAATCAAAGAATACGTAGGTGGGTCAAGAAATAAAGCGTATCCATCGAATTCGAGGGTCTACTAATTACGATGGTAAGCCGTGTAACATTGGATGTAAAGGTTGACGATGAGGCGGAGGCGAGGTGTAAGGTTGTAAGTTAGGATGACAAGATACATGTATGGGCAAGTATTGAGTCGCGGCGAAACATGAGTCGGCAATGGATTATTAGGGTCGTCTTAGTAATGTAAAGACAGGTGTTCCGAGAAGGGTCCTTCAGGTGATTAGCTGCCCAGGTGCGCTAAGCCACGCAACTTACAAGCCCAGACTAGCCCAGACTAGCTAAATATGGATCTACATACAGGCCTGTGATTGGCTTCGCTCTCAGCCGTTCTGCCGCCGTGCCGTCAGGAAGCCTTCCTATGTACTACTGCATAGTCTGTACCCAGGTACCTAATGTAAACCCCAAGGGTCCCTACCCCACAAAAGATGACAGTGCATCTGAAGACTAGGCTCAAGCAGTTCATATCCTAAATACATAAATGAATTTAAGCAAGATGACGAGCTATCTGGCTTCCTCTTATAAAGTCATACACGTACAGCTCAATTTATGTCAACCTCTTCTCGTTCTACCCAAGATCTGCTCTTCTTCCGACAGAGCCGTTAGCACTTGAAACAACCCCATTTCAGCCAAGTAATTCATGGCGACTATGGATTACGTAGGCACTTTCATACGCTGTTATGGGATAATAAATATAATAAATTACGAACAACCGTATGAGATTATACATAAGGGGACCAGTGGGTTGGTGCTTATGGAACACTTATGGTTAGTTCAAGTACTAGTAGATACATAACAGTATGTCGATATTTCTTTTCTCGCACCTCCAGCTTATTATTACTCCTTGGCTCGCTTCCAAATGAGTGGCTGCTTATTACACGATACATAGAATAAACACATGCTTGACGACTTGCAACCTGGAACATCACAGCTTGTACGTACGTGTATGCATGACATCACAACGGCATCTGGATCTACACAGGTATCCACGCAGGCCATGCCAGATTAAAAATAGCAGATGGAAACTCCAACTCGTTGGCTCACACCCAATCACGGCTCTTCCCGGCGGTAGTAGGAGACTATGTAGAGTTAACTCAGAAAACAAGAGTGCTGCTAAACTAATCAAGTCATTAAGGTTCGATTTCTAACAGAGCTATTGGTTTCCGCTTCAGTAGCTCATTTACTATGTATGAGTTCAGACAATTCAAATGCTCTCATACATACATATATCTAGGTACATTCAATTGATGATTGAAGATTTCCATTCTTACCTTACTTATCGCTTACACATATACCTTGTTTACGTAAGCCAGAACATGAGGATATTCGAGTTACACTTTATCAGCCCTAGTTAATATGTTACATATATTCATTATACCGGTCAAACAAGACTGATGTTGTGTGACCTTTATCCTTCCTTCTTTTCTGTTAGTTCCGAATTTACAGATTAGCTGTGCACCATTTCCTAGTCCTAGAAAAAGGAAACATAGTCGTTCCCAGCCACCGTATTTCGTAGTTTTTTTTTTTCTCTCTCCCTCGGACTTTTGTATTACCAGCCAGCTTAGACGCCATCTTTCGGCTCACGCATAACACCTCAGTCGACAATTGCTAACTTTGCTCCCAGAACCCACTCGCGTACATGAGAATCAGGGAAAACAATCGCGATTCCCGTCTAGGAGGTTGACCGCTTCTTTTTCGAGTACTTAGACCAAACAAAGATGAAATAAATTTTTTCCTTACTCGTCTACATATATAATATTCGATCTGATTGTTCTTGTCCGAGGTCAAATGTGCCTTGCCGGACACTGTTCCGTATCGGGATTCAAACGAAAAAGCCGGGAGGCTCGCCAGGTCGAGTGCAGATCCCATCGCAAGATCCCAGCAGCTTCCGTTTCTCGCTTTTTTTTCTTTTTTATTATCTCTTCCTCCCAGCCTTCAGCCTCGAAGAGCTAGCTAGGCAAGGGTAGCAGGGTAGCTCTCGGCCAGCCTACCTTGGTCCCTACTTTGTATGCAGCCTGCCCAGCCCATCCATTTTCCAACCTTTTGGAGCATCTCCATCTGCCATCCTACCAATAGTAATTATTATTATTATATCCATACGTCTATCCATACGTCCTACCTAGGTTAAATCAGATTCTCCCGCTTTGGATGCTACCTAATCACCTACAGCTCAACTTGCATGTGTCTACAGCGCATTGGTCTGTCTATCATGGACGTGGGCATCGCTGCATGAGAATAGAACGGAGCTCTTCCCACTTCAGCCTGTCTTGCAACCCAATCATCGCTGCGCCTAACATCTGTTGCCCACCATGCACGCACCATACTGGGGCCAATTGCCAGCTCCCAAAGCTCGTCGCAAGTCCGAAGACGACGATCTGCCTGATCGCAGACAGTCGTTGGATTATTCCGCGCCCCGTGCCCAACCTCGATCGAACCGAACATCCGTACAAACCACCGCCACCGACACCCATACCGACTCTACCTTCAGTCCCTTCGTGTCTCCTATAACTTCCAGCTTCCCAGGAGGCGGGCTTGCTCCTCGTCCGCCTTCCTTACCCTACGGACAAAACAAATACTACCCGCCAGAGCTGCTCGAGAAGCGCCAGCGACGCACCGGCCGACCCCACCAGGGAAGTCCGCTCGACGCCACCACCACCTCGCCTCCCCCTCCGCCAGCTGCTCCCGATGTCCCAAGAGGTCCTCCGCTCAGCTACAAGTACGGAAACGGCGGACTAACGTATACCTACGACGCCAACGGCCAGCCAGGGCCGCCGCTTTCAGCTCGCAGATCACCGCAGACGGGATTTGTGGGTATGGACGCCGAAGCTTTCTACACGGACGCTACGCCACCGGCCGACAGACTGAACCGAGCACCTGTACTCGACCGGTCTCTACACAACTTCGATGAGAGCGGCGGTAGAGATATGGGAAGATCCGGATCTACACGCCAGCCAGTGAACGGGGACCGGTTAGAGAAGGCTGGCATAGACCCTTCTTCACACAAGGCCGAAGGTCCGGTCAATGTGCAGCCACAGCGCAAAGTATGGGCAAATGACCGGTCACCATTGCAGAGGCTAGAAATGACACTCGACAGCCTGACCAAAGAGGAGAAACGGGCCCGCGTAGAGGCTGCCGAGCGGCGTGCGAGAGAACGAGCGGCACAGAGGGAACAGAGGGAACATGCCCCAGACCGAGACAAGCTCCAGCCTCCACCGGAGCGCCAAGCCGGTGCGCAGGTTCGATTTAGAGATCGCCGTCAGTCAGTCGATCAAGGTGAGGCACGGCGAGTCATTGCAGATGACCCGATCCAGGCACAGCCGTCTGCCGCAACCCGTGGCTCGTTATCCCAGAACTCGTCGATGGAAGGGGAGAGATATGCGCCGTCCGACCCATCCACCGAGTCTCCCATGTCAATTGCCAAGAATCGCAACATCGCCGCACACGAGAAGGTGGATCTGCCTCAGCGTAACTTGAGCTTCCGTGAAAGAGCTGCGAAGAATGACATAACCCCGACCAAAGATGCAGCAGAAACTAGCTCACCAATGTCAGCAGTCACGACACCAGGTGGAGGGTTGGCTCTTTATCGGAGTGCAAGCAATAAGCTTAAGAAGAACCCACCTGGTGATCCGTGGTACAGCGCGCGCACAGAGGCCGAGGAAAGGTCCGCCGCTCTGAATCGACGCAAGGTGCAGCCTGAGGAACCAGACGAGCTACCCAGCACCGTAGGTGCAGCTTCGATGATGTCCAGATCCACAGGCGGGACGATCAAGAAGAAACCTCCACCGGAGATTTATGACAGGCCTCCGTCAAGAGGTAAGGAGATCGATCGATATGAGGAGTATGACGACACCCCAAGTCGAAGAAAAGGAAGTTTTGCTGCAGCAATTGGGCTAGGTCGTGCCAACTCGATGGGGAGCAGTCGACCCCCGCCGCCACAGGACAACTATCGAGAGCCAGTGCGAGCCGCAACATTCACAGATTATGACGAGTACAACGGCCAACCGAATCGAAACAGAGGGTTTGCCGCGGCTATCGGGCTAGATCGATCTAGTTCCTTCGGAGCCAGCCATCCGCCTCCACAATTCTCCGGGGAGCCTCAACCACCGCAGCCCCCGAAAAACGTCGTGAAGTCCGTCAAGTTTCCGGATCGCAAGCACGAGGCCCAGACTTTCGAGGCCGATGTCTACTCGGATGAGAGCAGTGAGGACCATGGCTTCCGCATGCATCGAAACAGCTTCAAGCCTGGCCATGGCATGTATCAGCCGCCAACGTACTTGGACGAGTGGAAGACGGGCGGAGTTGCAACGCTGCCCAGTGTTCTGCTGGACATCAGCGAAGAACCTGCCCCGGTTGCTGATAAGAACACGCCGTGGTGGGAGGGCGGTTCCAGCCGTAGATCCAGCATGTCCATGCCGACCCCGAATATCGAAACGTTCGATGGCGAAAATGACGACGCGGAACGTCCTACCAAGTTCACTCCGCCCTTGTATCTCAAATGTGGACCATTATTGCGTTATTGTGGTATCCGTCATGAGAGGCCGATAACTCGGCCAGATCGCAATGGCTTACCTGCAGAGCGAGAAATTTGGAGAGGCTCTGTCATGATTGTCACGCAGGACTCCGAGTCGACATATGACACGCCGCCGACCCTTCGACTCTTCGTACAGCCAATAGAGCTCCTGCCACCCCCTCCCGCGGAGATCCGCGATGGGCAGCCTCTGCCGCCGGAGTACGTGGATCCGATTGCCGGCATCCCGAAGCTCGGTCGGCGGGGAGAGACCTTGTATGTGAGACCGATAGAACACCTGGAAGAAGGTAAAGACGTCTCAATGCTAGAACCAGACGACGGCCTGTTTGAAATCACCAGATCGGCGCCTTACTTCGACAACGCCCCCGATCCGCCCGGTTCTTTTGCTAGTCGCAAAAGACGGACTGCGATCGACGGGGAGAAGGTTGGGAAGTACAAGGACGTGCGCGGCTTCCGTCTCCATGCGGAACGGGGCCACACTTTCTGGCGATTCAACATCGAGGTCGAGCTCGGCGACAAGCAGCAGAGGATCGCCTACCGCATCAACCGCGGTCCCACGACGGGGTTTTTCATCCCGGCGAGAGGCCAATCGATGAACCTCATGTTCCACAGTTGCAACGGCTTCAGTCTCAGTGTGAATCCGGATGATCTCAGCGGGCCCGATCCCATGTGGCGCGACGTGCTGAACAACCACCAGACGCGCCCGTTCCACGTGATGATCGGGGGCGGAGACCAGGTCTACAACGACGGCGTCATGCGGCAGACCCGCCACTTCCAGGAATGGCTGCAGATCAAGAACCCCCTGCACAAGAGCAACACCCCGTTCACGCCGCAGATGCAGGATGAGATGGAGCAGTACTATCTGGAACGGTACATGACGTGGTTCTCGCAGGGATTGTTCAGCCTGGCCAACTCCCAGATCCCCATGGTCAACATGTACGACGACCACGACATCATCGACGGCTTCGGCTCCTACCCGCACCATTTCATGAAGTCGCCCGTGTTCAGCGGCCTGGGCAACGTCGCGTTCAAGTACTACATGCTCTTCCAGCACCAAAGCTTGCCGGGGGAGACGGAGGAGTCCGAACCGAGCTGGGTGCTGGGAACCAAGCCCGGGCCGTATATCAACGAGCTCAGTCGTAGCTTGTTCCTGCATCTGGGAAGCAGGGTCGCGCTTCTCGCTGTCGATTGCCGGACCGAGCGCACGCGGGACGAGGTCCTCACCGATGATACGTGGAAGAAGCTGATGGACCGTTGCTACGATGAGATAGCCAAGGGGAAGACGCAGCACTTGCTGGTTCTTCTGGGCGTTCCAATTGCTTATCCTCGACTTGTGTGGTTGGAAAACATGTAAGTTTTCTATTCATTGAAAGTTTCAACACATTTACTAACATTTTCAGCTTAACTTCGAGGCTCATGGATCCCATCAAAGCTCTTGGAAAGGCAGGGTTGCTAGGTAACTTCCTCAACCACTTCGATGGAGGGGTCGAAGTCCTCGACGACTTAGACGATCACTGGACAGCAAAGAATCACAAAGATGAGCGAAGACTTGTCATTGAAGACCTTCAAGATCTCGCTGCGGACAGGTCCGTCCGTGTCACGATTTTGAGCGGCGATGTACATCTGGCAGCAATCGGGCAGTTCTACTCCAACCCGAAGCAAAACCTTGCTAAGCACAAGGATTTCCGCTACATGCCGAATATCATCTCATCTGCCATAGCCAACACGCCGCCTCCTGATTTGATGGCCGACATCCTGAACAAGCGCAACAAGGTCCATCATTTTGACAAGGAGACGGACGAGGACATGATCCCCATCTTTGCTAACGGCGTCGACGGCAAACCGCGCAACAACAAGCGTCTCCTGCCCCACCGCAACTGGTGCTCCATCCGCGAATACGTACCTGGATACACGCCGCCGCCCACTCCACCGCCCGAGGAATTCGAGCAGAGTCCCGAAGGCACTCCTCCAGGCAGCCGGGGCGGTCTGTTCCGCAGGTTCTCGCTGTCCAAAAACCGCGGCCCCGCCGTCCGTCCAGACGTACCCCCGGAGTCCAACGACCGTTCGCGCCCGCCCCTCTCCGGCGGGCTGTTCCGGTCCTTCTCGCGACGGGGCTCGACATCCTCCGGCATCGAGAAGCCACCCAAGCTGTCCAAGCCCAAGCGCACGCTCTCCCTCACCAGGGGCGACTCCTTCCGCCCCCGCAACCTGTTCCGCCGCAGCACCGAGCGCCCCGACGACGGCGGCATCAACGGCAACTGGGGCGGCGACAGCGAGGAAGCCGTGCCACAGCAGCAACACCACCAATACCACCACCCGGCCCCCGCGCCTTCCTCCCCCCCGCGACGCGCCCGCTTCGCCCCCTACAACGACCCCCGCGACTACGGCGGCAACAACGTGACCACCACCACCACCATGGGCCTGCGCGGCGGCTCCGGCACCGACGTCCTCGAGAACGAGTTCTCGCCGGGCGACGACTCGTACTTCACGGCGCGCGCGCCGCGGCGGCCGGCGCCGCACCCGACGGCGGCGACCGCGCTGCGCGACTACACGCCCTCCCCGGACTCGGAGGACGCGTACTCAGCTTCTGCAGTAACGGCGCCGCACCCGCCGCGAACCGCGCCTCCGACGATCCCGGAGCCGCAGCGCCGCCCCTTCCACCGCACGCCGACGGGGCTCAGCGCGCGGCAGCTGCAGCGCGGCGGCGGCGAGGCGCGGTTCGCGGTCGACCTCGAGGGCGGGCTGGATGTTTGCTTGAATGTTGAGGTGAACCCGCGCGACCCCGCGGGGATCACGGTCCCGTATCGGTTGTTGGTCCCGAGGCTGTGGTATGAGTACCAGGGCGAGGACGGGACCGGGGATGAGAGCGGGGAGGGGGATAGAGAGGGGGGAAGGGGGGATGAGGAGGGGGAGGTGGAGGATTTGGATGAGGAGGAGGAGGAGGAGATCTATGAGGATCGGCCTAAGAGAGGGGTTGGGGCTGGCTTGAAGCGCTTGTTTAGTCGACGCGGGGGCCGGGGGAGGGAGAAGAGGGAGTTTGAGGTGTCTGATGAGGAGTAGGGAGGAGAAAATAGGGGGATTGTAAATTGGGGGATCGAGGGAGGGAGGGAGAGCAGGAAGAACAAAACGTACATTTTCTGTAGCAACATCTGGTTTATTCATTCGGACGGACGGACGGAAAGACGGACGGTTCAGGAAAAAATTGGGCATTTTTGTTGTTCTTCGAACTTGGGGACTTGCAAATAAGGGCTTGGTTCTGTTTATCATTTGGTGTGTTCGCTGTTGGTGAGGTGAAGCCGATTCGATTGGATTGCGCGAGGATGAGTGGATGAGTTTGGGACTGTTTCATACCTACCTATTGACCTAGGTACTTACTTACCCTTCTACATACCTAACTTTTACCAAGATGGTTGGTCAGGGGCCTGGCTGGACTGGGCTAGGGAGGTTATTTAGGTTGTTGACGGGCGAGCAGACGAAGAAGAATGCGTGCATGCGCGTTCCGTACATACATACGTAAGATACAAGATACCGAATTATGAATTACGACGTTTGGATGTATAACTGGACTTGGCTTGTTTTGAGTGTTGCTTTGCTTCCGAGAACTTCCAGTGCTTGTTCGGGGTACGGCTTTTGAGGACGTCGTTCGTAGTTTCATCTGAATGTGCGGAGGGTGGAAGGGGTATATATCAAGATAACACACCGACAGCCATCATCTCGTGGCATGATAATCGATGAGGTTAGCCTGCATCACGGAAAAAGACAACTTTGTCTTATATCTACGTTCTTCTTGGAGGCCCTATTTACTAGCTAGTGATGTGATCCATAGACAGGCTGAAGACATGAGATAGGTCCTATGAAGTTACATAGGAACTTGTAACGGCGATCTATATCATGTGCTAGCTTATCCTGTTCAAGCCCATTGGCTCATCCTTTTCTATCAATCTTTGTATCTTGATGAGTTTCCAGATTATGGGTGGCTCGTTGGCGTTGAGACATGCAGATGCCGACCTTTCTGGTTGCGTTTACGGCTACTGTGTTCGCTATCATCTGAATTAGTACTTTTATCATTGCTAGTGACTTCTCCCGCATTGCCATGGTAGTTTGCAACGATCTCTTAATACAAAACACAATATGTAGCACTCTAGGTGTCGCGGTTAATTCAAACACCCGAGACTTACAATATTCGACTTTCTGTAAAGTCCGAAGAGGTTATCAATGCCGGAAATGACGCGCGGCAATTTTATTCGAGTTATGGCTTATGAATATTAGATTTCGGTCATTCTGTAAAGAAACGTATTATAGGCTTGTAGAAACGCAATTTGTTCATTCAAGGACCAGGTAGGTATGTCAGATAAGTGGTCAAGTTGACGCCTTGATACCGATTACATAGATAGTCATATTAATATCGACCTGGATTCTTTTGATAACCAACGAAGGATCTTCAGAAACGTCTTTCACTGTTCACTATCAGCGCAGCAGGACAGGAGTCACTAATCAGGGGGAATACCTCCTCTCGAAATACAACCCTATACCATCACGGCAGAACTAATCCGTAGAAACTATACTACATACGTTGACTACGTCTTTAGTGCCGAGTCCGGGGATTCACAGTATGATACTGGCCTCATGTTCTCCAATCTAAACTTCAGCTTGACGTGGGTTCCATCCCCCATATGTTACATCTCACTGCATATATGGTCACTGCTCTCTTTAAGTCAGGGCTGCTGACCCTCAAGGCAGCCCGTTCAGGAATTTGACGAACGACCAGACAGCTTATACAGCATGGTCCGGATTCACAGAAGGTGAACCCCTCTCAACCAGATGTCGACGTCTACCCCTTTTTCTTTTCGGGTGATGGAGCCTACTCCAAATAACTAGTATGCGACGGTGTTACTGCTTGAAAACAACAGATAGCTAATGAGCCTACCGCAACACAGTTGCAGCGCCACTTGCAGACTACTTCTCCATTAAGCTGTGCTAATTAATATCATTTCTGCAACACTATCAGTAGATGTGACCCGTTATTTAGCTCGCAAGATGTGATAGCCGGAGCTTCTCCTCTTTTCAATTCTAGTTTTTTCAGATGTCGTGAAGGCGGCTGCTGGTGATCTTTCATCTTTCATACCAAGATAGAGACATCAACACGTTTCTGATATTTCACCTGCTCCTTAAGCACCTTAAGCACCTTAAGCACAGTCGATCATTTGATCAGGTTCATCTCAGCTCAACTAGGATCAACAAGTCTGCTTTATCAGAGCGCACTGGTTAATGGGATCCAATGTCATCTAGCACCTAACCAATATCAGCTTGAAGTGCCTCACTGGTGAGATATATAAATGCCGCTGACCCAGGCACTTCTTGTTGATATGACATATGGCTCAACTGGCGCTGCCAGTCTTCAACATCGCATGAAGTTTTGGGATCACCACATGAAACTAAACAATCCACAGGTACGTATATGAGTTTTAGACTTCAAGCCCTAACCTTTTTGGCAAACCCAATAATTATCACATACAGCAACTAACTCCCTTAAAAATAGCAATGCAGCCTATACATCTTTCAACCTGTAACCTTATACTTGATGTCTGCCGACGGTTAAATTTTATCGTGATACCGTATCTTCTGAAGCTCGTATCCACGTTTCTTTAGCAGACAAAGGAACATGACCAAATATACCTACCTTGAATGCGTACCAGCGCAACTTTGCAGCTACAGAGCTCGTGAGGAAGTCGGGAAAGGGCAGTTGGTCACAGTATACGAATATTGACCCGGTCACGTCGGCAGATGGGCTACTAGGCTGCTGAGATATTTATGATTCTGGATATCCTCTAAGTCGGCCTACAACTTCGCGGCCCAAGAAACCGGTGCTAGAGATGCCCGAACTAGCGCACAGAGAAGGCTCGCAACCTGAGTCCCCATTCTGATGAGGGTCCTTACGCCAACGCGGAAACTAGCGGCAGCCATTCAACTCAGATCCGTGGAGTCGGTACGAAACTAGGAACAGATCACACATGAGACTGGAGTTTTCAACAGCGGTATCGGTAGGCGGTACTAGCGTTGGCTAATTCGCCTCCTCACGCCCAAAGGGCGTTGCGCTTTAATTAGGAAAAGTCCCTAGTAATTGGGAAAATAACCGGGGTTTTCAAGGTACTTAAGTCTTGGTATAGATCATATATAAATAAAGGTAGTTTATATACTAGGATAGTCCCAATATAACAATAATTAAACATTTAACTATTGCAAAAAGTGAAGCTATTTATAAACTGCCATTATCTGAACAGTGATACCTTCTATAATTACAGGGGATTTAGTGAATAGAGATCGCTATACTTACAGCGGCGTTAGCAGGTATAGGTACCCTATAGTTAAAAATCGACGTTTTGCTTAAGAGATCAACAGGCTGAAACTGTTGAAGTTATAGGAAATATTCGATTACTCGGGGGTACATTAATTTATAAGCAAATCATTTACAAAGTGATGTATCTGCTAGTGTGACGAATTACTAGGGAGTTTTCCTAATTAAAGCGCAACGCCCTTTGGGCGTGAGGAGGCGAATTAGCCAACGCTAGTATCGGTATGGGTGGAGAGGGAGAGTTGCGGCTCCGCGCAGGTCCGTGACCCTAAAAAATCGTAAGAGGGCGGCACTATTCTTACGTAACAAGCAGAAGATGCCGCTAGAAACTCACAACTTACGTAGGAATTATTATATATCATTTCTTTTGCACAAATGATGTGCATGTAACTCGGTATGCAATATAATAGATCAGAACAGGAACGCTACGTTTTGCTAGGTATCCGGGGTTGGAGATCGACTTGAGTAACAGTGGGACCATTAGGTAACCCTTTAATAATACAAGTAATGGCTACCTCATACTAATATGTTACTTATGCTAACGAACAGCTATACTAGACAAGAGCCGAGCACTCTGATGCTTTGTCATCTATAGTCTTGGAGACTTGAATTGCCCATATGTTGGCCTGACAGACCTCGAGTAGATATACATATATATATATACGATTTTCTCGACTTTTTCTTAGCGGTGGATGTTTAGTAAGAAATTCGAACTCACGTAAGATCCTAAGGACTCTTAGGATAAAACATAAGGGCGAGACTGGCACACTTTAATGAGACGTAGATTTTGCACTGCCCATGGGTCTTGTGTACTGTACTTAAAAGGGTTCCTGTCACTGATGGCAAGTGGCAGGAGTATTGTATAAATTGGCATAGCCCGGGCTATGACTAAGCAACACACAACGGTATAGCAATCTATATTGGATCCTTTCTTATAGTAGCGAAGACGGTAAACCAGGAACGAATCTTATCAAGTAACCACGGGAATTGTTATCTTGGACTATATAATAACATAAATCATATAAACAAGTCTGTAAAATTACAGTATAAACCCTTTATTAACATATTTTATAGATATGTCTTAATGCCAATGTTGTTTTGAAGATTTCTTACGTAGTGGCTAAATGGACTAACTAAATAGTGTCAAGTATTAGGAAGGATACCACTGGATTGTGTGAAGCTGATATATATCTAGGACCCTCGGGGGAAAAGTCTAGTGTTGTAGTACAGCATGTTGGACACCCACCCAGCCAACCTCTTATATTCCAAGAATATCTTGCCATTAACCCGGATATCCTACAGGGCATACTGCAGTGCCAGGTTCCTTCAGCTACCTATTTCAAACACAATCATTTTAATTATGTTGTCTTTCGTTACTTTTCTTCCGAGGGTAATATTCAGTTCAAACCCTACTAGTCCCACAACAGACCCTACTAAATCAGTATTCTCCTAAGTTCAGAGCGATCCAGTAAGGCGCAAAGTCACTGAGAAGCATAATCATCAACATCAAGGCTCAGTGGAATGGCATATATTTGTCGTAAGTACATAAAGTAACTTACGCGCAGCCGAACCACGCTTAACTACGCTTAGGCTAAATGGTGATTAGCCCCTGAAATGTCAGCCTTGCGATTCCGCCTTTCGATTTTTTTGTGTACTCTGAAAGCTTTGACTTAACCCAGCAACGCGCACGGGCCTAATATCGTCGAAAGACAATTTTATGGATGAATCTATGTCGACTTCCTTGTCCTTGAACTTGTTTGAGCCAAGAGCCTCAGTTGAGAGCTGTCCTGTACTGGAAATTAAACCGACCTTAGGGGTAAGTGTATTTGACGATACAACTGAACTTGGCTCGTCGGCGACCTAGTTGATTGATGGAAACACCCCTCCTTATTCAGATATGAAGCTGGATACAGAATAATCAGCTGGTTTGTTACATTCCTATAAATCTGCCTATGCAGTCGCCAGTTGTTTCAGTATTCACTCATTTGAGAGGTGAAATGAGGGAACGTTGTAGCGGAGCCTTAGTCGCCGATGATATCTAGAGTTCTCCTTCCTAACAGAGTGGTTGATTTTGTAAATTGCCTCGTCTTATCTATATATCCGTCAATTTATAAGCTCAATGCGCACTGGCTAGGCAGACAGACGGGCAGGTTTCACGGTTACAGCTGTTGTTTCAGACTTTAGTGACGACGGGCAACTGTTCAAGATGCCACGATTATTGTCGCTACTGTTTCTCTTTACTGCAAGCCTAGGGGCGCAATGGAACTGGAAGAGCTTGCGTCGATGTGAAACTGTGACTTTGAATGTCACACATTACCACTTGGGGGTCCTGTGAGATAAGAGCACTCTAAGATCCGCGTACCGGACCCGGTTCCGGTACTGGCGTTGTGAATGGGTGTGGCTTGGGCTGGCGCCTCACTCTTGCGTCATGCATGCTCCCTCTGGACTATGTCTCGGAAAGGCTTGGGGCCTCCGGCATATGCCGATTTGGCCCCCATCTCGGTTCGGGAGCCCCAAGTTCCCGCGGGCGATATTGCCCCAGATCGAAACGGGTAGCTGCATCTACTTCATCATCGCGATAGAGCACCAGAATATCGATGAGGGTGCCAAGAGGGGGTAAACAATCGCAACTATAGCCGCCATACAGCCTCAATACTAGTCTCACACCTTGGCTTGTCGACAGCTCGGAATCCTGCAGGTCGATCAAGTCAAGAGCCGCTGCTACGATTCCGCCGTTCCAGAACTACGGGGTCCACAAAAGGTTGGGCTACCGCAGCGGAGGATATCTCAACGGGAGCCCCTGAAACGAGGTGAGCACAAGGTTGAACAGGATAGATGAAGCTTAGTTGCTGGAACGTACGGATTATTGGTGGTATTCTAACTGTGACTTCGGTGATCGAGGCTGGGGTAACAGTGTATGATGTGCATAATGCTGGCTTGGTGGGCGATCTCAAGGTCAGCTTGATAGGCCCTGGACGTTCAGGGCGAGGAGGCTGTTGCGGCTGTTTCGATGACATATTGAAAGTTGTCTCTTGTCTCTTGAAGCACAGACAGACGAATTGGTACTTTGACAATACTTCAACGACTATCTTATGTACGTGGCAAGGTACAGCAGGCAACCTGGCAGCCTGTAGTTACATCTGGATGATAAATAGACGTTGACAAGTTGTACGAGTAATAATCTGAGGTTAGGCGAGGTTAGGCAAGCCTGGATGAGATAAACGTCCATCCATATAGTGAAGGGAAGGTCGGTTATACCCCGGCGGTGGCAGCACAGACCAAGCGTTTGGTACCTGTCAGCACTTGTCCTAATAAGCCAAACTGGCCAATAATTGATCAACGCATCTTTGGGGTAAGAACCCTCCGAGGCTTGACTGCTTGGGTAACACAAGAAATTAAACAATACATACACCATCGATTTTGTGCAACACCGCAAGATTATTCCATGGAGCTCTCTTCCAGTAATTACCACCAGTGATAACTACAAACAGCTAGACATGCAAATCCCATTATCCCATTACGTGAGAGTGAAGCTCAAGATCTGTTGAAATTGATGACAAACAGGTTAATTGCCAGGCAGACGTCAGCAATTGTATGAACATCGATAAATTTAAGCAAGGACACCTGACCAGAGATTCGGGAGCACCTTCCCATATAGGTATACCGTACACTGCAGATTCGATGGCAGTCGCTACCCCTCATTTTGGCGTTCCAATGTGGAAGGCCCGTTAAGCAGGTTGATGAGTGAGGGCAGCCACGCGCCTTTCCCATGTGTGCCATAACCCTTGACATCTTGACAATGGCTTTAAACTATTTTTGTCTGGTCGACCCAATGTCTCGATCCGAAATAGAGTTTAAATAAGAAATTCACCAATTCCATCACAATTATTACCAACATTACATACCGTACACACCCGTACATACATATAGTATAGACAGGGAGGCGAGGGAGCCAAACCGTATCTGGGTACATCTGTATCTGCAATCGGGTTATCGAAGCGCCCCACTTCTCACACCCCGCGCAACCACGTTTTAGCGGCAAAAGCAAATTCAAATTTTCCATTCACAGCGCCACCTCTCCCACCCCCAATTCCTTATTGCTATTAGTTCCAGACCCCTCCTTCGACCTGCTGATTCCGTGATCGGTCTCGGACTTCGTCAGAAACAAGCAACTCCAGCCTTGAGCCTCGGCCGGTGCTGCGGAACGGCGCCTACGGAGCAAGTAATTGCCTCAGACAACGACTTGTCATTCTCTGTCTCATTGGATCCGTCCGATCTCACTCGCCAATTGAGTGCATGGATGGTCACACAGTTGTCGGCGCCCTATCGGCCCCGTCCATGAGCCCTACCAGCCCTATGAGCATTCACCGTCATGGCTCCATGAAGAGGAAGCGCAGTGCCGCCGGCATAGGAGGTGATAGTAGTCCTGGCAGTCCAATTGGCGATGATGAGCACTCGCCTACGGAACCGGAGAAGAAGCGCCAACCGGGCGTGAAGCGGTAAGTGTGTGTCGAAGGAATATATGTACATGTGTCATCACCACCAGGCATCTCCATCACCAACCTCCACCACCCCTTTACCACCACTGAACATCATGTTTCGACGCTGACAAGGCCGTCCAGAGCTTGCAATGACTGCAGACAACAAAAGGTATTTATAATTGAATCCCCCCCGCCCAGCAATTGGTCTCTCTCCCTATGCACAGAGCCCCCCTTAGCTCTGTCTCAGAGAGACATGCATATGCATATCTAGAGGCGCTACGGAATCCATTCAGTACTAACCGTGGAACTCTAAAATCACAGTTACGATGCGACGTCGTGCAAGAGCCGTTTCAGAGCTGCTCGAGGTGCAACCGCCTCAAGCTCGAGTGTAAAATCGATTCGAATTTCAAGCGCATTGGCAAGCGGTCGAAGCATGCCGAGATGGAAAAGGAGATCGATCGATTACGGCGTAACATAGCACAGGCAAAAGCGCAAGGATATGTCATGGACGAGGACAATGAAGATCTGCAGTCCCAGTTGCAGTCGCCCGTTGCCAACAGCGCGTCGTACACTCATACGCGAAACCCATCGCTCATGGGCTCGGATGAGGCTGTCTCGTCCCTTCTCACGCTTAAGCGGGGCGGTTCCTACAGCCTCAGTGCTCCTCAATACGCATATGATCTCGACGGGGTGCGGCTGACTGAGCAAGATGTTCACGGGCTGTTCCAGGAGTTCTTTAACTGCTACCACCCGTTCCTCCCCTTTCTCAACGAGCATCAGCCGCCTGATCTATACTATCAGCAGCACGCTTTGCTCTTCTGGACTATCATTGCGATTGCGTCTCGACGTTACCACCCTAAGCCGGGTATCTTGCACGATCTCTCAAGTGGACCTTTGCACAGGCTATTATGGACCACGATAGGCGATGTGCCCAACAGCTACTTTGTCATCAAGGCCTTGTGTCTGCTGTGTACGTGGCCCCTACCAACGAGCACCACGACTGCAGATCCGACCCACATCTTGTGCGGTGTCATGATGAAAGCGGCAACCGGCATTGGTTTGCATCGGCCAAATCATACGCAAGACTTTTCCCGGGTCTCCGTCGAGCTCAACAAGGACCAGCTCCATGACCGGGTTACCACTTGGGCTGTTTGTAATATCGTGTCTCAGGCCATCGGGACGGGGTACGGCCAGCCCGCGACTTCGCTATATGATTGGACTCTAGCCATCCGCCCCGGCGAGGATGGACCCTTCACATTATCGCCGGAGCTGGAGGCTAGGTTAAGGATAGAGAGGTTCTGCGATAAAGTCTCGAAGGAGATGTATAGTAATGCCAGCGACCCCAGGGGCGTGGCCGGGGACGAGCACAGGGCGATGCTAATGCGGGTGTATCGTCGAGATTTTCAGGAATTGCAAGCTTCCATCCTCTCACAGCATCTGTCTGCGGTGGTAGAAGTCCACTTGACAGCTGCGGCTGTTCATCTTCGCCTGGCTGGATTCTTCGATTCCAGTACGACTCCTGGGTATATGGATGACCTGATGGGCCTCTGGCGCGCGATCACGGTCTTTTTAGACCTTTTATTTGAAGACGCGAACCAACACATTCTACTTTATGCCACTAATTATATTCAGCAGATGCTCGTCGCTGCTGGGTTCGCTTTGTTGAAGTTAATGAGGTCTTTCTTCGCGAAGACGATAGATTTCGAGAGGGGTCGAGCCCTATTCCACAAGACCATCAACGCCATCCGCACAACTAGTGTATTAAACAATGATCTTCAGTGGCGCCTGGCGGAGCTTATGGTGCAGATGTGGAACGGTGCACGGCTTGAAAATACCAACAACTCATTTCACGACGATGATGCATCGGTTCTTATCGATGACAGCTTACAACTTAAGGTTCGTTGCAGGCACAGCATGAGCCTTGTTTTCGATTCTATCTGGCGTTGGAGAGAAGAATACCAAGCTCAAGGACGTGGTACACTAGACGGTAAGAATTCTTTTATCTTCCCCCTTTCTAGCTGATTACCACGTTTGCGTGGCTCAGAGAACATGCTAATATTGAGCAGCTCTCAAGCAACCAACTCATCCAGACTCGGCTAACGAGTCTTCAGCGTCTTCGACCCATATGGATAGCACTCTTTTACCCCATAACAATCTAGCTAGCCTAACGTCGATAGCGACTACGAACGGCGCGCTAACACCGACGCCCAACCATGGTCTCAATGCCGGCGCGAATAGTATGATAGGAATAGGCTACGGCAGTGATGCGAACTACGACTTCTTCGATCCTCAACACTGGATGCTCGACGGCTTGTTGGACTTCAACTATACCTTCGCCCAGCCCCTGGAGACTATGTAGGACACGGATCTAGCATCTCAACGAAGTCAAGCGAGGGTCCCTATATAACCGTATTTCGAAGAACGAGAAGATGAAGATATGAATGAGTAGTGAAGGTATATTATGACTTATGTAATGGCAGACGTGGGAAAGAATGTTCAGTTCGTTTGCCACCTGGAGTGGGCCTTTCCCCCTACGCTCATGATAGAGCACCCCCTTTTGTAGTAGATTGCCGAGTTTTTCTGAGCAGGAATAATTTCTAAGCAGTGTCTTAATACCCCCTCTGCATCTTGCATTTACAAAAGGAGGGACCTGCATTAGGGGACCTGGGCATGTGAAGTGGGAGGCTTATATGATATACATGTATATATCATTGTGCTGATTTATGTTCATTGGCCGTCATATAGGTAGTTAAAGTTGTTTGCAATAAGCACAAAATCTAAATTGTTCAACGGTGTCCTGAGAGCTCGTACCTATGGTGTGAAGTCTAAGGAAAGTTTCTCATCATAAATCTTAGTCAGGTCTAAAAAGCAGAGCTCATTATGTTTTCCTACGGTTCAAGTTTCGCTGCAATGAGCACTATATGGCAGGTACCTTAAGAAGTCACAGCAATGAGGCAATCACCCACCTGGTCAGTGCCACCACAACTTATATACCATAATAATACCGTGCTTTCCTAACCGAAACATTCTCCCAAACCTAAGCAGCATGGTCAATGGGAGGAAAGGGCGGCCAGATAAAATCTCCAAAGGGGTTTTTCGTAGGTCCTGGGTTCAAGCCACCGGTGGGTTCTGACTCACCAACCGCTGCGAGCGCTTGAATTCAGGACTGAGCTTTTTTGTCAAATTCAATTCTAGAAATATAGGTGATCTATTTTTCAAACTTTTTTCTAGCACCAAAGTTCGCAGCTTTAGCATGTACGTGATCACCATCCCAACTATACAAGTCGCACCCTGCTGCCTTCGACTTAGACACATTACCTTATTCAGACCTTAGCAATTAAGGTAGCGATTAAAGCAGCATGATTCACTTAGATGAATTCAATTCTTAGCCATTACAAGTATCTTTTATTCGTCGACATTGATTAGGTATTAGCACTCGTTTACTAGCTAGCAGCATGCGGCTCCCCTATTCCTAGCTGACCTCATAAGCAACATTAGTTCATCACTTATAGAAATGATGTCAGAAGGTTAATCCCTCGACACCCTATTGATAATACATATTCGTTCATAGCCGCCTGCGTTGCAGTCGGAACCTTTTCGTCGTGGGATTGCCCACCCGCCTGCCAGGGACGATGAACACAACACCACAACTGAGCGACGAGAGATGAGCGGAGCGTTATTTCGGCGGAGATATTAATAGACACTAGAACGACGTTGAAAAAACTACCGATTGGTATTATTTCTCCCGGGTACCAGATTCAGTCTCTTGCCATGATCGTCTACTGCGGGTCCTTACTTAACCTTAACCCTCGTAACGTTCCAATCTTCGATGCTGATAGGCGTCCACACCTACCCAAAGCGAGGTAGCAGACGAGAATGTGACCCGGATCCTCCTTCTTTCAAGTAGACATGACCTGTGTTTCAGGACTGCATGATGGGTCAAGAGCCCAACCAGCTGCGCTGCGGAGTTGCGGCGTCGAGGCTCTCCTGGCCCGCGGAATCTTGTTCGCCTCGCCCTCTGGCCTCGTAGTGGAGGGGAGTGTAGTGTCGCATTGGATGCATGTACACTTCTACACACCTACACAGAGACTTCGAGTGCATGGCTGTAATTGGAAAGGAGCGTGGGGAGAAGGTGTGTCTGGCCTTATTTGAAGTATGTTATTTGCCCTCATGGATGATGTTGTACAGATACCACTACCTCATACCACCACTGCTGCTGCTGCTACCGGTGCTACTCCTGGGCCTACTGCCAGTCCTAATACTGGTCCTACTCCTGATACTACCTTCTACGCCTCAGAAGGACGTCACGTCGCGTGCGACGTGCGACAATGCCACGCGATACGACGTCCTACGATCTAGGCAGATAGAGTATCTCAAGCATGTTGGCCCAGTATCTAAGTCTAATCGGGTTCGTCGCGGCCCCCAAAAACGTGGCCAAAAGCTTGCTGAACGTTTGACAAACGCGCCACTCCCGCTGCTACTTTATTTCCCGCCATACCCGCCGGGGAGGCACGGGGCTGGGGACGAGGTGCTACATACATAGTCCTAGGCCAATATCTAAATTTAGGAAGATCTAGTGCTGCGAGGTATACAGCTTGTCTGTGATACCTTTTATACTAGACTGACTGGTGGGTAAAGAGTTGTGGGGAAGTCAACTTCAGGTCGTTCAGCCTGGGTACCAAGACATGCACACTGCAGAGCTTTCTCTCGCTCTCTCTGTCCAGGTCGTGTATCCGACATTAGAGCTGTCGAGGTTCTTGGGTCTATGGATCACTGAGCCATGTGATGCTACAAATAGATATACGTCCGGTATTTTGCTGCTGAAGGTTTCATGAGCCGTCGAACGGACCATCGCTTAGCACAAGCAGCAGTGGCGTTTGTGATGAATTTTCTACGTCCGAGGGCTTCGTCACGATCTGTGACGTCTCGCGGTCATTGCAACTATATTCGGTCCCGAGCAAGGCTCGCAAAAGACATCTATATGGTTGTGGCGTCGTGAAGACTTGGTACGCCGGTGTATCAAACGGACGCTGCCGCGAGTAGAAATAACCTCCTTCTGCTCCCGCATTCCCGCAGGGCACAGATGGCGCTGTTGCCGTTCACGTTATTGTTCCCGCCGGAGATTGAAGCGGGAACGCGGAATCTAGTTCCCTAAACGACCCAGATTCCCATCGAGACTGTGCCCGTGCCTCGCGGGAATTTCCCCCTGGTGACGGCGTGGCATGTGGGCAAGGAGAGATCTATCTATCTGGGTTGTTGTCCCGGCGAAGCGGTCGTGCTCGTGGTTCCTGCGCCGGACCCACGAATTTTTCTGTTTTTGCTGTTTTTTTTATAGCAGCACGGCTGGAGCACGGCTGCGTAGGCGGCTGCTCTCCGCCCTCATAATGGGACATCGTCGTGTTGTGCGATGTGATCACCGTTGCATAGAACCGCGAGGATGCGGCATGGCACAGTTACATCTTGCAATCGTCCGGCAGCCTGCCCACGTTGTCCACGATCTGGATCTCCCGCCGGTATGCGCGCTATGCTTCTGGAGTATGGATGGGGTTGTATTCTATTAAGGTAACGAGGTGTCCCCCAACCTCCCCCCAGAGTCCTGTAATCATACATCTGGCCCAATGGGACCCGATGTTTTGGCTGTTGGAAGTTCAACCTCGATTCCATCCATGTTAGCCCACACTACCAGATTGGCCAATGCAAAGAAAAGTTGTGCAGACCGAAGGATCTGGTCTTGTCGCGTCTTTTTTCGGCGACATAGCAAGGTGACGTCGACGCACACACAATATGCACAGAAGTCATGTTGGTCAGGAGTTTTGGTGCAGTCTGAAGGCACAGTTTATTGAAAATCTATCTGTACTTTGGAAAGGACAAAGTCGCGGTGAGCTTTCCGCAGGAGGGAGGGAGGGAGAGTCAGTCAAACCCCGGGACAGAAAGAGCGGGAAAGTATCAGACGAGCCGACGAGGCTCCGTATGGTAATGGGCTCGCGCGAATGTCTCCCGCTCGCTTGAGTAAATGCGCTGCAGGAGATGTGATTGCGGAGATTGCGCAGTGCTACGCTCGCCCGTCAAGCGACCTCTGTCACTGCGGCAAGGCTGCCTTCGGCGATGCCGCGAAGAGGTGACTCTTCGGTCGGCAAAGTGTAAAAAAAGTCTTCCCGGTATAATACAGAAGCGTTTTCTAGTCTTCTATCGCGTGGTTTTGCGTCCGGTTCTAGGTCACGATTCGGGCCTGATGGGGCGGTCGGGTCGTGAGAGACGGCCGTTCTAATCCCAAGACGAGACGAAACGGCGGTGCGGTCGGCTTTTGGGTCGCATGCTCCACTCAATGGCTCCCTGGACGAACGAATTGCAATGGAAGACGACGACTTGCGCGACTGCCGACTAAGCGCTACCCATCCACCTTGGGGGCCGCAGCAACTGTGTGGCGGTGTTGGGCTATATTCTCTCTTCTTTTACATTTTCGAGAAGACTAAGTTTCGGTACAGTATTGATTCATGTACACCGGAAAGTAGGGGAGACACGGTGTCGTCTCGTTGGCCGGGTTTCGACTTGAATGAGGAAGAGTGTTGGCTGCCAACGTTGCATTCTCGTACGCTTTCGGACAACAGCCATTGTCGTCTAAAGTAAGAGGGTCCCACCTCTGGCGCAATGGCGAGCAACTGCAGAGCCCACAGCATCCCTATCCATCTTGCGCCGGACTTTGGACTCGGGTCGACGCTGCTTCTCTTTGTTCCAATGTTCTAATATTCACCGTCTGCTGCGTCACAGGGAGGCCCAGGTGGGTAGGAGTTGGGGGCTATTATACAAAGAGTTCCGCGTCCAACCCCATGTTCCGATAGAGTTTCTGACATGTAGTCCCAACAGCACATCCTCTGCAGCCCGACTATGTATCTTGTACTTGCCCCCCATATTCTTTGGAGCATAGGGCTGGCCGGTATGGTGTGGTGCCCAGAAAATACCGGGGGGCTGGCGGTCCAATCCAGATGACGCACATATAGCACAGGTCAAGAGACTTTCCTCAATGTACATTATATGTCTTAGACTAACTATGACTTACGCAAACGGCGGTATCCTAATCGTGGCGTTGACGGTGACCATCTAATTATTTACACACTGGGTTGAGTCAACTCCATGTCGGTACCTCCTAACACTGCGTTGTTTCTTGGCATGGGAGCATGGGAGCAAGTAAAATAAACAAGTCAGGGGATTATGAAGAGAGCCAGATGGTGAATTATCTTGGTCCATGCACGTCCTCGAGCACCTTGGACATAAGCGATAGACGCCACTCGAGAGCTGTCGGGATGTTTCATATTTGAACGAAGAGGGTTCTGTGAAGCATGGGCCTTGGAGGTGGCTGCAAGTTTGTGAAGTCTGGGGGTTATCCTCTTCATCCTACGGGTTCGCTTGGCCAGTGTCTTCACAAGCTGTCACACCAGACCCCACTTGCGATAGATTAACTCGTCTCTGTACTTATTAGTTCGTGCCCCCTAAGGGAGGCCCTAGTGTCCATGGACCTGGTTTAGGGGGCTCTCCTGTACTGTACAATGAATGATACGGGCGAGACAACAAACGGTAATGCTTCGAATCCTTTGCTCGGCCGAGTGATTAGCATGTCTTAGTCCCCTCCATCTGATGAAGTCGAGTCATTCAAAGAGACTCCTAAGCCGCCTGTAGTCGGCGATAGGATATAGAACGCGCACCAAGGCTAGAGATCGCTTTGTCTACAAGCTTATGATAGTAGCGGAAGGAATCTAGACGTATTGCTGTTGGTTGAACCTGTTCGTATGACCTGCCGAAAGCGTCACTGGATGTGGAGGTGTGTTCATCATGTATTATGTTCAATACGGAGTGGCAAGGTCCCGATACCTTTACTGTGTGTCACACACTAAATAGCTCAAGCCGCTACGGCTTCGGGCATGTTCACGTTCACACTTTATCGCGATTGATGATGCAAAATTGCTGGGTCACTTCTGATGAGAAATGAAAGCAAGGATGATGTGGTCGACACTTAGTCACCGATAGACTCTGAGCCCTGGTTGGTGTGCCCCTGAATGGGCAGAATGCTGTGAATGTGCCAGTAAAAGAACCCTCTGGGAAATGAATCATTCTTCACCTATGCGCCATGAAATGACGCTGTTTCGGCCAGAGCACCCGCATAACCCTACCTGCCTAGGGTATACTGGTCGCTTAGGATGCCCTAACGGGGTGCTAGAATGCTCCTCTGCCGTCTTGTCGCTCTACGCGATAGACATACAGAGGAAAGTAAACACCTAGAAAAAAGTATGGATAACATTCCATCAAGTCCTTAATAGTTACCACGTTATAGAGCCACATGCTTGTGGATACCGATGACTGCCGAACGATTCGTAGACGCAGATGATGCGACTGGGGATCTGTAAGCAGCTAAATTAAGCTTGTATTTCCTTGTCGGCAAGGGCCGCTATGGACGATCGCGTCAATTATGAGTTCAGACGCGGTCTGCTACCAGCCGGAACAGGCAATAATCCTATAGTGCTCCTTGGATATAGACCAACTGCATACGTACCGTAGGAGTTCAGCGCTTGTGCTCATTCTTTCGAAACGACTGACCCTGTAGGGCCGTCTATATCGGTTGCTCTATGTGGCCATGTAGTCGCCACTGACGAAGTGCACATTCATCTGTCTGATAGAGCCTTATGTATCTTGGGTTAGACAACAGAAGCTGCTGCGAGGAACTCTATCTGGTGTGATCTTCAAGGGGGCCGGGATAGTCAGAAGGGGTACTGCGCCTGAGACCATGGCAAGGCGAACGGGTCTCAATTAGATGGGCACAAGTTCATAGACTTTGTTCGGGTGTGCTTCCATATGTCGGGTACACTGTGTACGACGCGGTCAATGTACACATATGTCCACCAGCGTCGCGATTACAAATGAGTGACCGAGGATGTTGGTTGTAAATGGTGGGCCTGCGGCGGTTATGATCATGTTGGTGCAAAAAGTCCAAAGAAGGAGAGCCAAGATCGCTTACCGGGTGACTCCTTAACATACTAGCAACTATAGACCACCAATAAGACACAAATACATCAAACAGACGCGCGGGTCTCGACGTGATCATCGTGAGAGCTAACCGCGAAAGAGGTAAAATGTCCACTTGATGGATAATAGTCAAGTTTAGTCAAGCAGATATGGCGAGGTACATTCGAAGTCTTCTCATAGACTTGTTGTCACATGCCCCTCAACTATAATATCATACCTGAGTAAATACACATAGCCTGCCGGATCCAACAAAAGCTCGAGCACACTGACTGCCTGATTATCCGACTTGTAGCCCAGGGAACAACGGACCGGTCCGGGGTTAGAACTCAAATCGCTCAGCCCTATCATCTAATAATGATAACAACCAGGATTCCAAATGTGCTTCGCAATTCTATTCGCGAATGCTTCACGACAACTTCATCACTGGCCATTGAGGAGGGTACTGGGGTTGCTTCGGGATAGATATTGATGCGCTCAATAAGCTACACCGTATTTTAACAAAAAGACCAATTGACTACTGCATGCGATTGAGAGGATGTCTTGGCACTGCAGTTCAATTTATTTTTCGACCTGAAGTCGGTAAGAAGGCAGCATCTCGTCCTTTGGAAGGGGGAAGACCGGCACTACTGAGGCTACAGGTTTGAGTAGCACAAGCGTGGTTGATTCTGGTTGGTTACCGACAGCTTGGGTCAGCCAAATTTTAGTACCCAGTATCTCCCAGGCTTGGCCAGTCAGAGGCCGTGTTGAAGTGTGCAGTGCCACCTTAGCGCTAAGCGCCCTGCAATACGACGCAAACCCCCCATTTTACCCCTACGAGAGGACTCTGTTCACACTGTGTGCCTGCTATGTGGGCTAATGTAGCACCTAAGTAGCCAAAAGCAGCCCATGATCGCATGGTGGACCATCCATCCCGTCCCCCTCCGGCATCCCGTCATTCGATGGCTGTCCCGTCGGCAATGTCGTAATTTCTTCACTTCACTGCACCGTCAATCCGCTTCTCCTCTTCCTCGACGCATGATGGTCGAGTCAGCGTCGCTATTATGCCGCCCAGTGGGATTGATGCGCGTCGTGTCTTAAGCAATCCAGAGTGTCGGGACTGACAACACAAGCATGTAAGCCCGAGAGGGGTTGTGACTACGACGTATTGCTCTACAAGAGGCCGCCTTTTCAAAGCGAAGGATCTTTTCAACGGCATCGGTCGCGGGCAATAGACGCCGGGTCGATGCAAGACCGACTATCTTTCCCCATTCCCGAGACATCTAAGCCGATGACTACCTATCACGGCTACTTGGGGCTTAGCCTTACTATAAACGACATTGGCACCTAATCGCGACCAGTATACCCGGAAAACGACTTAGACCCCAAGACGACTATGTAGGCAGATGGTGTACCGCCTCTTGAGGGTCGCACCCCCGATGCACGATGCCTATATCATCGGCTTATACGTAGTAGATATCGTATACCCGCGCATGCTATAGCGGGCAGCTAGAGTTTCAGACTGTCAGAGTATGTATGTACGCCATGTAGGAAACCCAGTGGATCTATCTATACACGCTGCCTACAGTACATACATACGTGCATGTCTGGGCTGGTCAGCATCAGGTCACCATCAGGGCAGTGAAGTATATAAACTGTATCTCTCAATTAGACGTTGCCGCGATTGGCCGACTTATCCAGTGATACGTACAGTTTACTGCGTAGATATCCAGGTTTTATGTAGTATTGTATAAAAGTAGATAGGCACCTAACTACGGTTTAGGTAACATACCTTCTAACCTAGGGCAGGTATTTTGCCCAAGTGCCCCTCCCCGATTCATATTCGGGAGATGCAGAGGTCGTATGGGCATCGCCCCCCCTCTCAGCCCACATTCACACAGCAGAACCTATCCCACCTATTCCCCCCATCCCATCTCCCATCTCGCCCATCCCGCCCATCCTGGACCATCCACAACCCACAATCTACCACGTCGACATCCACATCCATCCACTTCCCAACTCACCCGATTTGAATGCCAAACGAATCCGTCCCTGTTCCGTTCCCATCTCCCATCTAGAACCCTTGTCCCTTCGCTATCTTCAGCAATTTCCCATCTCCTTGATCGTCAATACCTAGTTTGTCTATCATAGATTCGGCCTCAGACCATCACTGGGTCAGTGCTCAGCCGAGATAATGCCTATTCGCCCGTCTTTTGTAAGCATAAGTCCGGGCCGCTCGATTAGCTCAGGCTTTGCGACTCTGGGGTAAACTTGTAAGCCGCATACAGGGTCTCTAGCGCTATTGGCGATGAACGCCTTGATCAAGATTCGAGATACACGTACCTGCTATATACAGGCATGCATGGTCAGCCTGGTGGGCCAGCAATCTATCTTCGTTTTTAGTCACAACCTTTCGCGCTTCAAGCGAATTGGACAATCACCATCGCATGCCGCGGCCCTCGTCAGTGGGAACACTCGCTCTGCTTTCGTAGCCTGCCTACCTAGTTCTTCTAGTGGGCGCATGGGTAGGCAAGATCGTTTGGTGAAATGTACGTACATGTGCGCAGTACTGGATCCAGCACTAATAAGTTTTATTAGTCTTTTTATTACTACAGATTCCAGCCTATCCTGGCCTCGATAGAGTTTTTCTCTGGGAACTTCTGCGCATCACGTCGCTGTAGCCTAGTGGCGTCAAATCTGCGCTGATTTTAGGTACGCCGAGACTACACAGTCCTGTTCACTTTTACCCCCAAATCTTCAACTACCTCCCTAACCAATGCTTTTCAACTTACCCCACAATCATGTGCAACTATCTCAGCTATCGTGAAGAGAGGCTGGGGAAAAGGCAAAATGAATAGCTCGCCAAGCAGTCAATGTGCAATTATAGTAACTTCATATCTAAAATATTTACAAGTTTAGCTGCTCTCTTCAAAATATCCTCCTTATTTCATATCGCAGCGGACTGAAAGACACGGAGCACAGTCCTCATTTGAACACTGCTGTTCCTTTCTTTTCATGGGCTACCTCACATGGGCTACCTCATCTATTTTGCACTCTCCTCCTACTTCTCCCATCATCACTATCTCTATGGTGAGTTATAGTTGGCATGCGGCCTTTTATGTGACCATATTGGCCTTTGAAAACTTAAAGGGTCTAAGTCGGATATGTCGGCTTATTTTTGCTCTGATGAATAATTATGCGACGGTATTTGGACCCGCATTCGGAGGCTCTGCTGGTAGTCGCCCGTATTGAAGAGAAATAGCCAGACCGCAGACATGAGGAAAAATGCCTTGTCGAGAACCCTCTTGCTCCTCTATCGACTTAAAGTGGAGGGCAGATCTGCTGTGTGCTCTGCTACACGCTGTACACCATCTGTTCGGGTCTTCTACCCTAGTCCTTGCCTGCAAGCCTCATGCAAGTTCATGGGTTCTGTGTACTCAGTACCAGACTTGACACCGCATACTCACCTGGTACCTGGATGGACCTCGAGCTCTTGTGTCAACAACACATTCATACAGTGCTCGTACGGTAAGCCATATGTCTATGCTACTCCTTCGCAGTCGCCTATTATTCCGTCCCCAGTCAAGATTGACGGGCCCATATCCATATTGGCAACGTTTGCTCTGGCTGTCCACCCCCCCTGCTCGTCTCGTTGCCCCGTATTTCTTGTCATGCCAGAAATTATTCTATCACCTAGCCATTGCGTCTCTTCATCCCCCCGGACCTTCGCGCACTCGCTTCACCCATGGGCTTAAGCTACTTCCTAAGCCTTACTGAGCCCTGTATCTCCATTCCCGCAGATGTGGTCCATACCAAAGGCCAGTGTCACCCTACTTCTGGCGCTTAATGGTCTTAATGGTCATGGTCCGAGGAAAGGACCCTTGAATCACTAGCACACACCAGAGTGTCAGTTCATCTGCCCGTAAGGGAACAAGCCGTCCTGGCTCTACGTACACCTGGGCGGCTATTCATGCATGCACCTCTTTACTTACCTGGTCCTACCTGGTCCCCACCTACAGGAGGTGGGTTGCTCTTAGCACTGGCTAGATTCAACCCCCATGGCCGGCCCTGTCACTTGTTCGGGGAAGTACCTCGAGTGCCGGGATCGACGTCTGCCAGACCATGTTCCTGTACGATATGTATCGATGTACATGGTGGAGCTATGCCCATGGGACTCGAGCATGTAGCTTTCAGGAACACGCTCGACGGATTACATATGCTCCAGGGCCACCTTCATCTAGGACAAGGCTCTGGCTTTCTCTATAACACCCCTTCGCCTCCGTTTTCTACCTCTCGCTTAGGAGGTTCCCAAAAAAGCAGATTCCCTCTTCTTTCTAGTTCAAAGACCATTAATACCCTTTCTGCTGCCGTGTTATCTGCGGAACGCTTGATAGTCCATGTGCGCAGATAGCTTTAAAGAATCGTTCATTCCTCTGTCTGGCCCAACTTCCCAAGACGAACTCTCGCCCTTGACCACAGGATCACCAACCGTCCAGTACTCCCAACAACTAGCCATCACGGTCGACATGGGCGACAACGCGTATAGTCAATCAGGAGTAGCTCAGATACGTAACACACTCTCTGGAGAGTCGAGCCTACCTGAAGGTCGACAGTCCATCGCGACGCCGTCCACTTCTGCCTACAGTCAGGATATCCCAATAACTTACGCTTCGGTATGTGTAGACCCCTCGGTCACGCTGCTATGATATGATGAACGCGGAGGCTCATTATAAACCCAGGTTGCCCCTTTCAACAGTAATAACTATTCAGTGCCGTATGATTCTTCGCTGCCCACTCCGGTCTCTGTCGCTGGGTCCCCATCCATCTCTGAACGCTCCTCCAAAGCCATGCAGTCCTATAACCAACGCAGAGAAAGCTCACAGCAGCCGACTCCCCCAGGAACTTCACGTACATGGCAAAACTACCAGATGAATGCGCCTTGTAGCCAGTCAACATCACCGATGCCGTTACACGCTACTCCCAACGACATGTTAGAGATGCACGGCTTAGAGACATCGAACTCTCCTGAGGACCAAGGGCAAATGATCTCAGAGCCGCAGTTCCAGTGGGGTCAATATGGCGTCTCCAGCACTGAAGCGCAAGACGATATGTCACCCCACATGGCTCATCATCCATCCGTCTTCTCAGTCTCAGTCCCTAGTGTAGCACCCACCGACTTGATGAGGCAATCGATGACTATGAACCCTTCAAGCATGCCCCTTGCACCTGCTCCACCGCAGGTGCCTATCCTACACCACTCTCCCGATCCCCGAGATCTACCCCCTTCTGTGACTCCCATCGACAACATGCACCACCAATACGGGGTTATGCTAAACAACTCACACGTGACGGTAGACTTCGCCCCATATAATAAGCGGAAGCCTTCCAGAGCGAGAAATGGGCGATCAGGTCGACCTGCAAAAAGAGCGCGTGTTGGAAACCGGAATCCTTCAAAGGACGGTGGCCTCGATTACCTGAATATGCCGCAAAACTCAACGACGGGCGGTGACTCAAAGGCATCACGCCCACAGACCAGGAGCATCACCCTCACAGACGAAGCTAAAGAAGCAGACCGATACCTGCTGGATCTCAGATGTCAGATGGATGAAGGCAAGGGCAAGGGCATGTGGGATCATATCTCAAAGAAATACGAGGAACGCTTTGGGTATAAAGAACGACCGACGCTCCAAATGCAGCTCACCCGTGCGCTATTGAAGTACGCAGTGTGGCCGCCTTCTGAGGTAAGTAATCCATGGTGACATCCTTACACCAATCTCTGCAGCCAAGACTAGCTAGGGAGTAGCTGACATAAGATTATAGGATGAAGCATTAAAACGCGCTGTCGAAGAGCTAGATAAGCGCCGCTATTCAGATATAGCCAAGTTAATGAAAGAATATGGAGGCTGCCAAGCCTGGGAGTGGAAAGATGGGCACATCGTAAAGCGACTCGTCGAGTTAGGCATCGAGGAGTTCGACCCTAAAGACATTACCAAGAAACCGCGACGAAATAAGAATGCGGCGCGTAAACAGTCGACTGGTGGGCCTTGGGCTGCTTCATCTATGCCATTTGCATACCAAGATCCGGCCCATACAGTTACCTCCGAACAGGAGGATTTGATCCTGGAGCAGTACTGTAAGGCGGAACCGGATACGCCAGAACCAAATCCCATTATCACAGAAAACAACAATTCGCAGTCCAGGAGGAGCCACGAGAGGGGCTCAGGGGAGAGCCAAAGCGAGCGAGTGGCTAAACAGGCTTGCGAACAGCTACTGGCCAAGAGGAGCGACCAGATCTATGGCAACCTCCCTATGGGCAATGAGCACCATCATCATCACCAAATGTGATGACGCGACACTTCCCTTTTGGCTGGACATCCAATGTTTCGAGATACCCTTTGTCATTCTTCACTATCCTTTTCTGTCCTTTCGGAATCATCAATTTTTCCTGATTTCATCAGTCTCGCATTAAAAATACCCAAATAATGTTTTGGGATCTCTATTCAGCAACGGTCAGGAGTTGGAGATAAATTATTTCATTATTACTTTCATCTTTATCTTTATGCTGTAGAGGATCGTCTGCTCTCGCAAGAAGCTGGAACAGTGTCTGTATTTTATGTTTTGGGGGGACAGACTATACGGGCATGTGAATCTGTTCTAGGTGTATTGGGTCTTGGGGCGAGTTCCACTCAGGGTGTTTGGATGCATTGTTTTTCTTTGGTGGTATATGGCACATACGAGGATGATTCATTCCTTTAGTCAACTTGCGTGTGTATTTGTTCATGTCAAACTAGGCATTTTCATCCTGATTACAATCTCTTTGGGGCGCGCGCACATGGAAAGGTACGAATAATTTCTACTACGTTTAGAGGAAAAGGGGGGGAGGGGGCAGGGAAGATGGGCTACGAGAATCTGGCAGGCAATGAGAGTACGAAAATTGGCGATCAAATTCTTAGGAAAAAGCATGGAGGATCGTCGTTTTGGCTGTAATTGACTACTGTTTTGACTTCAAAATCTTCTCTTGTGAAGACCAGGTTAGGCGGTGTTCATTCTCATGTCCTTGCTACCTACGTGCTTGCATCTACTTAGTGGAATTAGAGCTTCAAATATCGCAGGCATCTCCTTGCCTCCAGCGAGCCCACCAGGAGGATCCTTAGTCCATCTCAAGTTTACTTTCTGCCCCATAAAGCGACTCGTCGCTTTGGCAGCTCAGTTTTCTAGACCGCGTCCCCGTGCCATAGACGAGCGAGCGCGATATCGAATCTCCTTTCCCCCACATCGTAGCCCCATGGCTTGGGTTCTATATTTGGTCGTCAAGAGAGACATTCAGAAACACCATGCTCCCGTCCGCCCCCACCCGCTGGCTAGATGTCTCGCCGACTTGACCAGACTGACGGGGTACGGTGGATCACGAGACGCTGCAAGGGACAGACTTAGAACGGCGACCATCTAAATCGGAAACCTGATAGATAGATCGATACATACGTACATACATACTCACATACGTCAAGAACACGAACGTCGTGCGGGCTTGCGCTTGCTGCGCCTGTTTCTATATTCTATATTCTACCTATATGTCCATCTATAGATCCCATCTCCTACTTACGTACACGTACCTAGTACAGCAGCAGCAACTCGCAGGCGCTCGGCTCGGGGTCCACCCGCCACGACGGCGGCCGCCACCTAAACACGAGGAAGAAGTGTGAGCAGCGGCCAGTCGCGGTGCTACCCTCGGCCAGATTCTGCTCGACAGTCTGCTGGTCCGAGGCGCGGATTTTTCTAGACGCGCTGCTGCTGAACGTGGTCGACGGATTTGTCGAATCCATCGGCCCAGTCGGGGCCCAACTAGAACGCGTAGATAGAGTGAAGCTGAAAAAGGAAGCCCCAGGAATAGGCGCTGAACCTCGTAGAAGGACGCACTCCTCACTGCGGTACCATGAGACACGGCATTGCTGAGCCAGACGCCCGCGGGACTTGACCACGTGTTGTTGCACGTGCGAGATCCTGTGATTTGGCCGCTGTGCAAGTCACCTAGGATCATCGTCCTACTTTCTCCGATGGTCTATACCCCATCGTGGCCCCCAAGCTACCTACGTACGGGATCTGCGCGTGTATGTCCATACGGAGAGTTCCTAGAGACAAAGAAAGCAATCGGCACCTGAGTACACAGCACGGACACGATACAATATATCGGCAACCCAGTTCGTACATAGGTACGTATATACAAGAACTTATGCCGGAGTTGTTGCTACGACGGGTAGCTTGGGTCCCCCTCCCAAAGAATGGGATACAATGTCGGGATTGTGGGTGTAGACCTAAGTGGTGCGTGTCTCTGTTAAGGACACCGCCCCTTTGGCGATAAGTCTAAGAAACGGGGCTGACAAATCAGCCCGATAGCAAGCGCTTGCCCGCTATTGGAGCATTCAGCGACTCGAGATGGTTGCGAACCGCGGCGCTGGGAATTTGTGCATTTTACTGCGTCCTCAAGCACACCGCGGATGTGAAAACTTCCAGACGGACCGGCCTATAGAATAAAAATACATATGTACACTCGGCTGCATCTTTTTCAATTATAGTCGCATGGCCGTGCTACACTGCCCGGCATGTATGCGGTCGTGGTTTGAGTAGGGGGGGGGGAGGGGTCGATCCTACCTTGGCACGCGGGCGTACAGGGCTGCAGGAGGAGGAGAAGGAGGAGGAGCCCGACGGTGATCTGTGACCTACCTATCTGCATCTATGGCCTGGAATTAAGCTTCGTAGATAACCTTGCAAACGTAGGGAGTGGACTGCCAGTTAGCGGAAGACTGCCGATGGGACGGAGATTGTATTGACCCGAGGACTCGGATCCGAGACCCGCAATCGTCGGACTCAAGGCAAGTGTTTGCGAAATTACGGGCTTTGATAAAACGTTCAGGCAAGATACGTGATTCCTGCGCGTCCATTCCCATCGCGTGTAGGTGGCGCCGAAGCCATATACCGGGAGACTGGGCCAAATAACCTGAGACATGAGCGTATAGCATCACTAAGCTATTTGTAAGTTAAGCTGGTAAGTGTCAACCTGGTACGATACTGGAATATAGTGTTTGATACTGTCTTGACTGTAGCACCACCTAGTCGATGAATATCAGGCACGGACATTAGGTGAGAGAGTTTCAAAGCCCAATTTCCAAGGATAGAGCTCGTATCTACGAGTCGTTTGCTTTTCCTCTTTCGTGAAATCCGGTGTCATACAGATCGCCCTAACTAGCTCCAGATGTAAAATCAGATCATCAACAAGCTCCCCTGCTCGGTGGATACCTTATAGAATGTTGAGCTATGCTTTCATGGAATGACCCCAAGGTCCAAGCTTCGGGATCATCATGCCGGCGACTATCACTTCATCTTAATTATTGTACTGTATGAAGGACATCCAAATATAATGCTGGTTTCTTATGTGATTACATGTACAATCAACGTATGCAGCCAATCCAGGGGCGTCATAACCTCCACCTAACCAAAGAAGAGCTTGGGTGATCCTATGGGCTCAAACTCCCGGACAGCCCTAAATGACCCTGCAAATGCTCCGATAGGCGCTTAATAATTGAGATCCTAGCGTTTTCAGCAAATACGCACGCTGAACCCCAGGATAAGATATCTGTAACGTGGTGATGAGGTGAGTAGTGAGATTTCTAGTTCAGCTTGAGAAGAATCCTGTCTAGGCCCCCAAAACGCTATTTGTATCTGTCACTGACGTAGCTTGGCTTTTGAAGCTGTGCCGGGGTTTGAGTATACTTGTACTCATCTTTCAGAAACACGGCAGCATGGCTACTGATAATACACAGACGTCGATGTAGTGACTGTGCAATAGGCCGGCGCCATGATCCAAGCTAAGAATACATGAAATTAGCTCTGCATGGTGGCGGCGATCCTGGAGTCGTGCACCACACGAGCCCCATGTGTCATGGAACTTTAGATGAACGTCAATCAAATATCCACGGGTTTTGGCACGCAAATCTTGTGCCGCTTGACTACCAATTGCTTCTGTGCAATAAGTAAACAGACTGTATAAGGTACCAGGCAGGAATCCTGGCTGATAATGGAGAACAAGGTATAATCTGATGTTTGTAACTAGGTAGACTGGTGAGAATTGCAAAAGTAAATCTATTATACGTTTATCCAATTGCTTGATAGCTAATATGCTGAATGGGGATATCTTCCGTGGTACTACCATAGTGCTACACATTTTCATGAACGATAACCATGTCACTTGGCTAGCCGTTGCAATGTAACAAGCAAGACATCTGGGCTTGGTGAGCAACTCTATCTGTAACCCGTCTCCAATGGTAATGATCGAGGGCATGGTGACGTGAACTCAAGTGTGGCACAGGTGGGTGAGTGTAACGTCGGGTTTTGTAGAGTAAAGAGTCCTACCTTGCGGGCTTTGATCTTCAACGTTGAGGAATACAGAGGCGGTGGCGCCCAAGAATAGGAACTCCTTGCGTGGTTGAGGCTAAGCGAACCAGATATGGAAGAAGCAGAGTGCACCTTCGGCAGCTGGGTAACGAAGCCGGCACATCTCCGAGTAGCACCCTATGAGGCTGGGTAGGCAAGGGAGATACTACGTAGATCAGATTTTGCAGGCTGGGGAGATTTACCGTCCGTCGTCGCGAAATGGGTCGAGTGCTCGTACTACCTTCGCTTGAGGCTGTCTGAACTACACATAATAGAGTGGGCTTCGCCCTTGTGAAATCGAAAGACTTTTGGAAGCAAACGTGTATGTAAGACACTCCCACCATGTCAATGGGCCCTGGTCTGCTTCCCATCCACTATCATCTCGCTACGGTGAACACAAGCTTCAGACACCCGGATAAGAAGTGGAGAAGCAAGTTCTGAATGCGGTGAAAGTGGTGGAAGTTTACTTGGTATCTGTCGAGAGATGATCCATACTAACGGCCAGTCTGGCAGGGACGTAGTTCCTTTGTCCTTCGCCTAGGCGGCACAGAGCTTAGAATTACCACATGGAATTAGGTCATTGTCAAAAGTTCCCGATCATGAGAAGGCATAAGTTCAACTGTTCAATACCTCATGCGAAGTCATTAAGTCGCAAGAACTTAGATATATGAGGTACACACTGTGTAATAGGTAATTGTACCACCATTGGCACGAATGGCGAATGTTATGAAAGGTATTGAATTCCGGAAGTGGTAAGGTATTGTGTTGTCGCCGTAGATTGTCGCCGTGGCCCATCAGTATTGAAGAATTGAAGGTAACGTGTACACAACGTACTTTCAAAGTGAACTTAATTTAGCAACTACACAGGTACAACGCTTCGAGCTTCTCCCATAAACTTGAAACTCACTGTGAACCCAGTGGTACTCTGAACAAAAGAAATATAAGTACACAATGTATATACCCTCATCTGACTTAGACGATTAATTGCAAGGCAAAAATATATGGGTAACTCCCCCGGACAGGCTTGAACTGTCAACCTCCTGATTGCTTTGCCTTGTAGGGCTAATAACAGTCCTGTATCTCGTTAGTTTTGGAAAGATGAAATGTCTGATCAAGTGTAGGCATACAGACGCGCTAGCCAATTGCGCCACGGAGGACTGGCTTGGGGTTCTCGGCAAGAAAAGATGGCTTATAATGTGAAGGCCTACTGGGGCCGAGGTCACGGAAATGTACACTATGTAGGAGCTGCCGGCACAATGTATCTATACCTGCAGGTGGCAGCAGAGTACGGAGGCCGCAACTGCTTAGCCTGCGATTAGCCGCCAAGTCAACGTGGCATGCCTTGCTTTTTGTTCCGATCTGTACACTACCTTGGTACCCGCCGGTACATTTGACATGTACCTGATCCTCCGTTGGAATTTCCGCATGCCGACAATGGCACGTGTCCTCAGGCCAGTCCAGATCTGACGGGTGGTAGCATGTACAAGGGGTCTTATCAGCTGGACAGCTAATCAGCGCATGGTCTCTGTTAGTGAAGGAGGTCCATAATAAATCGAATCTTTTCATTCATCCATGACAGCATCGCATCACATCAACATTCGATACATGTAGGTAGGTAGTCTACATATCCGTATATAGCAAGTTTGTTGTGTTGGCTCCAAGTCGCAATTCGCAATTCGCAAGTCGAACCAACACCAACCTCTGCATCTGCAGCCTTGCCGTTTCCGGGGGACAATCTTCATCAGAATTGCTCCTGTTGGTCCAAGAACGAACGGTGTTCATTTCACCAGTTTATTTCCTTTTACCCACATGCATTCTTTTGCCTCCTCCTACCGGTGATGCCCTTGCTAGGCATGGGCATGGGCAGCTGGACGTTGGCCCTCCCGCACGACTTGACAACCCCCGGGGCGATATCCAGGATAATATTGCTGTTCGTGCTGTTGTTGCCATGGGTGAGCTCCGTGGCGTCGATGCGCCCCAGTCGCATCGCGGAGCTGAAGCAGGAGACGGTTGATATGTTCTATCATGGGTTCGATAATTACATGAAGATCGCGTTTCCCGAGGATGAGGTATGCATTCCTATATGCAAGTAAGATAGACCCTGAGACCCTGTACTGACTCACCCTTGCAGCTACGGCCAGTGTCTTGCACTCCGTTGACTCGAGATCCCCTCAATCCAAGAAACTTCGCGCTCAACGACGTCCTCGGGAACTATTCTTTGACTCTCATCGACAGTCTCTCGTCCCTCGCCATCCTTGCATCTGCGTCCCCGGATAGTAGGAACACAGGTTCGAAAGCGTTGGGCGATTTTCAGGATGGTATTGCTGCCCTGGTAGCACAGTATGGCGATGGACGGCCCGGCCCGTCGGGCCAGGGTGCTCGAGGTCGGGGATTCGATGTTGATAGCAAAGTCCAAGTATTTGAGACAGTAATAAGGGGTGTTGGTGGTCTGCTCAGCGCGCATCTTTTCGCTGTTGGCGAGTTGCCAATTTCTGGTTATAACCCACCGAGGACCAACGACGAAACTGAGCAGCATACCATTGTCTGGCCGAATGGATTTAAGTACGACGGGCAGTTGCTGCGGCTTGCTTTTGACCTGGCTCAACGTTTACTTCCGGCCTTCTATACTCAGACAGGGTTGCCATATCCGCGTGTCAACCTCCGTCATGGCATACCATTCTACTTCAATTCGCCGCTCCACGAAAATGTCAGCTTGCATCCAGAGCGGGCTGAAGACTCGCCCGAAATCACCGAAACTTGCAGTGCAGGAGCTGGGAGCTTGGTGCTTGAGTTTACCGTGTTGAGCCGGCTGACTGGTGACCCAAGATTTGAACAAGCAGCCAAACGGGCTTTCTGGGCTGTCTGGTCAAGAAGAAGCAACATTGGGCTAATTGGTGCCGGTGTAGATGCCGAGGCAGGCCACTGGATAGGGGGTTTTGCTGGGATTGGTGCAGGCATTGACAGCTTCTTCGAATATGCCCTCAAGACCCATATCCTGTTATCAGGTCATGAGTTGCCCAACCTCACAATGCCTGACCAGGTTCCTCATGGAAGCTGGCTCGACCCCAACAAAATCTATCATCCACTTTCAGATGAAGACAATTCTGACGAGTCTTTCCTACAAGCTTGGCATCATGCACATGCTGCCATCAAGCGGCACCTTTATTCAGGGGTTCATCACCCTCATTACGTGAATGCCCATATGTCTACTGGTTCGCCACAAGCCTATTGGATCGATAGCCTAGGCGCATATTATTCCGGTCTATTGGCACTTGCTGGTGAGTTAGATGAGGCCATTGAAACGCATCTGCTTTACACGGCTCTTTGGACTCGCTACTCCGCCCTCCCTGAGCGATGGTCCGTTCGCGACGGCAATGTTGAAGGCGGACTCGGATGGTGGCCCGGCCGGCCGGAATTTATTGAATCAACATATCATTTATATCGCGCTACCAGAGACCCGTGGTATCTTTATGCGGGTGAAATGGTATTGAAGGATATTTATAGGAGATGCCGAACAGAATGCGGCTGGTCTGGGTTGCAAGATGTGCGCACTGGTGAGAAGAGTGATCGGATGGAGAGTTTCTTCCTAGGAGAGACTGCCAAGTACTTATATCTGCTCTTCGATCCAGACCATCCCTTGAATAAGCTTGATGCTTCGTATGTGTTCACTACAGAAGGTCATCCATTAATTATTCCCCGGAAGCACCACCGCCATCCAGTTCGCAAGCCGTCACCCGGAAAGGATATCCAGCCTTATATAAATACCGATTTCACGAACACTTGTCCCCGCCCGCCAGTCCTTCCTCCACTCACCGGCTCTGCCACTGCTGCAAGGCCTGACCTTTACAATGCGGCTACTTTGATTCGACTCCATCAGGTTCCCAACATACATGGTGCGTCAGAACTAGTTGCCAAGTTAGATGGTCCACAAGGGCGGACGAGACAATTCCTCAAGCCAACAACCAATTATACCTACTTCCCCTGGACTCTTCCCCCTTCCATGCTTCCAGACGACGGAATCTGTGCACTGTCAAGACAAACTCATACTTCGATAATTGAGTTTCCTTCCAACAGCCAAAATACCATGGGCAGCGCTTTCAATATTATGTTCGGCGGGCACAATCTCGTCCGGATGGGTAGTGACGGTATTGCGATCAACAATCTCTCCGGCCTGAAACTAGCCCTTCTCATGGAAGAACCGCCCGAAACATCTGAACGAGCTTGGAGAATATATAGTATCGGAAATCTGCCATTAGGCCGAGATGAGAAAGTTTTCATCTCCCGTGAGGTCCTGGCGGACATGTCAGATCCTCTGTTTCATCGTGTTCGAGACTCTGTCATTGTCGACATTCTCTTACAGATTGAGACTCCCAAACCACAATATGAACATAACATGACGTCTACAGACCCGGAGCCGTCATCGGAGTCGCAGCATACTATCGAGCTCCCCAGCTCTGCTATCGGCAGCACGAACTTATTCAACTCGTTCTTTCAACAAATCACGTCTGTGTTACGGGAGCCCGCCACTACCTTCAGCCCCGAGCCCGCCCCGACACCAGACTATAGATATATAGAAATGCCCGCCATCACCCCGGTCGGGGTCGGCACGGCGCCGCTTCCCGATATCCAGGAGGCGCCCAACCCGCAGACAGCGGCGGGGCCCATCGAGTCGCTGTCCTGGCAGCGCATCTACTTCGCGGACGAGGCGTGCGCGGGCAAGCTGCCCGACGTGGCGCCGAAGGCGCACCAGGTGATCGTGATGCGGCGCGGCGGGTGCTCGTTCTCGGCGAAGCTGGCAAACATCCCATCGTTCGCGCCGCACCGCGACGCGCTGCAGCTCGTGCTCATCGTGTCGGACGACAAGGATGAGGGCGAGCGGGAGGAGGACGAGGACGTCTGGGGCTTCAACTTCATCCGCCCGCTGCTCGACGAGCCGCAGAAGACCCCCGCGGGCATCCCCCGCCACCACCCCATTGCCATGCTCATGACCGGCGGCGGCGACGAGGCCTACGAGGTCCTGAAGACCACGCGGAGCCTCGGGCTCCGCAGGAGGTACCATGTCGAGAGCCAGGGCCTGAATATCAATAACCTGGTCGTCCTGTAAGAGGGGGACTTATGTATGTGCGTATGTATGTACAGTACGTACCCGCGCATTTTTTTTTTGTGGTTAGAATAGCGAAGCATGAGTGGCGCAGGCGGTGTTCTGTCTTCTAGGCGTGTGGTCGCTAGCATATATATAGAGTTTTACTTATTAGCTATTCGAAGCATTTGGAATACACCGGAAATGATAAAGACCGTGTGGCGTCTATTATATTACCTATCTGACTTGGTGCTTCCTTGTGTGTATATTGAGCTTTGTGTTCGTTATGGACTGCAATGCCCTGCCTGGCTTAGCTAGGTGTCTGATGGCGATAGGGGCCTAACCAGTGACCTCGTTAAGGCTATGTAGGTTTATGCTCATTTAGACTGCTGATTATTGGCGTCTTCTCGAATTGTTACTATCCCCTACGGCTATTCTGGGCATACCGATGCCGTCACTAGAACTACCTCCCCCATTCGTGTTCTCAAAGACGAGCAAGCCAGAGTTCGGGTCACACGGTTTCAGCCACGCGTAGGTATTCGCTCTCCTTGCTTGGTAACTTGGCTTTAAGGCAGCTAGAGTTCGAAAAATCGTGTGTTTCATACATACATGAAATCAGATTGACACGGGAAGACGTCTTGAACTCCATGAACCAACGGCTCTTCATACGTCAGCAGTGACATTCCTTCTATTTGACCACCGGAATCTCAATGAGTTATGTTGATTTTTAATTTTGTCCCAAGTAAATAGAAAGCTAAGAATGCGCCAGGGGTATTCTCAGCACCGGCATTTTACCATACATTACTCTATGTTATGCACGTTCCGGTGGATTTTGAAGGATGTCGGGTTCAATTGCCTCGTGACACTTGCGATGCTTACAAATAGGTTGGATGTCTGCGGTTAGGTAAGACTGATATACAGCGAAAGCAGGTAATAGTACTTGCTCTGACATCCTTAACCGCCAGTTCCCGATAAGCACAAGTCGACTACGGTCATGTATGTATACGCCACAAGCCCACGCCCCATTCCCAACCCCCTAATTATTACTACCGCAGACCCAATTCCCCTTCACGGTCACCGTCCCGCACGTCCACGTCTGGGTCTTGTAGCGGCAGCTGCCCAGCTTGTCGCCGGCGGCGCCGTACTGGACCCAGGTGTCGCCGCCGCAGCCCTCCCACGTGTACGAGACGTTGTTGGTGGCCAGCGTGAATGGGCGGCTGCACGGGTTCTCGGTCTCCGGCGCGATCGCCTCGTACGCGCACTGCGCGTCCGGCTTCCCCGTGATCTCGAAGCCCACCGTGAAGTCGAACGTCTTCGCCGCGTCCTTCGCCGTCCCGATGTACACGTCGTTCGTCGGTATCGACGTCGCGCTCGTCGCCGTCGGCGAGCCGCCGCTGGTGCTGTGTCAATGCGGTCAGAGGGGGGAGCCCGGGGAGGTCGGGGTGTGGTGAGTGTGCGGATGAATATGCTTACGCTGTGGAGGTTGTGCTGGAGTCCATGCTGGCGCTGCTGCTGCTGTGGCGACTGCTCTGCGCTGTAAGTCCGCCCGCAACTCCTCCTGCTATCGCGCCTATTATCACCAATATGGCGATGATGATGAGTATGGTCAAATGCCGCTTCCACCATGGCGGCGACGGTTGTGTCGAGCCAGGCTCAGCGATTTCTTCTGGTGCCGGCCCGTACGACTCGTAGGATGGGGGTTCGACCTTTCCCGCATACTGCGGATTATTCACCGCCTCCAAATTCGAGTAAGTTAACGGTACGGGCTCGAGCGTAGACTCTTGCCTCGTATCGACCTCCGGCAGCGAGGAGTACATCGACGGCTGGTTCAAGGAGGCAGCGTGCTCGCCGGGGGTCGGGGTTGAAGAGCTCATCGTCACACGTTCAAGGTGTCTTCTTGTCTGCGATGGCGATGGCTATGACGACAGAAGTCCCTGACGAAGTGAGTTGTGCGGCCCAGATCTCAACTTTGGCCGACGTCGGGATGCTCAAAAGAAGAGAGAGCGGCATGGCGATATGCTCAATGGATTTTCACAGGCAGGGGAGCCCTCGTTCTTGAACTATCGTACAATGGACAAATGGGGTTGCGATGGTACTCTCGCTGACGCCAGCAGGCATCCCAAGCCAGATCTCTACTACCACATTCTGCGGTGTACATAGTCAACAACTATAATTAGCTGAGCAATGCTTGGGTAGTAACCCAAATATTAATAGCATTACTTAATGATGGATCTTCTTTGGGCCTGTCATTGGTAACGCTGGGAATGTTCGCTAATATAATATTGAGCCTCATGGGAAAGCTAGCCATCCTCAGATGGTATGGAGTAGGGCGTCTGGTTCCCTGCAATATTCCAATACCCACACCCGCACTTTCTCCAGGTTCCTATATTTACTTGCAGCTTTCGTTGAAACGGTCCGTTTCTGAGTGGAAGGTGATCAACCAGACCCACGCTGTCGGTCATGTCCGTAGTCCACCATCGAATCCTTCGGGGATTCGCAGACTATGTTCAGCTGAAAGTTTAGTTGTGAATCTTCTATAATAAATTAGTGATTTTTGGAGCTGGTGTTAACATCGGTTTAGAATGTTCAATTCATTCAAGCTAATAACAATGAAGATCATCTCCTTATGGTCAAATGAGAGAAACTACAGTATCAATACGCTATTTTCGGTATATGTCAATAAGATCTAAGTAGCCAGGTTTCGAAAATAGGTAAACTGCCTTACTAGTCACCCGTGGACGAGGTGATTTATATTTGTATTCGAGAGATAAGGTATTGTCATGTCAAAAGTAGATAGATTCAATAGCTGAGAGTTGCCTCCGAGCTTTATTAGTTCACATAGAAGTATACGGAAGGGGGAGACAGTCATCGATTCAATCAAACTACTTAACTAACAGTGCAGCTTCATAAAGATACCATATTGTTTAACTAAACTATCTTGTAATAGACATTGAGGAAGGATCGCTAAAGAGGCTTTCAAAATCAGAGGTCGCTTCAATAATCGGAGTATAGGCGACCAGCATTACTTAATCAGCTGTGTGTAGTGATTCTATAGGTTAGTCTATGACTTAGTTAACAAATCAGTTTGTAACCTAGTTTATAGGTTATTCTCTAGGCTATGTTTCAACTGATATCGTACGTTTATAACAATTATCTCGCCTCATAATCTGATCACTGGCCTTGACATCTTTTACAGAGCATATAGTGCTATTATTGACATGGTACTGGGAGACGTCGCTTTTGCTACATCATATCTTGTTGAACAGTAAACTTCCTAAACTGGTTTAGTCACTAGTATATACTATAATGCTGTGTATTAACGCGATGTAGTAGAGGATTACGGGTGACACAGTGGGATTTTGAATATCAGACATATGTATATTACCCTGAACCCTAAGCTAAATTCTGAGATCTTCTACTTCGGTGAAGACATTATTCTGGTAGAGAATATGTAACGGAAAAGTTATCTGGTCCCCAATTTGGTGGATATAACCAAAGCTATCATCGCAGAACCATAGCACTTACAATCACCAGTAATCCACTCATCCTAAATTCAAAAGATCAAAACCGAGACCGTAGAATAATAGGGAAGACTGACTAAGGCCGGTATAGATTATGAAATAATTGACCTTATGGCCTCGCTTCACAGGAGCTGAAACAGTTTAAGTTTGTCAGATTGAGCAGCCGATTTCTCTTGATTTTCTACCGCGTTGATCTCCTCTTCGACGTCCTGATCTCTCCAATAGCTGGAAAGCTAGTCTGAACATCTCCTAACTAATGTCACTATGGTAGTAAGGTTGAATGAAAATCGAAGGCTTACTTTGGACTACTATATAAATTGAATAATGCAAGTGTCCAACTGACAAAAAGCATTCGCACCTGAACTCAGGCTTTCAAATCTCAAGTCGGATGTAGGACCAGCGTCTAGACTTGAAGCTATCTCATACAACATTGCACTTTGATCGCTGAAGTGGCATGGAAGCAATTGAGATCTCCGGTGAACAGATATCGTGGGATTAAACCTTTCATCAGCTACCTTAAAAGATACATACTCCAACGAGGCTCCCCTAAGAAACCATAGTGACCCCCGAAAGCATCCCACAGATAAAGAGCACAAGTGCCCATTCACTAGCGAAGAATTGAAGTTCTCAAATTACTAAATTACAATCGTTTTCACGATGTGACAAAAGTTTTTAGAGGTACATGAAGTTCAACGACGCTCTTGTAACCTAAGATAGACAGCTCCGATAAGCCCGAGTGGTTTGCTCAACCTTTGACTGTCGTTATCAGCACTACTCCGAGCAAGATTGTTGATCTTTCTCCGAAGATGAGGGGTAGCACCCTATTATATGTCCCAAGCCAGTCTTTCGTTACATCATATCCTTTGGCCTCATTTTACAATTATATACCATTTATTCCCGTACTTGTGTAGTTGAAACTTTATTCCCCAGGATATTTCCCCTTTTGGTCAGATTCACTAGCCTAGCACAGCATAGTCTAGATCTGAACTCGAGAGATCTGAGACCATGGCCCCGGATCTAACGTTCGGCCCGGATGGAGGTAATCAATGGCATTATACGCGCGACTCTAAGACCTATGATCTTACTCGGGGTTCGGGCAAGAACAAGTTTACTTTGTCAACGACGCAAGGTCCCCCTGATACGAAATTCGAGATCGACCCGGCAAAGTCAGCCCTTGTTATCGTCGACATGCAGAATTTCTTCCTCGACGCCAAGTGTCGTAACCATCCGACGGGGTTAGCGGCCGTAGACCCATTATGGAAGACGATCAAGAAGTGTCGCAAGGTCGGGATCGAGGTAAGAGTGAACCCCTTTCCTCATTTACCCTATCATTATCACCAGGGGTTACCACTCTTGTTGCTATCTGTATACGCATCTTTTATCAAGACATACTTAGACCCATCAATAAAGCTATTGACAAATCATGTACATAACTGACCTTAGACATAGATCATCTGGCTCAACTGGGGTCTTACAGACGACGACCTGGCCACCATGCCGGCAGGCGTGCAGCGTGGCTTCGCGAACGCGCTCATCGCCCAACCGGAGGACCCCGTGCGTAGCGGTCTAGGCGTCGACCTAGGCGATGGCAAGGGGCGGACACGTGAGTAACACCCATAGCCATTGATGACCCCTTCCAATCTATCTCGGGAGCAAGAGTCCTTCATCGGGGCCCTATTGGGGTAAAATCCAGAGCTGAGACAGGTCTTAGAACTTCTGGCAGACCACTTCACTGTTTAAAGAGAGAAAATACTGACATAAGATGCTACAGTGGTCGCAGGCGAGTGGAACTCGGCGATCTTCCCACCGCTAGCGGACGCCGCGAACTCCGCCGACCCCCGGTGCGCCAAGAACCGCATGTCGGGGCTGTGGACGCCGACGCAGGAGCTGTGGAAGCACCTCTCGGCCGCCGGGACGACGACGCTGCTGTTCGCGGGCGTCAACACGGATCAGTGCGTGCAGGGCACGCTGGTCGACGCGTACAATGCCGGCTGGGATTGCGTGCTGGTGGACGATTGTTGCGGGACCACGACGCTGGGCGGGCAGGCGGTCACGGTGCAGAATGTTGCGGTGAGTACATAGGCCGTCTTCGGGGTTCGAGAGCTTGGCTTACATGGGTTTGGCTGATGTGTTTTAGGCTTACTACGGATTTGTGGTTGATAGTAAGGCTATTGAGGCTGGAACTCTTACTTAACTGGAGGGGGCTATTGGTACTCGGGTTCATGCAGCTTCTGTCCTACAAGCATGGTGCGTAACAAACTAGGTTACAAGTAAAAGCTTTCTAGAGATATCAATATATTCGATTTGATTGTCTATGATATCGTCTTCGGTGAGCAGGTGAACAGGAAGCGCTTACTCCTTGGGGCTCGTTGTCAACCGATTCTGCGCTGACATATACAAGGCAACCGTACCTGGGCCCGTACCTTTTCAAAATGGACTTCATGGGTGACATTCCGTATTGGCCTCATAAGCATGCCCTCGCTGTGATGAGTCGCTTTGCAGTGTCTAAGGAGCTTGTTGGTAGAGTATGCAGGAAGCAATAGCTCGATATGATGGACTCTACGGCTGAATAGTTTCTGCTAGTTATGCGTATTAGACCTTTGATGATAAGCTAAGTTCAATAGTTCGATGACTGCAGACCGAGCCCAAGATCCAGGCTAATTGCCTAGAGAAATCGGGAACCTCGAGATGTGCGTTACTTGCGCATAGTGAGTTCTTGAACTCGAGTGTCTAGACTACTAAGATTGAACATTGATTTTTTTGTATATGATGAAATATCACGACATTCTTTCCTATATGTGCATTGTCTCGGTTTGATAGACGATGCTCACCTCGCGTGCTAACACGAGGTGATGACTCGCGAGAATAGCGTAGCGAGCGTATTGGATAGTCATGGGCTGACGCCAAGCCCACAAGCTAGCTGCGAATATCTTACATTATACGGAAGAGAAATTTTATAATAGCCTGTTCGAGCACTGAAAGCAGAGAGCAAAAATAGGTAATGAAGAGTCAATTGGAATTGAGATAACAAGCACATGCTGTTGGGAAGTCTCAACAACCTGCAATGAGATAACATCTGTAAGATATTGATGTTGACGACTTACTAGGACATGCTCTCGACTTGATGATAAGACTCAGTCACCAATGGGTTCAATTGGCTAAATGACGGCATGCACAACAAGTCTGAGCGTGCATTATCACGCCCCATCTGCCACCCACGCAGATACGAGAAAAGAGGGTTCACGCTTGGCCTCGGTTAGGGCGATACCCACCGAGGTGCCCGACGACATGGAATCCTTTGAATATTGTGGGCCCATTGCTTCTAGAAGCTCTGGAAAATTGATAGAATTAGGAAATTAGTTTTGGGCTCATATCTCTGAGCTGCCAAAATATCAAAAATATCGTCCGATAAGCCAAATCCGGCACGCTTTCTGCCATGGGTATTTGTGCCATGGGTATGCAACGTCGCTAATCATGACCCGTATCGTCTGAGATACCCTGAACTCCGGTGAATGCAAGATGCAGATTCCCAATGCTGTCGACTAAAATGCGACTATGATTCGATGCCAAGCCCTTCTGGCAGCCGCATGCTCCGCTCCCAACGCCAGTAAGCCCATGATGATATGCTAGAACCAGTAGAAAAAACGCCGATGCTATGCTAGAGGCTGAATGTGATGATCCGTCTCTGTGAGAAACCACCCCGCCTCTTCAATTTTTCTTTTCCCTCGCCATCATCGCTTCGTGTTGTAGCGAAGTGCTGAGCCTAGGTTCTCCTCTGTCTGGCCTTCTACCATTGCCACAACAACTGTGTTTTTGCAGATACCGTAGCTACAGCACGACTCGGGAGCAATGTCTCCTCTTAAGATTGCGTCTCGTTTTGACTAAGATGAATGTTAGCGGGATATTATGATGTTTTGTATTGGATGAAACGTACATCTGGGCAACGGATGGGAGAAGCATCAACCATCGCGCTTATCGAGAAGACAAGCGCGAAAAGTGATAATAGTATATCGAATTGCATGTTGAACTGTTTTGTGCTTCTCCTCGACCTAACGATGTCAGAGAGGCGTAGGAACGGCCAGTGAGGTGTGTGTTAATGTATTATTAGTTGCTTGATAGCGATGAAGGATTCTAGGTTCGTAGTGACGTGTCGGTAGACAGAACGAGTGGATGTGTATCGACTTAAATATCTCAGATGCAAAAAACCATTCGAGGGTACAAGCAGGAGGGATCTGTAGATATTTAAGATTATAAGATACGGATAGGATCCGCCGGACTAGCGCCCCAGAAGCACCACACCTTGCAGAAGTGCTGCAACGTAACTTATTATGTATGCGCGCCACAGCAAAGTTCAAGCAGCTGAGAGTCCGATCGGATGCCCGCTATCGTTGCTAAGTTGTACCCAATCATGACGCGGCTGAATGACCGTGTGATGCAGGGACCTGAGGCTGTGAATCCCTTACTTGCCCAGATGACGAAATACGGAAAGACATCGCGGGATAGGCAGGTAGCCAGAAGAGTGGGTATCGTTACTGTCAGGATATGTGATCCATTGATGTATTGTGTTGTTGTAGATGGTAGACTCTAAGCTAGTACTAACAGTGGGTATGATACGAATACATGGTGTGCAGGGATCACGTGACAGTTACCGTGGCGGAGTGGTGGATTCCCAACTCTAATAACGCTGCTAACACTGAACATAATAAGAAGAGTGCATGTGGCGTTGATTATTAGAAGCCGTGGAATAGCCTAGGTTACGGACTAGTCACTAGCGGCCTGTCAAGCCTGTCGAGCCTGTCAGAATCAGCCCGTAAGATACGAACAGACAGAGAAGACCCAGGAGTTAGGCTATTCCTCCAGCCCTACCACACCATAAAGGTAAAGTCCTGACGCCGTATTAGAGTTTGTATGATGACGTGAACTTCAAAAAATAGACACATGTGGTGGCTAGAGGCTCCAGAGCGCTGGGAAAAGCGATTAAGCTTGGACCACTTGGTATCCTCCCCAACCTAAGTCGGAATGCCCTCGAGACTCGTCTATTTGTAGCCCTCGTAAAAAGAAACAATGCGATTAAGAAATTCAAATTCGTATAACATTATCCGAGGTTCGCATTGCTAGTACCAAAATGCATATGAAGGCCTAGCCACCTTAGGCTCTGAAATTCACGATTGGTAGGACTCTTTTAGAAACCGCCTACCTTCTGGGTATCCGCTACCTCTACCGTAGCCCTTCGTCCCGAGACTGTTGCGAACATAATGGATTCTACCATCACGAGAGCTGCAAAGACAGGTGACACACGGGCCTTTCCCTGTTCCGGAAGGTATCCGTCGAGAGTTCGAGAAGTCGTAAGACATGTCGTTGCTCGCAGAATAGGGCAAACACGTTCGAGCGCTTCGATTCATTCGAGGCTTAATGCCGTCAAGTATGTATCTGACATTAGGAAGCCGGCTGCTTAAGTCACGACGGGATTAGCGAGCGAGTCGGCCCAAGTCTACATCGCGCATGGAAAGGTAAAGGATAGGGCGAGAGGGTAGCTAATGTGGTAGACTTTCTTCGACCTCAAGTATCAGAGATGGAACACATCTAGATTGTTAGTTGGACGAACGCAACTTGAGCCGTTCAAATGTAAGCTACTAATAGCCAGGTTTCAGATACCAGAGGACGGAGGATCAGACACGGTAAAGGTAGCATATACGGTATAGACAATCCATCTTTCATAGATTCGATCGCTCGATCAGGTAAAAGCTTCATCTCAAGAAGCTCAAATGGTCAGCAAAACCACACCGCTCTCAAGGATCTCCTTGCTTGCTGCGGATAGTCACATTCGACGGGTGACACCGCACACACCGGGATGATTCAACTTCGTCCCACGAAGACGCGGCGCTGGTGAAACGGTCATACATCCCACGGGGAAGCGAATACTTTACCCACAGCCCTGGAATGTGTAACCTAACCATCACTGCCATTCCGGACTCCGAAATAGGGCAGGATAAGGACTGTTCGTCCCGAGGACTTGGCCCAGTATCTGAAGGCATATTCTGGCCTCGCTCAGAACAGCGTTGAAGTAGCCAGGTACTTCCCTGCATAAACCTGTGCCATGCTTCTTGACTTCCTGGTCTGGTCTGCAAAGAAGCTCAACTTGTAACATATAGGAAAAGTAAATCGATTAGCCTGGCCCTGTAAATAAATTCAGCCGCATATGAGGGTTCTGGTGGCGCGTGAAAAAGGGTAGCGCATGCTGTGTGGGTATAACGGAAAGCCTTGGGGGCATTACGGGACACGACAGCATGTAGGATAACTCGAGTATGTTACCTGCGGTATTGGTGTAGAATGTTCCAACGCTTATAACTTTATTTGCCTATTTTGGTGGAATCTGGATGAATTAGTCCTCTGACCTCTCTCTCTGTCTCTCTCTCTCTCTCTGTGTGTGTGTGTGTGTGCCCCTACTCGGTCCCAAATTATTAAGTTTAGGACGAGTACGTGAATTGCAGCTGAGGTGAGCTGTCAAATGCGCGGTTTCTCAAACTAGGGGCTCTGGGGCTTTAGACATTAGTGCACGGATTTGCATAGCTCAGCGTACCGTAGCGGGGAAGCAGGCGCCCTGAGTCCTGGGGTTCATCAGTCCGGTCCCAGGAGAATGGCAGAATGGTTAGCGCATGCGGGCGATCCCGCTTGATCTTCCACTCTCCGGAACCAAGCGAGTGGGTTTACATGTAAGCCTTCGTCGCCGTACACTAGAAAGCGAAAACCTCACCTACCTATTTGAGCTTGTATTTGCTTCTTCCACCAATATTCAATATTGAAAGATACCACCCTCTTGGTGTCCTGAACGACGCCCCAAAGCTCTTCGATGCTACTTATCAGCTACTTATCAGCCAATCATTCCACGATCTACCTATGACTTGGCGCTCGGAAAGAAATGTCTCAGCGAGAATTCACCACGATAACTAGCCACAGTATCTCCGGGTTCGATTATCTTGAATGGATTTCCTGTTTGCTGAATAGAGTATGGCTTGAATGCTCGTCCTAGACATTGCTACAGGCATCTGCGCACTTCGTGGAGGGGCAGGTGTGGGAAGTTTAAGTCTAGCTTGCGTACCTACAGCCAAGGGTATATATCTGCGAGCATCTAGGTCGAGTCTCAGATTCGACTTGCTAAGGTTCCAGAGCCCTACATACATTGACATGCAGATTACGAGGCGGCCTCTTGGAACCACGTGTCTTGCTGAGCTTATCCTGTCAAACTTGACGTGTTCGGTGGTGTTCGGTGAAGTTACCATTGTTTGCCTGTCAAAATAATTACACCCGCTGCCGAAGTAGTATTCGTCTGATTTGTCTAACCTAAATTAAGTAACTACCCAGATACACTCAAACTTTATCTTAGATAAATATGGCTACGATTACACACATGGTGGAGATGCCTCAGTGAATGGGGACTTTGTGGATGATTGACATTACAATACCACTAGGGTCTCCGTTATCATTCTCCTCTATTGTTTGTAGGCATCTCTTAAATCACTGCTCTCTCATCTGCCTCTCGCTTTTTCCATTGGCGCACGGTCCAAACCCTGTATTGTATCATGTATTTCCTATTGTCAAAAATACCTAGGTAGTATAAAAAGTGCGCTCCTCATAATCCAAAGCTGCAGCTAAACTTCGCAACCTACTACGTCCTAAAGTTGTTGATCTCGGTGACATCTACATAGCGCCTCCGCTGTGCCTATCTAGACTGCCTGACCAATTATACTCCCAGTCGCCTCCTGCAGCTACTTTTCTGTCCTTGTTCTAGCTGATATTCGGGTACACAGCGCCCTCACCTGCATCTTCACGCACCCTGTTGTAAGTTAGCTTCTCGCTGTGTCACAGTGGCATATTACAGTTACTAAAAAAGGGACACCACTGGAAATGCCGTTTCATCCCATCCTTGGCTATCCATGTATTTCCTGCCGTCGTTGTCGGCGTCTCCCGGCCTACGTTTCGCTTTTGCTTTCCGTCGTCCACGAAGATGGGGTCGTCCTACGGGCAAGGTTGAGGCGCCGGAAACGCATTTTAAGTACATAATCAAGCATTGTCCTGCCCTGTCACCTTACACCCAGTCATTCTGCATCACTTTAGCTACAGTCACTAACAAGACGTCACTAGCACCTAGAGTTGTTACCCGGGCATCTCCCTAGCTAATTGATTTCCGATATCATGCCACAGACGGTAGATATGTCGGACTCTTCTGAAAGTCACAGCACCGATAATGCGCACATTGAGAAATATGGTGGCACGGACTGTGACTTTGGATACGTTGACGAGGGCAATGCTGTCCACGAGCGAGAATTCACGTTGGGTAAGTCCCTCTATGCTAAACTCCAGCGTTTCGCTGGAAAGTTCGGCGTAGAGCAGCGCGGGATCGAGCGTGTCCCCGTGGATGAAAGAACCGACTCAAGCATGAGCCAAGTCGGCACCTTGGTATGGAGAAGACCCTGTACGTTATAGGATAATTCCAGCTGCTTACTTCGTTCAATAGTGGTTATCTGCCAACATGGTTGTTTCGTCCTTCGCTATTGGCGCCCTCGCTCTGCCCGTTTTCGAGCTTGGTTTCGTCGATAGCGCTCTCACCATAATCTTCATCAACTTCCTTGGTACTATGCCAGTCTGTTTCTTCTCGATGTTCGGTCCCAAGTTCGGTTTGCGGCAGATGGTTCTGTCTCGCTTTTATTTTGGCTACTATGGTGTCAAGTTAAGTATGTCACGCCATGCGTTACTTCACCCCTGTCTTCATGCACTGTTTGAATTATCTTGCTAACCAGCTCAACATGTAGTTGCTATCTTTAACATATTGGCTTGCATCGGGTGGTCCGCAGTCAACGTTATCGTCGGTGCCCAGCTTTTCAACGCCATTAATAGCAATATGCCAGGATGGGCTGGCATTCTAGTGATTGCTCTCGCAACCTTCGGCATCTGCACATTCGGGTACAAGATCATCCACACTTACGAGCGATGGTCTTGGATCCCCATCTTCGTCATTTTTCTCATTGTGCTAGGAACCTTTGCGCATTCTGGGGACTTCAATAGTGTGCTCCCGCTACAAAGCGGACCTACAGAAGCAGGCGCTGTTCTCTCTTTCGCAGCGTCGGTATTCGGCTTCGCAACGGGGTGGACGTCCTATGCTGCTGATTACACCGTCTACCAGCCGATTGACCGTTCGCGAACCTCGATCTTCCTCTGGTATGTTCTTCAAAGTCTCTTCAATTCCTATTTAGGCCTATATCAGGGCGTACCTCTCACAATTCGAGATATACTCAGGATTGAGACTCCCAATATACCCAGATAGGACTTATTACTCCGCTCCCAGAGTCCTCTGAAAGGGGTATGGACTGACTCCTTCGTAAACAGGACATTTGGCGGCTTATTCCTCTCGCTCTGCTTTACCGAGCTCCTAGGAGCCGCGATTACGACAGCAATGACTACTAACAGAGCGTACATGGCCGCGTACGTCAACTCCGGAATCGGCGGAATCCTAGCGGAGGTCCTGGTGCCGCGCCTCGGACGCTTCGGCGAGTTCTGCATCGCGATCCTCGCCCTCTCGATCGTCGGCAACAACTGCCCGAACAGCTACTCGGTATCGCTCTCGCTGCAGGTGCTCTCGGAGCGCACGCGGCGCGTGCCGCGCTTCGTGTGGGTGGGCGTCGCCACCGCGATCTACGTCGCCGTCGCCATCCCGGGGTACGCGCAGTTCGAGTCCGCGCTCGAGAACTTCATGCTCGTCATCGCTTACTGGCTCGCCATCTACGAGGCCGTCGCTCTCGCCGAGCACTTCGTCTTCCGTCGCGGCTTCGCCGGCTACCGCCCCGAGGACTACGCCGAGCCCAAGAGACTGCCCCCGGGTCTCGCCGCCGTCGCCGCGTTCGCGGTCGGGGTTGCTGGTGCGGTGTTGGGTATGGCGCAGAAGTGGTTTACCGGACCCATTGGCAGGCTCTGTGGTGGCCTGATGGGTGGTGATGTGGGGTTTGAGCTGGCGTTTGCGTTTGCGGCGGTTAGTTATGTTGCTTTAAGGAGCTTAGAGAAGGCGTACTTTAGGCGATAGATACGGACTGATGGTTGATTCGGATAGAGTGGCGATGTACACAATTTAAGTTTGATTTTTTATATGATTCCGTGATAGGACTGTTTGGTACCTATATGTCTGGCTACTATATGCGCCTAAGGCTTCAGTTTGTGTCTAAGTTCATGAGTCTATGTATATTTAATGAAGATTTCTTCCCTTGCCGTTATGTGGTAATGGGCATTTTCACGGGATCGGTTTCGGATACATGTACTAAGTCCAGCTATGCTGCTTGCTGTCATTGGCAGCGTTGGAAAGGCGCAATTGGTTGGTATGTTCTCCTTTATGATACGGGCAAGTCGGCAATGAATCTATTGGAATGTCAGGATCGAGATGACAGAAGCCAAGCACATATGTACCTAAGTACATTTTATTCTCAATAGGTAGTAATGCCGTTCGGCGTGTTGAAATATACCTTTCTCTTTGTGAGTTATCAATACACTTTTGCTATAGCCTCGAATTTCTCCACTCTTAGATATCTCTCTAAGTTATCTGCTGCACTATCCTGGGCTATTTACAATGGTAGATTGCGTCCAACTCACAGAGCGGCATCCGTGGTCAAGGTAGAGAGGGGTTTGGACTCAGTTGACAGATGTATGACACGCATGTGTTTAGCGGCAGCTTATTGGCTCCGCGAAACGTTTAGGGCATACATGAGTAGAAGTTATCACTCGGACTACAGGCACTTTAAACCATAAATTCTTGAGCCTCCAATGAATACCTCAGCCTAGTCGATAAAGCGGGCACATTCCTACTATTCATTGACCCTGTCGTTGACGCATATCACGTTCTTACATGTATCCAACTATCAGAGTGTTGCGGGTTTTGCTGGCACAAGATAAGGGCTTGTTGTGTTCTCGATAAGTATTATAGTAAAAGGGAACTCGCCGAAATTCGTTGACTTTGTGAGACTTCACTTGCTGATTACTGGTGAAATGCGATGTAGGCGCGTAACCAAGCCACACAATGGCTTGCATGTGGAAAGATAAGTATTAGGAAAAGGAGCTGGGGTGTTCCAGGCTGGAGAGACGCAGAGTCACTGCCCCAAAATGAAACGGGATAATGCAATGTATGTTGATTATGTGGACGCTCATGATTGGTGTTCGGGGCCGGAAAGGACTGAGGGGAATGTTATTATATGTAGAGCAAAGTATTCTATTGCATATCACAGCCTGGTTACTAGTTATTACCTCTCTTCCACCTATATACCTCGTTGTAGGAAGTCAGAGAACCAAGCGAATATTTAATCGACCTCTTCTAATAACGCGAACTTCTGTCTTATATTATGGACTGCTCTCGGTGTCGAGCTACGATATTACTGCTATGTAGCGAGAATCGATCAGATGGCCCGTATCCTCTTCATCGAAATGCAGCAGAGCTAATGAGTGGTGTAAAGAGCGGGTGTTGGTGGTGTATCCGAGTATTCCATCACATGCGCCGAAAATTAACTAGGCGAAAAATACCTATTACCTATACTCTACCCAACAGGCATCGATTCAGCTCTGGTATATACTCACTCGGCAACTTCAGCCGGGCAGATAATCTCTATATACCTTCTAAAATTAAGATCGCGTATGTGGTTGAAGCTACTAGTGGTTCTATACGCTTTGATATTACCCACTATGAGCCAGTACACTCACTCAAAATCTCAGAACGTACCGATTCACTGCAATCATGGAATTACATCACCAAACGGCTCGATAATTGCGAAAATAATCATCGCCACTGCAGGCGAGCTTCCGAATGGTATCCATCAAGGCTCGTAGAAATATCTAGCAGGCAGACAGAGCTCTACTTTCGGGTAATTTCAACAAGCGAAAGCAAGATCGTTGGTGGCTATATCACCTTGAGCCATAGATGGTTCCCCGATGACGAGTTGAAGCTTACGGAGGATACCCTAGACCACTACCAGAAGGAAATATCATCGGACTTAATGCCTAAAAAGTTCCTTGATGCTGTTATGGTTGCTCAAAAGCTTGGTATTCGATACCTGTGGATAGATTCGTTAGTAAGTGGCCTACTAATACCTTCATGATAAATAGATAAATCATGTACAAATGAAGGAGATATTCTAAATTCTTGTAGTGTATTATTCAGGACCAACAGTCTGGTAGAGATTGGCATCAAGAGAGCAGCATGATGGGATTAATTTACCAAAATGGCTACTGTAATTTGGCTGCGGCATCAGCAACCCACCGCTCAGAAGGTCTTTTTTACAAACGACATCCGTCACAGATCAATTGCTATCAATTCGACTGGCCAGGTAAACAACGAGTATACAACGTAAGGCAATACGACGATAATAATTGGTTTCGAATTCTTGACAGGGAGCCCTTATATCTCCGCGGTTGGGTCTGCCAAGAGCGCCAGCTCGCGACTCGCAATATCAGTTTCACAGGGGACATGATATATTTTGAATGTGCTGAGGAGAAAAGTTATGAATTTGGTGATCCTGATACTACTGAACGGCTTCTTAGTAATTTGGGGCAGGATAGGAGGCCACCACTGACAATTAAAACCCTTTCCCATGACAACGCTTCACAATATTGGTGGAAACTTATCGAACACTACAGCCACAGCAATCTAACCTTTCCCGATGATAAACTGACTGCACTTTCGGGAATCGCGAGTATCTACCACGAAACGATTCAGTCTGAATACCTTGCCGGGTTGTGGAAAACAAACCTTCCTCATGACCTGTTGTGGGTGGTGGATCTTGGCGCGAGACCCAAAGACTACCGTGCGCCGTCATGGTCCTGGGCATCCATAGATGGTCCCATCGTTAATAAGCATTGGGGTGGGACATCTGAGTCACTCGTAGACATTATTGATGCCTACGCAACGAGCATTGGATCTAATAAATTTGGTCCAATACGGGATGCGCGGATTCAGCTTACCGGGTGGCTGTTCCCTCTGTTTTCGGGTGACGATGCTCTTGGCAATGAGGAATTACACAGCAGAGGAGCTCTCAAACAAACGAACGCAATACTGCAACAGGATATATCAGAACGCAGCGCTGCTCAATTCGACCTCTATGAAGGGCCTAGAGCAAAACAATGCTATGTACTTCCAATTGCTAGAAGCCCAGCAATTCTGTTCAAAAGCGAGGAGATCCACGGACTTCTACTGGAGGCTGTTAAATCAAGTTCAAGTGGAAGGGTATACCAGAGAATTGGACATGTTGTTTTCAGCCTTGAACGTGGGGATGATGGACGTGAAGGTTCGGTATTGGAGAAAATGATTAGGAAATGGGGTGCCCGAGATATACCCTCACACAAACGGATGAGTGATGGAAGGTACCGTGTCACACTTGTTTAGCTCTTAACGGTCTGAGTTTTATAGATGCTTCAACCCGATTTTGCAATATTTGCATACTTAGATGTATACTGGATAAAAACTTGGGCTCTTTACTTGACTCGTTCCATAATAGAATTTAAGCATTTGTTACCGCAATCAGGCTGGCATTGACTGTATCAGTCGACTAACTATCGTTAACCTTGAGAGAAGCCTAACTTAAGGGCCGCAGCCCACCAAGCATCTCCCTCCCCCACAACTCAATATCCCGAAGACATCATAAAGGGTAGACTCTTGTAGACCAATCCTAGATGGCAGCTTAGGTAGTGTATGTGATATTAGATGTCAATGGTAATGGGGAAGGGAACTCGTAACCATGATCGCAGCCCCCTCTCTCTCACCCCTTAAACCACCTCTCATAGCAATGTATGAAGATATATCCAACCAGACTCGACATGGTCTATCAAGTGTCTTCTGCCTTCTGCATTCCAAATCACATCCGAAGCCAGTAGGTTACGCCATTAACAGCCATTAGTAACCCTGTCGGTATTCACACACAACTGATTCCCTTGGGTCCATGGGAAACTCTCTTAACCCAATCACTAGAGCAGGAGAGTGTGTGCACGAGCTAGACATGCCTATCGCCTTAACGCGAAGGCTACGCCAGGTTGTAATAGCCATCGTCTAGCAGAGCTTACGCGTCAGGTAGCGGGTGGTAGCATCGGAGGCGATGGCATCTTGACGATCAATCAACAACACCCCAACAAGAACAAGCCTACAACAAGTATACGCTCGGCCTTCAACTGAATTTATCGACGCAAAAGCCAAGCGCCGGACGCGGAATAAGTTTACCAAGTAGACTCCATCAGACACAAGCACTCACGTCCCGTCACGGGCAAAGCAAAGTCACCATTTTGGGATATCATTAAAATTTACCTATACACTACCTACTCGTAACAACTCGCACATCGACGACCATGGAAAGAGAAGTATCAAAGCCAGTCCAGCCCTCCGACCTAAGGACAGACAGACTCCCTTAACACCCGTGGCAGTGCGACCTTCCTATTATTGAAATTAGAAAAAAACAAATCGCGAGAAGCATCGTCGTCGTCCGTCGTCGTCTCTTCCTCTTGCGCGAGACCCGACAGTGGGAGACGTCCCAGTGTTCCTCCCCTTACCGGCCCCTGCCTGCTAATCGGGGCTGCCATGGCCATGGCTAGGGTCGTCGTCGCGTTTTATATACAAATGAAGCATGCGTATGATTGCACCATGACAGACGGTGCTGAAACGATTATGAGATGAGCATCTAGCGTTGTTGCGTGGTTCCCTCCGGACCGCCACGCGGTCCACTTCGCGACTCGTCCGGGACGGCTTCCGCCTCCTCCTCCTCTGGGGATTCGGGGGGCGTAGGTTCATCAGCGTCGCCATCTCTCGCCGGTCGAGGGTGCGGCGGCAGGTTCCGCAAGCCGGCGGCCCTGCGGTGCGGATCTTGCGTCGCGATCGAGGCGGCGTAGCGCCATCTTCTGTATTCGCGGAGCTCGTTCAGACATCCCGATTTCGGCTGCTCGTCTATGTAATAATACTGCCGGCCCGTCGAGGCAGAGGCCCGGTCGCGCGCGCCATCGTCGTCGGAAACGGAGCGGGATTCGGAATTTCCCTCCTCAATAGATTCTAATCGATGGTATCCGCTGGCCTCCCGAGAAGACTCGGGGTATGGAGCACCCCACTTAGTCGCACTTTCCTGCTCTCCGCTGTAATTTGACGTTGTCTCTGTCGCCGTCTCCCCACTGTAATCTGACTTCGTCTCCGCCTCCGCCTCCGCCTCCGTCTCATTCTCCTTATTGTCGCCCGAGTTTGTGTCCTGATCTCTTTGCGGTGTCATGTTCATATCTGTACCAGTGGCGGTGAACACCTTCAGCTCCTTGAAAGGCTTTGCTAGTTCAGCGACCATTTCGTCAGACAAGTCTTTCCCCAACTAAGAGTAGAATTGTGACTTCTGGAAGCTCTCGGCTGAAATGTCTCCTGCCTTACTAGTGACCTGTGGCGGCTGAGCGCTTGCAGTCGAGATGGAGTTGCTACGCGACGAGGCCGGCTCACTAGCAGCAGCCTTGATAGCGGCGATGGGTTGGCCAGGTCTCCTAGCAGGCTCCAAGAATGTTGCAGGCAGGTAACCAAGGCGCCCATCTCTAGCTCGGCACCGCCACCACTCGCTTGGGTTGCCAAGGGGATCACTCTTGCTCAAGACGGCGATGAAATCGCCCTTCTTTACGGCAAGGTCAACACCCTGCGTGGCATTACCAGCTTCGGGAGTGAAGTCGTACAACACCCGGCAGAACTCAAGCTTGGTAGGATCGAGCGGCGCATTCTGGCCGGCGACCTCTAGACGCTTACGCTCTTCTTCCTCGGCCGAAGCGGCAAGAGAGCGAATTGCCTTGCTCATGATATAGGGCAAACCGAAAGCGGCAAGGAGGAAGAAGATGAGAGGCTTTCGGCTGGGTTTGGGCTGGCCCGGGGCACCGTTGGGGCCGGAGGGTAGTTGTCGTCCTTCAAAGCGCGCAAAAGCGGCTGGCGTGAGTGCTACTGCATCCGCCGGAGGAGGTCGGCCAGTCAGCTTGGCGATCAATGTGCGCAGCCATCGCATGACTGTAAATATGCCGAGGACTGATCCGAGGGTGTCTCGTAGATTGCCAACTTGCTCAGCGACAGATACCATAGCTACCTTTGGGTTAGCAAAAGAATCTGCAATGAAAATGAAGTGAGAATGTAACTTACCGAAGAAGCTTGAATGCGTCGTCATATATGTGCTTTCAAGCATCTGCGCGAATCCACTAAATGCGCCTACGATGCCCTCCAGCAGCTGGAACGTTGCCTGCGTGCTGTTGTTGTAGCGGTTTGTCAAGCTGTTGGGATTGTTTGGGTCGTTTGGCATCATTCCGGGCATGCCACCGTACATGCCACCGTACATGCTACCGTAACCACCCATACTGCCCATTCCCCCCATGCCGCCCATGCCGCCGTAGTTGCCGTACATACTACTGCCGTATCCACCGTATCGGTTGTAGGGTGACGAATACGGGTTAGAGTATGCACTGTTGTAAGGGTTTCGACTGTACGCCGACGCATTCTGGTTGACCATTGAGTTCAAGGAATCGGGTCGGGGAGGAATGGCAGGTGCGCCAGCACTAGAAGCATTGCTACTGCCAGATGAAGGCGTCATGATGGTTGATGTCGCGGGGGAGGATGGGCTGGTTGTGGTGGCGGTTGGTGTACCGATTGTTGCTGATAAATGAAAGATTAGTAGGCCGACGTGTAGCGTGAGATGAGATGAGAAAAATGTTGAACGTACCAGTTGCGGCGTTTGTTGCGCCCGAGCGTTCCCAAGGCTTCGGGGGTGAGGCCATGGTGATTGAGATGGACCTTGCCCTTCACGGCGTCCTCAGATGTAATGGAAGACCAAGACAGCTGAGCTCGCGAGGATGGTGCAGGCGGGATAATTGAGTTTTAAGGCCGACGGTGCTCTGAAGCTTTGCCGGGTTTGGGGTGGCAGACAAAGGATGGAGAGCGAGGGCCAACAACCAGAAAAATACTAACAAATTATCCGCGTCCGAGACGTACACAGCAGCAACGTAGAGGTGCAGGTGCAGAGGTGTAGACAGACCATAAGGCTACTTGCTATGTTAGTGGGTCATCGGCATCGAAGAGGTTGAAATAATCAACCCGTGTCTTGTGCATGTGGAGGAGAGGCAAATACTGGCCAAAACGAACCTCGGCATTTGTTGACTGTTTTCCCACGGCCGTCACTGCGCCGTCACTGAGCCGATACAGGTATGCGCACGAGCCAATCACGTGAGCCCGGGGTGAGCCAGCCAGCAACCTCCAGTCCCTGCTTACAAAGTACGTAGGTACACATGTACCTCTTGCCAATGGGTCATGCCAACTTACATGTAGGTATTTAGCTATCGTCTACATACCTACTCTTTTTTCATACAAATTATTGAAATCTGCCCTGCATTTAGAATATTTCAATCAAGATGATATTTCTGCCTGTGTAGGTAAATATCATGTAAGCCCTCAATTTGCCAGATCTTCTCATGCTCCAGATAATCCATTTATTTTTAGCTACTTCGTACCAATGCCCTCCAGTGTTCCATCTAGTACCTGGCCTGCTCAGGCGAGGAACACATTTCAAGAACCTCTCATAACGTATCTCCGTCTGCATTTAAAAGTTGTCAAATCTAGTACGTGGCTGGGAGTGTAACAAATCGCTTAGACCCTCTCTGAGGTCATCCCGATCTTCATTCAGTGCAACAGAATTGCTGCCATACCGGTAGAACGAATCAGCATGGCACATACATTTCAGCTCGCAATATCACGACATACTATTCGCACCGAGTGATACCGCTCACTAATATCTATTATGGGTAACTAACGGATGCTATACGCCAAGGAATTCCATACTTCATGTCCATCACTCATAGGAAATAAACCACATAAAGCAAACTCTAACTCTAACCTAGGCACGCTTCCTCGCTCACTGACTTCTCTGAAAACCCAAACAACTTCCGGGCTCGCCTCTTTATGCTCCCTGGCCCTCGGTAGTTGATGGGGCTCTCGGACCCGACGAAGATGAAGCTGTCGTATATCGAACATCCGATTATGGAGCCGGCCAGCGTAGCTAGCCACGGGCCGTAGAACCACCAGCCCGTCCCCCAAACTTCCGGTCCACGGTAGCCGACAGCATAGGCTATCACCCTGGGGCCAAAGTCCGAAGCCGGGTTCAATGCCGATCCAATGTTGTAGCCTAGGGTGAACTTGAGGGTCGTGACTAGCAAGCCAAGGACCTTAAAGCGGGCAGATGTGAGCCCTTGTCTGCTACCATGTACTACGGAAGCAGAGATCATGCACAGGGAAGGGAATGCGCAAAACCCCGGAGCTCGAGATGGAGTGACTTACAAAAGCGTGCATTCCCGCACCGGGCGGATTGTTCTGATCATCGCCTAGGGCAAATACAGCAAGCACCATAATGGCACTGCCGACCAGCTGGTCGAAGAAGGCCGTGCCGGCCGAAACCCATTCCTGGGGACTCGAGAAGAAGGTCTTTGCCGTCTCACTCATGGTAGGGTCAACGTGCCGGATCGTGTCTCTGTAGATACCATAGGCTAACGCCCCGGCGACAATGCCAGCGACGAACTGGACTACTACGTAAATGAGGCATCTGCTCCAGGGGAAGCCGCGGAACAGAGACAGGCTGATGGAGATCGCCGGGTTCATGTGCGCGCCCGAGACCCCACCGCCGAGATAGATCCCGAACATCCATGCGAACCCCCAAGCCCAGCAGGAGGTTTCGTAGGTGCCGTATTGGATTGTCTGGTTCGCAGAAAGGTTCACGGACAGGGTTGCCGCTAACCCTAAGAAAACGGCCACGAACGTCTACAAATCACGTTAGCCAGCCAATAGCATGAGTATCTCTCTCAAGGGAGGAAATAACGTGCGGCTAGGAACTCGGCCAACGGCTCGGGATGCTTGGCGCGGAACCGCGCCCAACGGTTGCGGAACTCATTAGGGTCTCTATCCCCTTGCTCCACCTCGTCGTGTTCCCGCTGGCCAAGCGGCTCGCTATCGATTCCGAAAGTAGGGCCGTCATCCGTCTCTGACCTGCCCGATCTGCGCGTATTGCCCGTGTTGTGTCTACTGAAGTCGTCATCGTCACCCGGTACGTATTCGAAGACGGGTTGGCCGGCGTCGTTGTACTTAGCACCGTGGGTTACGCCTGCAGACGTCCGTCTCGCTCCTGCCTTGTCGCTGTTCGACCTACTTTTCTTCTCCGAAACCTTCGGGAAGGATGTCTCGACTGACTGGAGCTGGCCGAGCTCTGCTACGTCTTCGGGAGCTCTAGTCGAGGGCTTGGTGGCTCCTTTGCCTCGCTTCTTGCCCCAGCGGGCAGTGTGCGGCAATGGCCTGCCCAACCCAAAGACAGGTTTCTTGCTCGTCTGCCCATACCATGGATTCGACTCGTAGTAGTCTTCGTCGACCCATCCCAGAGCCCCTGAATGAGGGTCCTGGACTGGTCTTCGTATTTTCTTCTTGGTATCGCTGTCATTCTGCCTGCTCCTTGTAGTTCGTGAATTAGTATTCCTACTTTGTCCCGTGCCCCTTGAATTAAGGGTCTCTCCTAAGTCAGGCCTAGGTTGAGGATCGTTGGGGATGGCGTCTACAATGTCATTTGATGAATGTTCCGGATTCTCTGCGCTGATCTCAGGCGTGTGGCCTCTCTCGGGAGGCATAGCTGTTAGACAACTAGTAGAGACTCCACAAAGCAAGGGATCAATGAAGTAATGAGAGAAAGCTTCACGAGAATCGGCCAGAATCGAATTGCAAAGTGCAGCTTTTATAACCCATGTGAATGATGATAGATTTATGAAGTTGAAAGTAGCTTGGTTGCTTTGGTGTCAGCTACATGTATTTGAAGCGATCCATGACGTCCTCCCTTCCCCAACAGACAAGCTCATCAAAATTGGATGAGGCAACTGCGACACCATCCCATAGTCTGTGCTACGTTGTTGAGCACTTTAGAGTTCTCGTGGTTCGTTTCTGTTTGTCAACGGAGCATCTACTCCACCCGGTGTTTGCTGAACAAGACCCGGACATTTGCAGCCGGGCTTTTTCCAATGTGCGTTACCGGTGGCAAGATGCTCATCCGTACCTGCGTACGTCAAATATAGCTTCAGGTTGGTAGTTCCAGTGATCTGAAAGAGGGATTCTCGCCACTCAATCGTACCTAAATGGTCTCCATGCATTGAATTCCGGTAAGTTGTCGGTGAAGTTCCGTTGATCAGGAAGATTTGCTCCTAAATAGCTCGGTCACCAACCCTCGACTAATTATGACAGTTATCGTCCGGTTGTCATTATATTGACGTCGAAGGGTTTGACAGGCGTCTGACCTAGGTACTTTACGTACATAATCTGATCTGCTGCAGTGCATTGCATAGTCCCACCACCGAGCGGTACCAATTAGCAATACCAATTCCTATATGAACATGTGGTCTACAGGTAGCATTCGATCCTGCTTCTAGATCAACTAGATAAATGCAAGCTTTCTCCCGATCAGGTTACTCACGGTGGTCCACCGTAGGTAACTCGAGCTCTGGGCAAGCCCGCATAGTCTATATCAAACACTTGCCATCAAGGCATCTCAAATGGACTCGGGAGATTTCGGGTCCAGAAATATGAAATATAGAATATCCGCCCAACCTATTCCTTCTGTCAAGCCTAGTATCTCTCAAGTTGTATCGTCAGCTTTGATTCCGTCCAAATATACATGTAGTACCTGGGGAGGTGACCTATTTTGTGGGGTCAAATGCCGGCTTGACAGGTACATATGTAGCGGGGAGAGACAGGAAGAGATACATGTATGTAGTTTGGGTTCAGAATGACGCACGTCATCATGTCCAGTCATGGAGATCTAGGCTTTTTATGCAAGCCCCTGGTGGCAGACGTGGTGTCTTAGAAGGAGCGAACTGATGCTGGAGTACAGGCTCAACACTTTTCATTAGTAACAAAAACCACAAACTGCATGTGCCTATGTCAGGCAGGTCGGGTACATGTAGGCACCTACTCGCCATCATCAATACATCATGCAACTCACTTTGGTGTCTTCATCCATCTGCTCCAGCACCCCCTTTAACATAGGCTTGTTCGGAAACCGAAAGATTGCTGATATCATATAGGGAATTGGTCAGGTCGCTTTCCCCTTACTTGGCCTTTTCTACCACATTTGCAATTCGTAGAGGGGAAATCTCATGCCAATCGAGATCGCGGTATCGATTTATCAGTTGAGGTCCTACGTGGTACTAATTCGACATGGTAAGGATCCAATCGTCTTGCTCACAGCGTTTATTTCAAGCCAGCAAACCCCGCCGCACCCTTGGTGAACTCCTCCCACGTGGTCAAGTGGTCCTCAACAAGCCTGTGCGTCTCGTCCAGGGGCTCGCCGCCGTAGTAGCCAAACTCCTCCAGGAGGCGCATGTTCTCGTAGAGCTCGTCGACGGCGAAATCCGGCAACCCCTGGCTGCCTAGGTACCCGCGGAACATCTCCTCCGTCAGCTGGAAGTAGCGCGCCGTCTGGCCCGCCTCCGGGTACACCTTCTTGAAGACGTCGACGACCTCCTGGCCGCTCAGGTACGCGGAAGCGCCGAGCAGCCGCTTGCCCAGCAGCTCTTCCCGGTTGAGCACGATTGCTTTAATGTACTTGCCCGTGTCGCGCGGGTCGTATAGCGGGATCGGCGCCGTGGACGCGACGGGCAGCGCGAACGTCCACGCGTTATCGGGTGGCGAGGGCTTGAACATCTGTCCAGGAAGATTCGACATGTAGAAGCCGGGCATGAAGAATGATGCTGGGATACCTAACGACCGCACGTAATCCTCTACGATGGCCTTGCTGTCGAAGTGGTAGACATGTGGAAGCTTCCCGTGTGATACTGCAGGGGCCCGTGAGCTTCCGAGCCGCTAGGGCAGTAGCATTGCATGAACTCACTTTTGCTAACGTAGTGTAAAGAACTCCAGATGTAGTGCTGTACACCTGCTTCCTACATTATAAAAGTCAGCTTTATGGTATCAAACAGACTTCATGTGCGCTGCACGAACCTTGGCAGCGTCCGCTAAACTCTTGCCTTGATGGATTTCAAGCTGCATGTTCAACTTTTCCCAGTAATTTGTCACACCAAACACGGTGTGTGAACCAGTCACTACAGTACCAGGAGTCAGTGTTTATTCTTTTTAGGCAACTTAACGAATCGTCGAGAGCTCCAAGACCTATTTCAGGAGCTTTTGATTCCCGAATGTACCCCAGTAAGGAAACCCTGCTCCTGAAACAGGCTAGACGGGGAAAGAAATGACTCCCGATGTCCAGATGTTACTTACTGGCCTTGACGAGAGATGCTTTGTCATTGAGGTCGGCCTGTGGAAGGAAACAAATCAGAATGCTATACTCTCTAGCGAAAAGCTATCCAGACATACCGCGACGACCTCGACGCCTTGCTCAGCGAGCTTCTTGGCGGAATCCTTCGAAACATCGCGACTGACACCGCGGACGGCCCACGTGCCCTTCAGCTTCGCATCATTGAGGAAGCTAGATACAATGCCACCGCCCTGGGCGCCTGTGGCACCGAAGATCGTGATTATCTTCTTTGCAGCCATCTTATGATTTCGATCACGTATTCACGGAGCTTGGTAGACCTAGAGCTTGGTTGTGACGCAAAGCTGGCGTAAGTCAGGTAAGGCGATGAAGTTCTTTGGTCGTCGTTGCAGATGTTGATGGCTAGCAGGAACCAAACAACGCAGAGGACGGAGCAGTCGACAGTTATTTATATATGTGGATGATACAGGGATATATGATTAAGTAGAGCCTCGTCAAATTGTCAAGGTACTTAGGAACAAGCGCTACACTACATATGTATCATCGTTCGATGCATCCCCTTACTCGAGCTCGAAAGGGCGAGACATCCCCCGCACCATTGGCTGGAAGCCCCGATGGGGCACAACATTAGGTTAGGCCATCATCAATGCCTTGGGCTTGGTAATCCTGTCGCGCGCAAAGAAGCAGAGACAAGCTTGGCGGGCAGACGTCTCGGTCCCGGAAGCCAGCACCCTGACAAGACATCAACTGGGTAACGGTACCCCGGAACGTTGGTGAATGGTGGGTCACTGATACATATGGGCAGGGCTGGATTCAATCCGTGATTATGAAAGCACGACCCGCTTTCGGTCTATTCGCGCTTCCGTGACGTGCTTTGCTAAGAAAGAAGTCTCCGCGCGGCCCCACGAGCGGCTACCTTAACCTGATTAACCTTACTTCAACTCTGCAAAGACGTGCAGTGGGTAAGCAGGAGCCGTGCCGGAGGAGAATAGGTGTATGTAAGCCTCGCTGCTTCTTCAGCCTTAACAATCAATTATAAATGTTTACTATTGCAATTGTCTCCATTTCCTGTGTAATCTGTACGTGATGATCATGATCGAATTCCTCTAATGTTTCCTTCTCGCGATCGCGATACCTGAGTAGTTGGGCCTTTGATCAGATTCGCCGATTGTCAATACTATGAAGCTTCGCCTGCTACCAAATACCGTATATCCTTACTAATCACTACACTCCTTACCCACGAGCCTCATGTTCGGGTCCAGAAAACAAGGTTCTTATGGGTTCGTACTACCCTTCACCTTGCAATCCCGTTCCCTCGACTCGGTTCTAGATCGTGTTACACAACCATGGTTAGTACGCTGCCACGAGCAGCGATTATCCGTCGAGGCAGAATCCAGGTCCAGGGATTTGTACATATATTGATTTATCTAGCATCCCGCGGGGAAAGCGAATTACTCAAGTTCAACATCATGAAGTACAATGCCTCGGCCTCAAGTCATCATGTCAGTATTTTTTAAGTCTAGAGCTGCGTCCATTGAGATTGCCTTGAATCAGTTTGTTGATATGCGGGCCGGCAAATCAGATTACATAGTACGGCGATGGTGGCACTACAGGTACTTCCGGCAGAAACCAATCCGTCGTGACGGTAGATACATCATCAATCATGAGTCCTGTCTTAAGTCGAGTCTAGGTGCAACAACGCGGGAACAGAGCCTCAAGGTAAGACGGTTATGTCTCTCCGCACGTCAGTAACAGTGATAGCAGACCGGCGAAGCCATTTATGATGAAATGAAGCTTTAGAGCTCTTAAGGCCTCCAATTACTTTGCTTTCGCTAAACAATTACAATGAACTATACGCATAAAAGGGGGGAACCGTTTATAAAAGCATTTTGCTGAAGCATATAATTGCATATAATAAACTCGTGTTCCGGAAACGATATCTTGGTTACGCTTATTGCCAAGATATCCAAATAACGCTTTCGTTGCTTACCCCAGAGAAATAATCGATAAATTGACATATCAGCTAGCACACATGTCGTTAAGAACTCTCAGCGCCCTTCCCCCAAATCACTATTTAATAAATTACGAGGCGACGAAGGCCATCAAGCTGAACAGGGCGTTATCGACCTCGTCATCCATCATAGAAGTGACCTGGGCAGCCGTCAAGCTGGTGCCGAAGTCGAAATCATCGTCTAGGACCTTGATGTCGGCAGTGGCGGTGGATGACTGGAAAACGACGGCGATCTTCATGGGCTTGCTGACAGGGCGGTCGAAGTAGTGAGAGTCACCGGTGCCCTGGGCGAAGTGGAAGGTCGACTTGGCCTTGCTGTCGCCGGAGCGGAGGACTTCGACGATATCGGCCTCACCACATCCACCCTCCAGAGGGCTCGCGTTGTCTCCAGCCCAGCAGCTGCACTTGCTGTATTGACCAGTTCGGGGGATAGCGGCATTCAGGAACCAGTAGGCGGGCATGTCCATGTTGAACCCTGTCTTTCCACTGAGAGGCATAGTGAACTCGGCCAAGAATACCTTATCACTACCCTCGAAACCCTCTGTAGGGGGTAGGTCAGCAACCGGAATCAAAAGTATTGCTAATTCAACTTACTGTAAGTGACCGCGCCCTCGCGCGAGGTGCCGCAGGATTCGTCACACTCCTGGTCGGACATGATGATGATTTCGCTGTCGTCGGCAAGGAGAGTATCCTTGAGGACGGTGGGAGAGGCGGCAGCCTTGGTGCCATCCTCGTTCGCGTATGCCAGACTGTTACCCCAGACACTATAACGGTGTTAGTATGGAGGAATGCTCCCTTAGAAATTTGATGTTGCTTCTTACGCGTCCCAGGTTCCAGAAAGTGATTTATCACCTAGGTTGCCAAGGAATACAAGACCATCGGCAGTCTGGTCCTTAGCGTTGTAGTACGCTATACGCGCATAGTCACCAACGGCAACCTCGGGTTGGCTGCTGCTGCTGCCACTGCTCTTCGAGGTGTCAGAGCCGCCCTTGACGGCGCTCGCGACGGCGCTCGCGGCAGCCTTGACGGTGGATGCGGCTTCGGCTGCAGCCGTGGCCACAGCCGTGGCCACAGCCGTGGCAACAGCCGTGGCTGGGCTGCCACCAAAATAGTTGTTCTCCCACGTCTGCACTTGTCCGTTAATTGTCGCAGTAACAATGTCTCCGCGCTTCTCCTCCTGCTGTTGCTCCTGGTGCTTCTTGTGCAGATGCTGGTGGCCATGGCGCTTTGAGTGGACCTTGGGAAGGTCGCGCTTCGTCTTAGAGGGAGTGAAGACGGCAAATTGCGACAGGGTCAGGGGGCCGCGGAATACTGCTGCCAACTGGAACAATTGGTTAACGATTGCATAACTACGCAAACTCCGATCTAATACTCACACCCTCGTCGAACGGCGCAATAGGACCGGAATACGCCTTGTCTTCAAATTCGCACTCTCCGGTGCTGGTCATCTTGGAAACCGCTCTGTACTTGCCAGCAATGTCAAGCCCCGTATACTTGATTTGCTTGACGGGGTTCGGACAGAAAAAGTTGCCAAATTCTTGGAAGGCATCGTTACAGATGTCGGCGTGGGCGATGGAGGCCGCAGCCACCAAAAGCGCAGATGAGTACTTCATGGTGTTGCTTAATTGAGCAGAGTTCTCAGGGATTGCTTGTCCTTCTTTCTGTTTGCTTCGCGACTTAAACCAGGCCGGGTTGTCTTAAGTCGTGTAATCGTCAAGGAGGCAGGGTGGAATGTACACTTTATCAAGGACCAGGTCGGGTGAGGACAATGGCAATAAAATGAACGTGGCAAGACAGGTCAGCAACCTCAAAACAATGAAGCAATCTTCCCTGAATTGAATATTTTAAATGAGTGGCTTGGTGAATATTCACCTTAACAATGAGTGACGAGCGAAAGTGCTTCCGGTCAGAAAAAAAACCTCGACGGTGAACAAAGCGCAAAGATGCAGACCTGAAGTATTAAAAGAGTGGAAGGAAGACAGGTGTGGAAAAGGGATGGTTGAATGAAATTATAGTAGGACTTGGCGGCATGGGGATGGGGGCTTGCTGGGGGGGAGTGAGAGGCGTAGGTTCGTCTCATGATAGACACCCCCCTCGAAGATATACATGGGGCCTGGGGAGCTGATTGGCTGCATTCCATAATTAGGAGAGAATTTGAAGTTGCACACACCAACCAGCAATGGCCCAGGCTCCATCCAAAGTGGCACATGCATTCTGTACCTGCTGTACCTGCATCGACAGATATGAGTGACCTCCGATTACCGCCGGAATTGGGTGGGATCCTGTGTACCCCAAAGCACGCTAGGATCAGGGGGATCTGCGTCTAAGCCAGCAATGCAGCTGGAGATCCGGATAGGGACACTACTTGGAGTTGATCTAGCTACGGCCCTTTCATTCCATATCAGGCGTGATCACCACCACTGCTACCCACTCGTGTAATGAGGCCCCATCCCTTAGCCCACCTAAAACTCCCTCCCTTTTTTCCTAAAACTCCCCCCCCTCTCCACTTAGTATAGCGCCATCATACGCTGGCACAGGTAACCTCTCAGATTAGTATGTAGATCAGTGTCGATTGGTGAAATTACAATATGCCTGGCCTGCTGGCTATGTATATACCTAAGGTATGTAGTCATTCTGTATCCCATTTATGTCAATTGCAATTACAGGCTCCTTTAATACTTGCTATCTGTAATACCTACTTACTTAAGTAGTTGGCTATTATAGTATCTTTTATATCGACTGATTATGTAAGCTAATGTTGCTTAAAAGCAATTAAATACTGCTAATACAAAAATACCATTAAGTAATACGCGTTAGATGCCTCCAGCGCGTACGGTATTTACATATACGTAATACATCTCATCTACATATTAATCTGGAGGGGTACTTATGTCAGCGGCATACTTTGGTACTGAGTGGAGAGGGGGGAGTTTTAGGAAAAAAGGGAGGGAGTTTTAGGTGGGCTACCATCCCTCATCAGGATTATTGCCTAGTAACGGGCTCTTGCACGCTCGTGTACACGTACTACTTGTATGTAAAATCGGTTTGGCTCATCTCATCTGCTGGTTCTACTCTAACGGCCTTCCACTTTTCCAGTATCAAGCTTTTTGGTCCTGTTGTGATCGACTCGATCAGCAATCGACCATTGGAATCTTGCGATATCCAGAACACGCGATGGCGCACGTAAATTCATGTCAATCCGGGGCAAGCCGATCTCAACGGGACTTTCGTTCTCATTTCTCACGCCTTGTGGGACCAGCATAGGGAGGATGTCGACGGATCAAGAAAGTGAGTTTGCCAAATCTACAGCGACTTCAGATGGTCAGCAGTGATGACAAGAGCCGGATAGAGACATTTTATTAGACGGGGGGAAATTATCTGATCATTCTAGTCGACTTGGTGACGTCTCAACAATGCGGGCGGATATTGGACGGCACAATCTTATTAGAACCTACCTAATAATCAGTAGCGGCCAGGCGGTGCCAGTCAATTGATGTGACGGACCGATAGACATCTCACGCGCCATACGCCAGTAATAATTGACAGGTGGTTTTCCGACTTTTTCTTCCTCCTGCCGTTCTTTTTGACTTAGGTAATAACTCTTAAACTAATAAAAATCAATCTGACTAACACCATTCACATACATACTCTAGTCAGGCCAAGCTGCTTGGGCTTCTTGGAGTTCGATAAGAGTAATACACTACTTCCGGCTGTAGGACGTAGTCCCATGCTTGGTGCAGTGAGCTAGTAAAAGGATCTAAATTGACAACTGAAGTGCTGAGTTGGCCTAGATGGATTTCAATCACCATTATGGATTTCTTGCTTTGATTCAATCTCACTGCACCGAAGACGACACGTCATCCTGCAGGTGATATGTTGTGAGACAGTTTTTAGTTTGTAGATATGTGGTACATTCGTAGGTGGGATTATCGCATCACCACATATTTATTCGCGCATTTTTACACTCAAGGGCTCATTTCCATTCTACATATATAGGCATCATTACCTTCACTTTTGTTCTTAAAGCACTTATTCGAAAACTTTACCCTGAGAATCATTTAATCATTCCCGTCTATGCATTGCTGTTGAATAGGCCGAGGTTGCTGATTAGTTTCGCTCATGTTCTAGCTGTCGTGTTCTGATCACTGCATAATGAAGTCATTCAACATTGCACACAGAACTGCGGTGAATGCTCTCTAGTGGTTTTGATAGGGTTTGCTGCATACACTGCCGAAGCGCGCGGGGATTTGCATCATTGTCAGACCGGGAACAATATTTGTCTCTCATCCCCACCGGAGACAATGCTGCAGGTACCCAACCCTCCGCATGATTGACTACGGATTAAGCTTATCGCCAATTGCAATCTACTCACGGGAAGGCGAGCTACTAGTACTAATAAATCGAAGTCAATTAGCGCTGTTCGGAATCGGACCTAACCTCACTTTAGTAGCCACAGTTCGGGCCATAGGAGAGAAAGACGGGCCTCACGCCTGTGAGAACTCTTTTTTACTCAATACATTGGACGGAGTGTCCACTATACCGATTAGTCACCGACCAAAGAGATTACTAGGGTCTCTGTTTGACCTGGCCTAATGCACGTCATTTTCCATTAACTAAGTGGCATCTGTTGGCTTACAACGACATGGACACTGCTCGTGGGTATCTCCTCGTCTTACGTGCAACGAACACTCCTATCGAACCACGTGTTGAATGTACCACATTACACGGCTGTCCAACAAAATGTATCCGCATGTTTGCAGGACTGCTTTGAGTCCTGTGTCCTGTGTCCTGTGTCCCCAGGGTAGAAGTGAGAGCCAAGCAAACCAGTTTTCACCGATGAGACCAGGAGTTATTACTGCTTGAACTCTGGAGTTCCTTCATGAGATGTAATGAGCGTCGTAACTATGAAAATTACACATCTCTCGCAAACTCCATGATATTACGTTGATTAATAATGCCCTAGTATGAGCTAAATACAAGGTACTCCGTCGTCTGACAGGAGCTCTCATTAAGGCAGTGAGACCGTCTTTCCGGATTATGTATGAGCCCTACCGTGTTCTCCATTAATAGATAAGATCCGCTCCCAGCATGAGTGCTTTCAGAGTTAGACGGGCGACTCGATCTTTTTCTTAACCCGACGCTCACGTTTGATACTGAGCTTGAATTTCGATGCCTCCTTATATATGCCAAAGAACGGGTGGCAAGCAAACCCAATAGTGCCTTACGCAGTCAGTGGAAGCAATGTCAACTGCACATGGTATATCTTTGGAACTCACCGGACGCAGGTTTGAAAATAATGTTACCCAAGCCTTGAGCAAAACCTTTGAAGAACCCCTTGAAACCTTCCTTCCTGGCACACTTGTAAGGCAGTGTAATCCAGTCGGTCGCGCCATCCCAGATACCGAAGAACAGACCCTATAGACATGCTTAGCCTTCTCATCTCGGTAGGTATGTACGTATGTATACATATACGCCACAGAGGTGCGAGAGAAGAATATTAATAAAAAAAATCCTTACCGTGAAGGCGGCCACACAGCCAGTTGCAAAGCCCGTGATCTTAGGCCACGGCCGCACCGACTCGTCCTTATACAAGACCGGGATGTAATAAAGGACCTTGGCGATCCCGTGCCCGAACACCAGCGGGATCTTCAGCGCGCCTCCTATTATGTATCCTATGCCCTTCAGCATGTCCCACCACGACACCCAGAATGGATGGCACTCATCATCGCCATCGTCTACCTCGAGTTGCGTGTCGGCGCTCGTCCGTGGCATCTCCCGGTACGGCGGCGGCGCGCGGCTAGCTGTTGGCGCTGGCGCTGGCGCTGGCGCTGCGACTGCCTCCGGCGGTACCACCGTCGGCGCTTGCGAGGTCGTTGACCTGTCCTGCGGCGACGCCGTGCTGAGGGCCATTTCGTCTACACCTGCCATGAACTTCATGCCGTAATCTCGGCGGCCCGCGAGAGATAGTTGGGAGGTGGTTGTGGAGACCGGTCGGCTCTGGCTAACATATTGTGCATCGGCGTCTGTGTAAACCGGCTCCGAGTTCATAGCCTCAGAATACGGCTGGTGCTCGACGACTTGGGTCATGGCGGCTAAGTACCTATAAGCTGATACTAACCGAAGATGTTTCGCCTGATCGAGGCGTACGGAGTGGACAGCTTTGGTCCATATAGCGTGGAAAGACTCGCCGCAATAACTACCTACGTGACGACTGCCTCAGCCGGGGGGGATGGATTTATTATGTATGCGACGGGCCATGTTGAGTGAAGTGACCCACCCAGACTTCCGAATAGACGGAGGTTCCCAGATTCCACGATAGACTGCTGGACCGATGCGGAATTCGCCCACTCTCGCGACGCAGCCGCAATCCTATGTCGATCGCTCTAGGCACCCAAATAATCTCTGAGGCAATTGGCCGGAGGCGGTCGACAACCACGGGGGCGCAGCCAATCGGTTACGTTTCATACCCCGATCGGTTGTAGTGGCACAGCACAGCATCTCACCACCCGTACGGTTATTCCGTACTCGACGAGAGCCCGTGTTCTGCCAAAATGCGAGAAGTCTCGTATTTAGGAAGGTGGACAGATATGTTAGGCTGCGACTAATTGACCTAGCATCTTGGGTCTAGTCGATATGTTACCTAGTTGTTTGCTATAAGTCGTCGTAGGCCGTCTTGACCACATTAGCGCAGGCACACCAAGGATATCAATGCACCTAAATCGATCAATATTCTCGAAATAGTTGTTGTAGGCTTGAGGGTGAGAATGTATTGACGGCCTGTTCATTCCAATCCAGAAAGTCTTCAATGTCGGCCTGTTGCTCTGTTCAATACGATTCTGCCGAGCTTACTTAAGTATGCATCCGGAATGGGCTACTATGATGCACTCACTTTAGATGTCCTGCCGACTGCAGTAGCACATATATCAAGCAGGAGCCTTCATGTGGAAGCCATATAAACCATCCACTCCAGTTCCAAGTTCTTCATATTTGGTCTATGACCATGCAATGGATTAGCTTTCGAGTAGCCTAGATATTACTTCCCTTCGCTCACCGACGTACTGCTTCAGTGCGGTCAGGTTTCTCCTCCATCATAGTAACTTTCCAAGTTCACTATGTAATAATGTATCACACATCAGACAGAGAAGAAAAATAGTATCAGCTAAGCTCTATTGACCTCTACTGAACTCTAATTCTAACTCTAAGTTAAAATGTTTTTACTTGTAATTAATCACTAGGAAGGCCATTCTTGCGTGTATCTAACTCATAAGTAGCCTATAGGCTGGATTCTACGACTGATAGCTGTATTGCCACCTCTTTCCTAATGTTCCTGTCAAAGCAGCGCAGTTCAACAAGAAGACAGGTATTTCCTCTCTCTCCATTTTCTCCCCACACACTACCACTACTATATAGAACACCGTAGCGTATAGCCTAGGGTTCCTATTGCTACCTTTAAAGATTGATAATAATATAGCTCCAAATGGCACCTTTATTAATATTGTTGCTACCAGAAATAAAAGTACTCCCTATAAAATATTCCAATAATATAAACAAGATAGTCCTTTTCTACGTACCATTATTTTTATTATATATAGGGACAGTACGAACAATTTCGGACTAGGTACATCAAGAGAACTATTGGAGATGTAAGAAAGTCTAGGGATCTTGAATGCTTACCAACCTAGTAGTATCAGGCATAAGATATACACATCAACTATAGAGTTTCAGGACAATCCTAAAAGTATGTAGCTGGGATATGTGATACTACACAATGGCGGGGTCTCTAAGTATTGTGTCCGTCATAGGTACGTAGGGCTGCTTGGTAGCTGGCTAAAGTGAATTGTGGATTAATGCTGTGTAATTATTAGGATGACCTTAGTGGGTGAATCTCCATACATCATCCTACCATACCTACCAAGGTACCACTCATGTTTTTGGTTCTGACTTCCCCCAGATAAGGTAGGCTCTATGTTACATGCTTACATACATGAGGTTCCACAAAGTCAGCCGCATGAACGACATCTAACTACAGAGTACCTTAAATCTTAGTAAAATCATCATCATATACAAGTGTAGATACTTTCAGGGGCTGTATATAGCAAGGTTTACAGGGGCTGGTCGTTTCCCCTTGTCTAGACGTCAAACGTACCAGCGAACCAATTACTTGTAGCTGTATAGCTATGATAGGTAGCGCTCGCATGTTTTTAATGCTCATAATTCATTTATTGGGATAATCATGAGCTCGTTAAGCTGACTAGACTCAGAGTAAGCAGCTTCGGGGGTATCATATCTTAAACTCCTTCCTTTTAACTCAAAGCTTCTCTGGAAATATGGACGAGGGCCATTAGACGTTCTGCTGTCGCTCCTCTGAAGCAAAAACATCAGTCTGTGCCCTAGCTTCCTCATTGCTTTTAACTGGACTGAGATGAATAGCATCGTCGCCACCAAACTCGCCAGTAAATAATGTCGTGGCGTCTGATTGGAACTGGTTCACTCTTCGATTCGGGACCCTTGAGCGAGGGACGTTCCTCAGAGTGTCAGGTTTAGAGGATGGTTTCAGGCCCCTCAACTGCCTGACTAAGGGCTTCAGCATCGGTATAGAGGCACATACCAACCCCAGGCTCGACTCCAACGTGGTCCAGATAGCGAACGACAGGGAATCCCACTGCGCGTACTTGGGATTCAGGAATTCCCAAGCCACAGCCATCCTTGTCAAAGAAGCGCACGCCACGAAAATACCCAGAGTGAGCACAAATGCAAGTCCGGCTTTCTGCCCAATGGGGAGGTGCATCTTTATGATGTGTGGGAGCACCAGGCCAATCATCCAGAGGTCGGTGGTCGTATGCAAAACGGCTGACGCCGTCATAATCGGATAGTACGTTAGGCAAGTACCTACCCTGATGTCGAACTCGTACACATTTTCCACCGGGTTGCAGAGGAAAAAAGTCAGCAGGAAGAAGACCGTACCATACACCGTGACAGTGGCCATGGTGATGAAGATGAGAAGTTGTTGATTGGGCAATTTTAGGATCCGCAGATAGAAGAATAATATGCTGATTTTCGTCAAAACCAAGCATACTTGGTAGCAGCTTATCGTTGCGTAAGACAGCCTGATGCCGATTGGCCGTAATCGTAGTGGGATGTTTGAAAACTTGTGTCCAAGCCCGTAAACCGTTTCGACGCATACGATGGTGACGACAGCAACGGCGAATAGCCACGCAAGTAATATGAATCCGTCATCCCAGGAATAGTTCTTTAGAAGAAGCCTAGAGTAGAGGCGACCTGCTACTATGAGGCTGGCAAAGACTAACGGAATTATGACTCCGGCTAGGATATCGGAGACTTCGGAGGGCCCCGTGAGCTGCACATTGTAAGCGACTATGATCACCTGGGAATTTGGCTTTGCAAGAGCTAACGTCGTAGTTTAATGAGCATCATTGCTTACCTCGAGAGGTGCCTGTTTCGCCATAGGATAGACGGTGTAAAAGAAAATCTAGAGGAAGATTGCTGCAGACCTGGTGGTGAGGGATAATATGATTGTTATTTTGCTTACATCCTAATAATCAATCAGATGGACACCGACGTCAAGATATAAGACGGAACTTCAGCTCTCCTTCCACTCCCTTTGGCGGTACAGCCATTGCTTTTTCCCCAAGCAATACCATGGCAATTTCTCGGTGAGTTGCAGTTGTTATTATGTACATGGGTACTGGGGCAATTGTTCTTTTGTAAGCATTGGTTGGCTGATGAGGGTTAGCTCGACTAGGATGATTCCATCATAGTTCAATTGAACTGTCACCTCCCGATGATATGGCTCTCCGCCAATTGAGGGCGTTGCCACATGCTCGTGTTAATGTGGAATATTCACAATGTAACACTCGGTAGAAAGACTGCATAACACGCTATTGGGCATGCTACGCATTAGTATTCTAGTAGAACCGAGTACCCGTCACTATGTATACCTACATATACTATGTATTGAGTATAGAGCTGACTCATCAATATCATGATAACTATCCAATTGCCAGCTTGCTCTTTGTGGGGATCTCATGTTTAAGGACAGGGATCTCAATACATAAAAGAATTGGACAAGCTGCCGGCTTGGCAAAGGATTCGTGCTAGTGGAAAAAACCATTGCAGAGGGCTGGGTTCCGTACTACCTAGATTCCTAAAGATAGTATCTCAATGGCAGCCAAGAGGACTAGAACGGCTGCTTATTTGTTGCGAGTTGTAATGAATATAACCAAGTGCAATTGTGCGGTTTACTGTTATATACCTACCCTTAACAAAATACTGGTACAAAACCATAGAATCTTCGCAGGTTCCACATGTCAATTACCCCGGCGCGAGAAGGCAAAATAGCCAACGCTAGTACGGATGTAGGCACTAGACTATAAATAAACACGGCACAGAGAGGACTGGGATTTAAATCACCTATGGCAGCCTGGGTGGTGAGCAGCCCTGGCAGCCCACCTAGAAATCCCATAGTCTTGTTCTACAAATTCACAACTCATATCGATATCGGCACAGACGTTATTTCGTACATAGGCTTTTATAGAAACGAGAACATAGATAATTGTCAATCAATGCGTAGAGCTGGTGATAATATAATTCCCTATTATATATATCAATATCTCACTTAAGCAGCAAGTCCTATAAGCGTTATATGATTAGGGTTAAATTGCAGGTGAAGAATCAGGTTTTCGGGTTTAAGCTAAGGCCTCGGGTTATTGAAATAGAGTTGTGGCTGAGCTAATAATAGAGCTAGGTTCGCTGCCTAACAAGGCTATTGGTATTCGCTTTATTAGCTCATTTGGAATATGACTTTTGAGATGATTTGCATATATAGTAATACTAAACTGTAGAGTAAGTTCGGATAATTGACGCTGATTGTCATCAGTATATTATTTTGTATCAGAGACTTGACTGTGCAATGTCTGTGCATAACGAAGTAGTGGAATTTGTAGGAAATGACTATGGGATTTCTAGGTTCGCCGCAATTCGTCGAGGCATGCACGTGCCCACATGTTAACTCTTGTAGGATGTTGTACGAAAGGACACCAGTGAGGATACCTATCAAAGGCTAGCTAGTATTCCTAGGTGGATGATGATCTTTCCAGAGCGAGTTCGAAGATGTCCTTAGTTCGAGGTACACATGTCGCATCTACGCTAGGATGAAATTCCATGTATTCCCAACCGTTCCTCGCCTCATAACCGTCTGGGTTGATTATAGGAAGCCCTGCGGTGTCTCTAGAGCCCAAAAGCTCATGAGTCGAGTCTTCTTTGCAATGACGTCCCTCAACGACTTTGGTAGGCTCCCCTAGCAAGAGCTAGCGTATAGATATCTGTTTTGAAATACCTAAACAAGATGCGGTATGTCTTGTAGAAGTCAATTAGACTAACGTCAAGTTACAATATATGTTGCTAAAGAATTTTTTTATCTTGAGTGGCATATCATGATATTCCTCAAAATCTCAACTTTTATCAATTAGCAAGGAAAATACATACAGACCAACCCCTTATCTATATAATAAAGCATGACCGGTAAGATCATACACCAAAGAAACCTCCCCAACCAGCTCGAGCCCGTTCTACCAAGTTATCATCAGTCACCATCCTTACTTTCACCACGTCTGCAGGCCCCTCCTAGATTGCTCCCGCCAGTATCCCAACCCATTTCATAAAGTCAGGCGGAAAAGCAGAATAATTTCCTCCCCCTGATACTAGAGGTAAATCAGACAGATACAGGGTATCGACCACACCAGTGAAATTATTAGTCAAAGTACATAGGTGAGATTTAGTCGTAGCACAACCACCAGTGACATTATTCCAGGTGGCGTCTGTGGGCAGTCCATATATCATAGCGGAGAGTCTAGACGCAGCAACGCCATGATTATTTCCGTTGATAAATCCAGAGACATTGGAAGCTGTTGACGGTCCGTATTTCGAGCCCCAGACATTTTCGTAGACGAGAGTTTGATTGGCCATGGTATAGACTCCGGATGGCGTCTTTGTCCCTGGGTAGCGTGGATCGGGAAAGGCGGGTGTCGTGCCCGGGTTGAAAATGAGCTCTGTAAAATTATCCAGGCGGGCATATGAAGCGACGTTATTCATTTGCCATAATGCGTCAGCGTTATCGGTAAGGACATCGTCGAAGAAGATCCCTCCGGAAGGAATGAGTGCTTTGGGCCCATAGAGCCAGGCATCAATATCAGCCACGATATCGTTATCGTTACGGCGATGATAGTTCGTATCAATGTATCCGAAGGTTTTTGCATTTGGATAGGTATTCAAAATAGTCATAGCTTTCACATGATTATCTAGATCGGCTTGTGAGAACCCAGCCTTCACGGGCCCACTACTTGGGTTTACGATGATCTTAAAGGTTAGGTGAGTATAGTTCCCCAATGCCCAATATAGAGGCTTCCATGCTCCCGGAGACGGGTATATATAGAGCGGGAAGAGAACCGAAGGTCGGGCGGAAGTTAAATAAAGACTTGGGAGGAGCAAGAGGAGGGATTGGCGGGGCAAAAACATATTGACGAAATTCAATGAACGAGTGGGTGAATTTTTAATGGTCAGATCTGGTATTTGATTCAACAGTTTTCAACAGTCTATTGTCATTTTGATTTAGTCAAACTGGATATTCTCCTACTATTAATACTTTGACGTATTATTTTGATACTTATCTGAATGTTGAGTCTAGAATGAGAATAGGATCGGACACACCAACTTCCAAGACATAGTCTCAGCCTCGCCAGCGAGGTCACCAATGAAACAAGCTGGCAAGTCACGTAAAATTTTGACCGATGACAAACCTGGTGGTCTCGCCAATCCTACCGAAGACTACGTGGCTAGGAAGCACTAGTTTTATCCGCTAGATAAAACCCAAATGAGCACAAAACCAAGTCACTCTTATTATCCGATGTGCTAGAAGGATCTAATATGGTTGATATAATATTTAGACCTGTTACTAGACTCTCGGGGAAGCTATCGAGTTAATGACAGGCTGAGACTTTCTCCGAAAGGCGTAAATCTAGATGTTTGCGTCTTACTCGATCAACAATCTTCAACCGAGTGAATTGCCGTGTATGTCGCATTATAGCGTAGCTGGTATACACCACACATGCGGTGGCTATATAGTGCAAGGCATTCGCCATGCAAGAGCTACATCAAAGTTTAGATATTTTCCTCATTACTATTTCTTTTATGACTTACTAGTGACTTTTTCTAATTAGATAACAATGCCCTTTTGGCGTGGAGTGGCCCACGCAAGAATGGGAAGTATCTAGTACGACTTACCAGACGGAATGGGCCCTATATGCGTGTGACTTCTTTGTAGACCCACACGGGGATTACGGATCTTACATCCCTTAACTGCCTTCAATAAGTACCTTTTCAATATACTGAGATAGATATAAGTGGAAATGAAAGCTGCATATCCATATCATTTCGGCGTTAGGTGTTCGGGTTTTATAAACTTGGGACCATGAACTACAACTTTTACTAACCATATTTCATTAAAAGCCTAAGTACACTTTATCGTGCTTACCGCTATGGGGGCGGATTGCGGGATCCAAGGTAGTCAGTCAGCTGGAAATCTGACTGTATTTCAAATGATTGAAAGGAGATTTAGACAGTAGCAATCTAGTACCACAGTTCTCAGAATAAGAGAAATCACAAGAGTTGAGAGTTGGTGAAATATAAACACGGTAGATTGCCAAGTTTACGACGCAGTAAACCCTCTCGCCTCACAGCTATTAGCAATCGGCTTCTGGGCTTTTCACGCAATGCCTGCCTCAAAAGTAATTCGATTTGTCACACTTGTTGCGGCACTTGTACCCACCTTCGCAAGCCCATTACAACGTCTCAACCAAGCCAAACTCCCTTTACCGTCGAGAGTAATTGCCCAACTAAACGAGACACCGACCTTTTTAGAGAACATAGCGATACGTGACAATGGTGACCTCCTCATAACAATGTTCTGGCCGTCTGCATATGTTTATCTCGTGGAATCTCCGTCTTCCAACGCGCCTCAGATGTCCCTCCTTCATGCCTTTGATGATTCAAATGGGTTAAGCGGCATTGCGAAAACGGGCCTTGGCACTTTTGTGCTCTCCGCAGCACGCTTCCAAGATGTGGCTGTCCCGTACCCCAACTCTACATCGCTATGGGAGCTGAGCTTTGGTGGTAGCAGACGGTCCTCCACTGCCCATAAACTCGCCGAAGTTCCTGAGGCAGGACTGTTGAATGGTATGGTAGCTATCCCTGAGATAGAACCTGCTGTTCTGGTTGCAGACGGTATGGCTGGTGTCATATACCGGGTTGACGTGATGACTGGCCAGTACGAGGTCGTGTTGGATGTCCCCGAGCTCAAAGCTGTTTCGGGACACTCTCTTGACATCGGTGTGAATGGCGTCAAAATCCACGACAGACATTTGTACTGGTCTAACACAGATATGATTTCAATCTACCGAATTTCGATCAACTATAAAGGCTACCCGGTTAAAGGGGCTGCAGTTGAGAAGGTCGCCGCCCTCGAAGGAGCTTCGGGCGTAGATGATTTCACTTTTGATCAGCAGGGGAATATCTGGGCTGCCACCGATCTCGACAACACAGTGATAACTATATTGAAAAATGGGTCTCAAATGGTCACGGTTGGATCTCCTAACGAGTTGACTATTGCTTCGGACACTGCAGTCAAGTTTGGTGAAACCCCACAAGATAGACATATTCTCTACGTCACTACCGCGGGAGGAATCGTGAACCCTGTAAATGGCACAGTAACCGAGCCAGGGAAAGTTGTCGCTATAGATACGAGGGGCATTTGTTAGTCGTATATCAACATAGTTTAGAGTCAAACAAGTATAGAAGGAGTCAAGCCCTCAGCCATGATGGTATTCAAGCTGCCGAGTTGATTAGCTCCACCAAGTTCCCAGGGGTTGCCGTTATTAGCAAATCGATGTAATCAGCAATCGAGTTTAGAAACTACAAGTATCTGGTATAAAGAGGTGATGATGAACTAGATAGGGTATAATTACTGTAAAGAACAAATATTTAGTAACTACTATGGCGTACAAGTCTTTTCATGATCTTCACACAATTGGCAGACAAGCCTGTATGGGCTAAAGCATGGTAATATTTCATTAGCTATCCTCGTCGGAATGAATTCTGCATCTAATTATACTTGAATCTATTAGTAAAGAGAAACACGCTGGCTGCCATCAATTATTAAAATATCTACTTGTGGAGGCTTATTCATTTCCCCACCGATGCGTCCCACGAAGATATTGTTCATAAATTTGCCTCTCCATCTCTTCGTGTTCCGCCATTGGGTTTGATGTTCGCTGATTGACCGAACCGGGTTGCCCATCTAGTAGTTGTGCAGCTGATGGCTCAGCTCCTTCCCTGCGGAGTTCGACCCGTATTTCGTTTATGGAATCCCGGATCGTCTCAAGAAGGGCCAGCTGCGCTGGCAAAAGGGGCTGAAGGTCATCATCAACATCATCAAAGTCTAAATCAACCGAGTACTCTGATCTTTGCTCTTCAGAATCGGCTTTTTGCTTACCTTCAAGGACGATCTTTCTGATTTCGACAATTTCCTCGTTCTGTTCCTGGATCCCACCATCGCCGAATATCTCGAGCATAGACGACTTAATCGCTCCAGGTAGAAAAACGGGTAAACGACAAGTGGGACATGTGGGATCTCCATAGAGGTTTGTGATTAACCAAGAATAGAGGCACCGATACCCAAAACCATGTCCACACAGAGGTAAGACTGTGTAGCATTCATGCGTCTCTCGCGACCTTCGATCTAAGTGGTCGTTCACCAGAGCGAGACTCTTATCTCCGCAAATTTGACATGACAGTTCAAACCTCGTCTTGGTTGGGTTGATTATGTTTCCATTGTCATCGAAGTATTCGAGAACCCTATGGAAATTGTTGGTTTCCACCGTGACCTGTTGGTGTGTTTCGGACGTTTGTTGAGATTGCTGTGCCATGATGGTTATTCATGTTATACTCTAGGACGAAATAGGGCAGAAAGTGTGCCTTAGAATTTTTATATATATTAGAAAGAATCCAAGGAATCATTATAAACAATAGCCTTGTTTTCTAGTTGTCCACTAAACAAAGTGTGGTGGATCGCCCAAACTTGTTTTCCTTACACTTATTGTTCCTACAGAATGAAAGAAAACAAATACTTCAGTACTTGTGGACAACAAAGACATGGATACAATTGTAAATATTTACCTGATCACAAATTAAGACTTCAAGGAGCCAATGGTGGCTGCCAAAGTCAAAAGTACTGGTGCTATTAAACATTAAAACTAACTTCACTTTAATACTCCTGTTATACCCCTCACAACATTTAAATCAGAGATTATTTAATCTTATAAAGCTAAACCTAATCACCATAACGAGTATAAACATTACTATATAATACAGTTTATTAATTAAGGATGTAGAAGATGTTTCAAGTATCATAGAATTCCCCCCTAATGATAGCTATGGCGCTGCTAATGTGCACTTGATTTTACTACCTGATAATAACTATTTGCAGGCAATTATTTTGTTTGCTATTATATATACAATAGTTCCGTGGGGCCCGTTATAAATAATAGATTATAAAGGCAACGCTCCTGACACTGATTGCTCCCTTGTATTATTCAACTTGAGTCAGGGAACCCGCGGCTGGGTGTAGGCTGATTCATTGCTGATAGCCTTCCGAGGCTCCGATACTAAGCCCGGTGACGTAAATTTATATCGTGTAGAGCATGGCGATAGAGAGATTTCTTGAGAATAGTCACAAGTATGTAGGTCACTACCTACGCACCTATTCACTCGACCCTCAGGAGACTGCCAACTCCAACCTCTTCAACAAGCTGTCTCTCACTGGAATATCTTTAACTAAGGGGGCTTCTTGGACTCCCTGGGGTCATCGGACTCGATGAAAGCTCTGGGCCCATAACGTCTGTGCCAGGAAGCTCTGGGCGGACATTGAAACCCGACGTGTCGAGCTCATTCCTCTTCACCGGATCACCTTCAATTGCGCTACCGTAACCATATGTCGCCATTTCGGGGACAGCATGCGTAGGACTATGCTGCCACCGATAATCATTTGTTGTTGCTGTATTCATACGTGCCGCTGCCGCAGCGGCGGTGGCAGCAGCGTCTGCTGCTGCTGCTTCAGCTGCTTTCATCTTCTTGCCTAGCATCCTGTTCCGCCACAGCGTGAGCCCCAGCCCCATCAGCGTTAAGGCGAGGATACCCCCTTCAATTGCCAGTCCTGCAATGGCGCCTGTGGGGATGCCTGGTGGCGTTTCTGGTGAGTCCGAGATAGATGGAAGTGACGTCGCAACAGGTATTGCGCCTACACCGGATTTCATCTGTGCGATGACCGTGCCGATGGGCTGCGAAAGTTTGAAAGAAGCACCACAGCACTCCTCCGTGGTTAGGATGTTCGCATCACTTTCACAGCACCAGAAGTTGCTATCGTTGCAAGCTTTCAAATGGGCGTTATCAAATTTACCTTTTCTATCCCATCAGCTCAGCCAACCAGCACAAGAAATTCGAAAAGATGTAGGCATAGCAATAAGTGACTCACCACCATGACAGTATTGAGGACAGCTTGGATCTTGGAAAGTACTATCCGTGCATCCAGTCGCCCACAACATATGGCTTTGCTGTCGTGAGAGGCTGTTCAGACACAGGCCAGTCGATAGACACGCATCTGCGTTTGCAGAGTTACAACATGCGCTGTGTGATTCTGTTGTTCCGGTAGCATTTGGGTTGCATAGCGTATTTGACGGCCCAGCATTCGAACCGTCGAGGTGATAACAGGTTACGGCGAGCACCTGCAAGATCGTACAATATCCAACCAACGCGAGCAAAATACTCTCTAATATCGAAAACTTGAACATGTTCTTCTTAAAGCATCGGACAAATTAGATATAAGAAGGGAAAACGAGCGAAAAGGTAATTGTCTTCCTGTAAGGTACGGTAAGACTACGCGCATGACAGAAGTAGGTAGGGTACAAGTAATCTAGGCACTGGGCTAGGCCTGGCTGCTTTATTTAAACAAGGAAGATTCTGTAACTGATTCTAGGACTCAATGTTTCAATCCTATTGATCAACTTCGTATCCATTTAGTCAGAAATTACGTAGGCAAGTCGGTTCGCCTCCTGTGAGAGGCCTCTGGGGAGACCGAAACTGATGAGAACTGCGGTGGTCATATTCAGCTTGAGGGATGTTGTCCAATGAAGATCTTATTGTTCTGCGTGCGATGAAGCCGGTTTGGGATAAGTGATGAGAGCATAGCGTTGCATACACCGGAATCTTACAGGTCGGAGCTGGAAAGACAAGTGTAAGATCGCTGCTTGCTACTCGAAACGGCATTTTTTGCACTTGTGCGCTAAACGTAATGTTACGATCTACAAGGATTGAGGAGGCCTTGCTACCAAATTCCTGTCTATTTTGTAGAATACTAAGATAGGGGAAAGGGGGAAGGAAAATCTAAACTAACACGGCTGGCGAGAGAGAGAGAGAGAGAGGTACGTAGGTAGTATCTGATTATAAACTGTAACCACATAACTAGTAACTGCTGTAAAGCAACACTTCCACAAATGTTAGGGATACCTAGCGACCCATCAGAAAACGCATATGCCAAGCCACATATGTTATAAGTTTATCACCCTAGCCACAAATACTACATCTAACAGCGATACACTGCATCATACAGAAAGTTGAGTGGGAAAAAAGATACCTCCAGCTGTTAGGCTAGGGTGGCATGGAGCTGTGCCTCGAGGTGCTGCTTTACTTTACGGCAGTTAATCAGACACCCGGGCACTAGCTGCTAGCGTGGAGCTAGCAGCGCACTGGCCACATCTCAACCGAGCACGCACCATAATATTACCTCCTAGTTAAACTGTCTGACTGTGTAGTCCCTATTTGCTGCTATCTTGCTATACTTAGTAAGAACAACATTGACACCTGGAACGCCTCACAGTTAAATGTCATTTAATCGTTTAAACCTACCAGCTCTAAGCTTTTTACCCAAAGTTCTTTCTCCGTTTGAGGATCAAAGGTGTTTGCTCCGTAGCCACCCACGTAAAACGGCGCATCTGCTGGGGTGAGCTCCGCCTCAGCAGTCTCATCCAGGTAAAGGCCCCCATTACCCTCCAACTCCTTTGCGACAGCAGCCCAAACAGTTATCGAAGCACCTTGAGCAGCATTCTGCAGAAGCTTGGAGATCACTGGATGCTCCTCAATCTCTTTGGTGCTGGGTAGGTACCTCGAGAGAGGCGTGATGATCGCTCCTGGGTTAACGCTTAAAGCACGCAAGCCCTGTGATTGGTATCTCCTGTCGAGTTCGTTGGCAAAGTAGGTAGTGGCAAGCTTTGATTGGCGATAGGCCGTAAGCGGATCATACTCGGTATGTTCGAAGTTGAGGTCGTCGAAATTTATCTTGCCATACCGGTGGGCGGCCGAGGATAGTGATATGACTCGGGAATTGTAGGATGGGCTTGCTGAGGCTATGAGAGCATTCTTGACCAGGTGGAAAAGGTAGAAGTGGCCTAAAGAAAGGTTAGTCTTCCCAGAGTTGTGGTAACGGTAAGCGGTACACACCCAGATGGTTTGTTCCTAGCTGCAGCTCGAATCCATCCTGAGTTTTCCCCTGCGGACAGGTCATGATTCCTAGAGAAAGTAAGCGGGACACATTGGAGGCGGTAATTCACCACCGCTATTACCTACCAGCGTTGTTAATCAATATGTTGAGCTTATTACCGCTCTTTTGAAGAAACTCCTGAGCTCCGACCCGAACGCTCTCCAATGAACTTAGGTCCATCTGGATGACCTCGACTTTGCCAGACTTCTTATCAGACAGAAGCTCTTGAGCAACCTGTTTACCCTTGACGATATCTCGAACTGTGATGAAGACATCAGCCCCCGTCAGGCGGATGGCTCTTGCAACTTCGGGCCCGAGCCCGCCAGGCGAGCAGCCTGTGATGAGAACAACCCTGCCATCGCGTTCGAGGATTAGCAATTACTTCTTTTAGGTGGCTTAGTGAGCTACCGCGAGATTTGGGTTAACTTTGGGGAGTAATTACTCTTACGATTCAAACACTCGAAACACACTAAAAGGGGCAAGAAATTGGCCTTGATGCTCACCTGCCAGACCATTCAGGACTCGCAACGAGACCCTGATCTTCTACAATCTGATCAGCTGTCGGGCGGGCATCACCTGGGCCTTGAGGATTACTATGCCGTTCGGCGTATGGAGCGAGACGTGCCATTTGAGCGAAGTGATGGGACGAGGAAGTTCGGTACCGGCTAGATTTCTGCTTTCGTGTCTCTGCCGGCGTGCCGTGCTACGAATCCGTAAACCGGGTAAGAGGCGGTGTTCGGCTTTATTCTTCCAGAATAACAGCGGGAAAGCGAGTGCGGCACGAATACAAGGCTACGTGATAGCGGCCTGAGACAAAGAAGACATGACGCAAAGAAGGCTGACCATGTGTCTACTGTACTCGAAACCCGACCTACCGATGCCAGGAGCGGCAACTGCATATGTCGACTTACCAACTCGTTCATCGCCATCCTCTGGGTGGGTCAACAGGGACGCATAGTGCATGCGTGAAGAGAAAAGGGAGCAGGCTGTCATGTACGGGAGTCTATTACCATGTTCCCTGCCTGTTGAGCTAGGGGCAGTTTAGAGTAGGTATATGTAGAGCCTTGCCTGCTCTCCAGTAAAATACGGCGAGCTTGGCATTTCTTCTAACAACACACTACCACCATCAAGGCACCAACGTCCAATGATACCATTCCTACCACCACCATCATTGGTACCCGACTGCCATGGCCCCCACCCATTTCGGATCCACCCCGACTACCCGGACGCATATGGACAGTAACTTTCGCTCATTGTAAGGTTGCCGAACCAACACTATCTCGTTAAATGCGACACGATGGACGCAGGGATACACGATCAGAATTCCGGACCTGTCTGCCTGTGCCTCACACCCCTGTTCCCAGCGTTCTGTCTGTGTCTCACCACGCAATTCTCACTCGCCTTGCCCATCGAGTAACCTCATCGCATCGTCCCTCACTCAGCCATGGCTAACCAGACACTTGCTGATCTCTAGCTCTTGCACTCACTCACTAATGTCGACCTGGCTATTGATGGCGACCAGGTTACGGGCTTGTGTTATCTCTGGTTTGCGGTAATTGTGAATACGTCAAAGCCTCATGAGTGTCACAGCTTTGGTGGGCCTTATCGGTTTACATTTGGACGCCTGAAGCGGGTTGGAAGATTGCCACTGTTCAGTTGAGGAAGCTCTGGGCGCAGAACCCAGATACCGAAGGTGTTTTTTGGGGCTAGGATTATTGGTTTAGGTACCTACGTGTGCCATTCTATATGTCGTTCATTGTCAATGCTTTTCCCGGACCGCAAAAGCCAGACTAGTGGCTGGGGAGCCAAACCCTGCGTTTGCCAGCCACATAACCATCAAAGGCTTGATCAAAACTACTGGAGAGACAGCCTCGGGAGTAGTGAAATCGCAACTCAATTCTGGTAAAGCTCTGGCGATGACATATATGCCGGCGAATATGCAAGAACAACAGCCAGATGTCAACACGCGGTAAAGAGTTCAGAAATGGTAATTCCTCTCCCTAAGTAGATCACCTTTGTTTCAAAGCTGAAGATCCTGCTATCCGATGAGCAGCATTTCTAGCGTGCCAGATTAATATAGGAGCGGCCATCGAGACATGGCGAATCTGAGTTGAGTGGCAATCTAGCATACATACAACCTGCATGACACGCGGATATGCATATTTCAGAAATGACAAGGCTCTGAAGCTGTTCATAGGCGTGCTTAATGGCAAGATGATAGCTGGAATGAAAATTAGAGTCGATCAAGGATCGCTCCCGCTTTGGATCCGTCAGAAGAAGAAAAGAGGCAGGAATATCAGTTTAAGGGGGGAAACGTTGAGGGAAAAGCAAGCCGAGAAAATTGAGTGGAGCGATAGCTTAGCCATGCTTTTCGCTAACCTAGGAGGCGGTGATCACATCGAAGTTGAAGTTGGCTTATAATATGAAGTTATCCTTAAGGAGAAAGATGCTCCAGAGCGAAAATCTGAGCTGGTGGCTGATGCTGCCTTAGAAGATGAAGTTGACGTACTTCCCTGTTGCATACCACCATGATGAGTCTCCGTCCATTCCGCAATGGGTTTTATCATTTCCAGGTCTTGAGAGTAAACCAAAACTATCTACTAGTAGGTATATGCTAGTTTCAGATGGTCAATTTTACAGCTCTTTGATACTTTGGTGTATACCCCCATACCTGTCTTTTACGATCTACAGAATATGTTTAAATGTGCATCTTCGTCAAGTATTGCCTTGGGTCCAAACATATTGCGGCTGTTAAATTTGTCAACGATTATATATATAGGAACTATAACACTCGCTGTGGAGGATGACTTATGTAAGTATAAATGAGGTAAGCTTATACAATTTCGCTTCACATAGTGTCTATCCTGAGCGTGGCTATGTCTAGTGCTATTATAATAAGGAGAAGGCTTAATCGGCATCAGTAAGATTCATTCTAGATGAATTATACTTCCGGGAAGACTGGTGCAGTTTATAAGAAACTCGCACAGCCCTGGTTGTCCCGGGCAGTTGCTGCGAGAAATATGCACACGAACCATCTAACCTAGTAAGGTTGTGACCTCCCCACACTGCGGCCAAGCCCGAGCACAACCGGCTATCTGATCACCATCGGTCCATCCATCCATCCATTCAACCGCTCACTCCATCAACCCAACCCGACCACCATGTCCGATGAGAGCACGCCTCTGATCACCATCTCCAACTCCAGCCCTAACGCCCTCGCCAATCGCAGGAAAAACATGTTCTGGATCCTCGGCTGCCTATACGGCGCGACCGCCGTCGGCTTCGGCGCCTTCGGAGCCCACGGCCTGAAGAAGATCATTACGGATCCGGCGCGCCTCGCTATTTGGTCCACTGCCGCTCACTATCAGGTGTGTACTCAGAATTGAACTTTATCTTGTGAACATGAAAACACCGTTTTCCCCGCCTATTTAAATGCCTCTTCATATACTATCTCCTTCGTACGGAACAATGTACAACCCCCACCCCATCTCCGATATAGGGTTTCACTACCGCACATACGTGCATCTACAGTAGATGATATCCATGACCCTACCCCCCACATCCAGCTCTATCTATCTATCCAACGTCCCTTTTTCAACCCCATCCCATCCCATCACTTCCCTCTCATCCTTCCTCATGTCCCGGCACGCGCGCTAACTTCCCCCCAGCTAGTCCACTCCGTGGCGCTCCTCGTAGCGGCGCAGGCCGCGCCCCTGAACATCGCCGCGGGCGGCCTGCTGACGGCGGGCATGACCATGTTCAGCGGCAGCATCTACCTGCTGGTGCTGGACCCGGTGCGCTTCCGGTTCCTGGGCCCCGTCACGCCGCTGGGCGGCCTGTGTCTGATCGGCGGGTGGACCGCGCTTGCGTTCAGGTGATCGACCTGCTTACTTATGTGTCTGTCTATGTATGTACGGGACCCAAGTACGGGATTTGACGTGTGGAGGAGATACGTTGCCGTTGTGTTTACTGGATAGCAGTACGTGGACGTGTTGGCTATCTGGATAGCTGACGTGTCTGGGGGCAGGCGAGAGGAGATTCTGCCTTGTGGAAGGTTCTCTGCTCTTATGAAGGATTGTGTCAGGATCACACAATGGTGGATGAGAGGAAACGATACTTGACTGCCTGTAGCGTGTATGATAGACCTATACCACCAAACAGATTCATCTAACACTATACCATAATGCCCCTTTGGCATTCACCTGAGACGGTGTGTTGCAGCGGCTGACCAGTGAACATCTCACCACTGTAGGAAGCCAACTGATCACTGCATATTGAACTAAAATAAAGCCGTTACTATCGATTAGCAACTTTCAAGCGATATACCGTTACAAAACATAAACTGCGTTCTGCGACCTAGGACGTTGGTGGACCGAGGCCCTTGAGGACTACGGTACTCAGGGACTAGAAGCAGACGGTTTTGACTGTATCTCCAGCCCCAAGCACCCATGAATACTCATGACATTTCATAATACCACCTCACAGTATTGCCAGAATGTCACTCAGCTACGTTCAGTATTGTGTGCGAAGCAAAGTATGGTATATCATTTAACTGCATAGCTCTATGCTGGCGTAGCCAGCCATCATCTAAACGTTGCAACCTTATAGGTATCTCTCCTATGCCCCTAAACCCCTAAACAACTAACTAAGTCTCGGCATGATCTCCACTGCTCTGTAAGGTAAGAGCAAAGGCTGTATCCAGCTCTGCCACACCCACGCCCTAAGCCATCTAACTGTACAACCCACGTTTCTCCTGCTTGTTGGTATCATCCGTAAGATCGCGTCTCTCGCGCGTGCATATGGCGCAAAGCTGGCGAATCCTGCGATGGCGACGGCGATCTTCTGCTCTGTAGATAGCGCTCGCGCGTTGTTCGCGCATTTCCTCGTTACAGCAACTCCGTAAACCTCTAAGCGTCGGGATCGCGCGGCTGATCCAGCGCCTGGAAGCCCGCCAGCACGTCCCTATCGACGTTGACGGCCCAGTTGTCCTGGAAGGCCTGCTCGCCGCCGACGGCCTGGGCGAGGTTGTGCAGCCTCTCCTTGACGAAGAGCAGGGACTGGACGCGGCGCAGGGGGTCGCTCGCCCACAGCGCGCGCTCGCGCACGGTCTGCTGGGTGTCCCATTCCGAGCCCTCGGGCTCGTAGTTCAGCACGAGCAGGTCGTTGCCCGGGTTGTGCCCGTCGTCCAGGATCTGCAGCATGGTGCTCGTCCACATCGAGAAGTACTCCTGCAGCTTCATCAGGACCAGCTTCTGCATCGGCTCGGGGAGCTCGAGCAGCCGCGTGAGCGCGAGGAGGTTCAGCTTGCTTCGGGAGATGTCCGCTACGCTGTCCATCGAGGAGAACCACTCGGCACTCAGCCAGCTCCAGATCTGATCCAGAGGGCTGAGCGAAGCAAGCACCTCGACGAAGATTGTCGGATCTATGACTGCGATACGAGATAGGATTGCGAAATAGTCAGTCAGGACAAGGTTGCTCACACGGCTCGATCTCTTCTTAGGGCCGGTCGTTTGGTGAGCTTCGTACGCATCATGAATATCCTCGAATATCTTGGTGAGAAACCCTGTCTCTACCATATCCTGGACGATCAGACGCAATCCTGGCATGCCACCGAGGTCGTGAGATAAGCGGATGAAGGTATCGGTGTGCTTCGTAGCAACGGTGATATGATCACGATGTCTTGAACCCAGGGAAGCTAACAGTGCAGTAAGAACCGGCCGCCTGAATTGGTCTTCCAGTAATGTCTCGGGTGCGAGGACGATGTAACTTCCCACAATGGTTATATAGCTACGGGCATGCTCGTCCTGATCTGTTAAGTATTTAATCGCAGTCTGAGCTAGACTAAGAAGCTGGGGGGATAGAGGAGGTGCAGTCTGGGACAACACGTTGACCCATAGGTCTAGTGCCTCGTCGATAAGGTACAAGTACATCTCTGCATTTCCCCCAGTAGCTTCAGCGATCAGGGGTAAGATCATCGGCTGGTATTTTGCAGATTCGGTTTGCATGGAGTTAACCAGTGTCTGCATTATGGCCAGAACTGCCTGCTTCATCATGTAATTTAGCTCACCCGCAGACTCCCAGATGCCCGGTAGGGAATTCATCACGAAGTCGCCGAAACGGGACACGTGTGTTTCCATATGTTGGATGAGACTCCTGGTCGTCTCAAGAATTGCCAACTTCGTCTCATCGATTTCCACCTCTTGCAGTAAATCGATGAGCTGGGTGAGTACGTCGGAAGCATATGGAAGAAATGCCTCCCCCTCAAACCCAAAGTCTTCCACAACAGTTTTGAACTGTCTTGCAGCTGTGATGCGGACAACAACATCGTTGTGTTGGTCGTTAGGATTCAGGAGATGCCTGAAAATCTCGTAGACTAACGGGCGGGTCTCCTTAGAAATCTTCACTGGTATCCATTGAGCTAGAACAATAGCTATTCTTCGCCTAATGATCTGACACAGCGGCCTGCTTTGTTGTGCATCGACTAATATTATGGACCTTAATAGACCTTCGAAGTCAAATCCATCGCAGACTAAAGGAGCGGATAAGCCCATAGCAGTATACACAGCTTCCTTCGTTACAATGTCTGTTTGCGGGTCCTGAATCGTGATGAAGTATGATAGTAAAGGCTGCAGTAGAAGGTGCTTGAAGTGCGTAAGAAGGTCTAGGAACAACTTCTCGGCGCAAGGTCGGATTTCCCATTCGTAGGAGCTTCCCTGGCAATCTTGTTCCTGCTCCCATTCTTGCGGCTCTTCATCCCATGCATCCAAGTCTGCCTTCCGGAAGATGAAAAGGCGAGTTATAATGACATTGGCCATTTGTGTAACAAGATCGTTTGTAAGTAAGTCGGTCTTGATGACATCAATTGCTTGGTGCTGTTCTTGTATTGCTTCCTTAGACCGATACCTAATTGTCTGTTTCGGACGGTGGACCATCCTTACACAAGCCCTTATCAGTAGCAAACCCTTCAACGCAAGCCGCTCTAGAAGAGGGCCGCTAGCTTTAGGTTTGGCCTCGTCCGCTGATGAGTTCCCTTTCCTTATCCCATCTGACCTGTCAAACACTTCTGCGAAGTTGGCAACAAGGTCCCAGTACGCACGAACGAGGTCTAGGGAGTTGGGCAGAGAGGCAAAGCTCGCGGCATGCATCTCGGCCATTTCGATGTGCAGTTTGGTGAATTGAATAAGGTGCTTTCCTACAATATCAACGTAAGAGGCCATTGTAGGGGGGCTGTTCTGGTAAAAGTTGAGGAGTTGTCCAAACTGGTTTTGTGATAAACTCCAGACTTGCTGTACGGTCTGATCTTTGTGAGGGTAATCGTAGCCGGCTACCAGCAGTCGACGAAGGACTTTGAAGGCGGTAAGACTGTTGTCTATGGCTAATCTGACTTCGTCACTTTCCCCTTGACCATTGGCCAAGGCTGATATCCACGTACTTGCCTTGACATCATATATTTCGCCAAGTACGTAAACGAGTTCTGGTGTGACGGATTTCAGTGAAGTCTGCGACTTCTGTAGGCGTGCCGTACCGAGTTCCTTGACTACTCGCAAGAGTATCATTAAGGTGCCAGAGAGCTCTAGCTGACTCCCATCCTTTGTTCTTCTAAGTAGATATATAATCTTGGTTACTGGGTCGGGCCAGTCCTGAGGGAAGTCCATACGAAGCACCTTGGAGAGGACCAGGGCGTTGTGCAGAGCTAGCTGTCTATCGCCTTCGCCTACGGTTCCTTCAAACAATCTCTCCCTTATGGCCTGCTTCTGGGTAGGTTTAATAGCGTTCTTAACAGTAAAGTGTCGCCAGTGTCGTTCGACACCATTTTTCAGTTGAATAATGGCCAGAAGCCTGATCTCTCGAGGTAATTGTCGGTCAAGGTAGACTGACTGATCGCAAAGACAGGGTTAGCTGAGGCAGTCGCCTACACATATGAGAGATGCCACATACTTGTAATGCTGGATAATATTCTAGGTCAGCTTCCCACGAGGAGAGCTGGTCGCCAGCAGCCTGGCGCTGGCTATTATCGTGGGAGTTCGCCAACTGCAGAATGCGACATAGTTCCTGGAAACCAAGAGGTGTCGCTGCACCCGGCACCTCAATAGCGAAATTCATATTGACGATGCTCGAAGATCAACGCGCGTCGCTTATTGAAAGACATATAAAAAGACGCGTTCTGGGTCATCGAAGTTGTCGAGGCTCTCGATCGGCGCATAACACGGTGTGTAAGTACGAAGCTGTGTGATATTGAATGTGTACCTAAGGTGGGGTGGACAGCTTCAGATGCACGCGGGGCAGATCGGTTGGGATTGAGGTAGAGCTAGGCGCCGACTAGCGCCCCAATACAAAGGTAGCGGCCTGCTGGTGTCAGTTACGAAATACTACCTTCTCATACTACCTTCTCATACTACCTTCTCATACTACCTAGGTAAGTACGTAAATACATAGCTCTATACTACCTTTAGGCATGTACGCAGTCAATAAGGTATAAGTACTTGCCCAAATACATACACAAACACATATTATGATGAGATCACCCTTTGTATATTAGGCTTTGACAACTTTCCGTTGCCTGATGTCTAGTTAACATCTCTTTCAAAGAAAACCGAAACGGTTGACATGTCGGTATAAATACAGCATTGTGTTATATATAATGCATATGTCGTGGAACGTTAAATATACTACTATTCAGACAAGCTTCGCCTCATAAACGTTAAACCTAGGCGTGATATTCGCTCCGGATCCCATGCTTCCTCTAAACGTCGTAAAGGTATTTGTCATCTCGGGTAAAACCATAAAACACCGTGTCACTGAGCCCGATCTCAGTAGTGTCATCATACATACCGATATATAATTTCCCCTAGTTATTTTTCTACCCGGCCAAGCTTCCTGAGCTCCATATGTAGTAGATGCAGTTGAAAAGACTATCTCGCCACCACCAATTTTCATCATGAGAGAGAGAGAGAGGTGTTGTGTTGTTCATGTCTGATAGGCATTGATAAGATTAGGCCATGTTTCGCTCACAGTCCATCCTTCGATCGGGTTTATATCTTGGACCGGTTGGAACCCGAAGTCTTGGGCGATGATCGTGGTGTCGTTCAGGAGGGAGCTCGTGACCGCCGCCCATGCCTCGCTTGCGGAGACACCCGGTCCCCAGCTCTGGCCCGTTCGTGGTGTCAAATACTCTTTTGCAACTAGCTTGACCTCGTCCGCAATCTTCCTCGAAAGCGGCCACATCTCCCCGTGTACCGTGAGGATCTGTATGAGCCTATTTATCCTTTCTCGGAAGACTGGCGAGTCAAGTCCAAGGAATACGCATGCGTCTAGGTAGGCTAGCGCTACTCGGATGATGGCTGGCCCCATGACGGGACGGAGATTCCTCGTGGGGAATGGATACCGAAAAAGGTCGCAGAAGCCGTTGGCTGCTTGTATGTCGATCGGGTGCGAGTTCCAACCGAAGCCCTTGATCATTTGTGCCTTGCGGTCCGGGCCCGTTGCTGGTCCGAGCGGGAAGTATTCGCGAAGGTTGAGGCCACTCCGTGGTTTGGATTGTCTAAGTCGGAGGCGGTTGCTGCTAAGGTTATTAGTGGAATTCTTCCCATGGTTCGCAAAGAGTCTCCGATACTTACACATGTGCTAAAGCAACAGCGTGGAAGAGTACGACGTCAACCACTCCATCCGGATCTATCAAATCCATTTTCCACCTGGGCACTCTTCGCAACCAGTCACAGATTCGGGCGTCAGCTCGTTCGAAGAGCTCGGCCTTCTTGTCCTCCGGCGCGTCGTTGTACGGTAAGACCAGTTCTGTCTGGATCCTGCAGATCTCAATAAGGTATGCCATAGACGAGAAGTCGGCATGGCCTAGACCAGCCCGTGTCTCAAATTGTGATTGAGAGACTGGTTGGGGGATAATCTATGAAGATATGTTAATCACGGTGTGCGATGTGTTGTGTTGGCTGATCTACAGCACTAGATGCGAACCAAAATTGTAACTCCAGGGAACTCGCATATGGGCACAACTTACACCTGAGTCATATTCCCACTCCTCACAAGGCAAGTCCACATCATACTCGACATCTCCAATTGGGAGCGTAGACTCTATGCCGTTCATGGACCGCAAAGAGCTTTGGAAGGTCAGGCACCACCACGTTCTCCGATAGCTTTCTGCAATGACAGGATCAGACATGCTATCCGCGAACGTCTTCCGATTCATCCCGAGCTCCACAGCCATTCTGATCGCCCGGTTGGCCCAACCGAGATGGTGTTCGAACTTCATCTCCCCAAATGCTGCAATGCTCAGTATAAGAAGGCCCTGTACAGACTGTACAGTGAAGGGGACTGAGCTGCATGCTGCGGAAAAGGCTGCCTCTCTCAACTCGTCCGACGAGACTTGGCTCGTATATAGTGACCCACAGTATTTGATTACGGCGCGTAGAAAATGATATGAGTCTGGATCTGATTCGACGTGAACGGTGAAATACCTTTTGGGCGGGAGACAAGGATGGCTGGAGTGGAAGTGGTTGTAGAACAGGTTAAGTAATAATTCATCTTCAGTCGTCGGTGAGACGTAGACTCGAGGCTTCGCATCAAGACTCCAGCCGCCCGGTAAATCATTAGGCTGGATTGGCGTAGTTGCTGAAGAAGCCTTGGCCGAAGAGAAAACGGGTCCGGCCAGAGCAGCGGGCGGCTTGTCTGATATCAGACTTCGCTTTTTGGGATCACGAATGCCTCGTCTCGACTTGGCATAATAGCAGGGCTTGTCCTCCTGCTGGCAGCGATTACAGGCCGGCAGAGTGGCATCGCACTTGACATGCTTGCTGCGGCATTGGACGCAGGCAAGTGAAACCCGTATATTTGCCTTGGATCGATTCGCGGCTCGCGACTCCGACCCATCGGGCGATGAGACGGTAGAAGCTTGCCGGCTGAGGCTCCCTCCTTCGTTCTCTGTATCTTGGCCCTTGGGAGTAGGATGGTCGTACCTTAGGCTCATGCTTGTTGATCTGCGGTATTTGCTGCCGGACTTTTATGTCGATATATCAACTACCCCTCGAGCGAGCTTCCGGTCGTCTCGGTTCGTAGAGATTAGATTGTAGGGCTGAGGTGAGGATTCTCATATATGGGCTGAGCAAGCTTCCCTTTTAGTTCTGACAAATGTCTACCATAGCAGGGGTTCGTAGGGGCGCGTTGTTGGACCCAAATACCACCAAAAGCCTAGGGCCCTGCAGCTTGCTAAGGGTTATGTATGTATAGTACCAGATCGAGCCCGACGGGCTTCATGGGCTTCATGGGCTTCTCCCCAGCGGTGGATATATCTCGGCCGTCAGCCCTGCAGCGGGGCAAGCAATTAATAGAGGATAATTTGACATGTCCGATAACTTTATACTACAGTCCCAATTAAACCAGTCGCGACAGTCGCGACTTATACATAGTAGTACTGCGTAGGGTTGGTAGCGGAGATGCTGGGCACCTAATGCAACCAGGGGTGGGCGACTAGCTCAAGCGCATCTTATGCGGTAGTAGGGTAGCTGTGCTGCGTCTAGTGACCTAGTCAGGTCGTGTGAAATAAGCTAGCTGATCTTGGGGCGGTCTGCAGATGGGTCGACGGCGGGAAGGGTGAAAAAATGCACCGCACCCGCACCACACATCACATCACGGTACTATAATATTCCAGTACATATGTATGTGGCATATTCCTTACTGCCTCCTTGGCAATTTATGAGACGTGAGAATATAGACAGACATCTACAGAAACGCAGACGCTTGTCACACGTGCCATTGGAGGCGTTCCGCGGCGTCTGTACCATCATTATGAGTAGGATTCAACGCTCTCTGCATCACAAAAGGCGGTGCCGTGATGACATCATCTTCGGGGAGTAAGCTCCATGTTCGGGGAGTAAGTTCCAGGAAGGAGTAATTAAAACAGTGATTTCGTGATTTACCTGATAATTGATCACAGATGGATGGAGTAAAAGGAGGCGTAGAAGCTTAAATCTCGCACCTCCACCCGGAGGTGCATCGATTGAGCGTGTTTTTCCTATATAGTACAAATATGCGTTAGTTTCCTATATCTCATACGAGCTTTGTTAGTTTGTAGGTATTAGACTCTTCTATTTTTGAGCATTACTACAAGTGTTGGTTCAATAATGTTTCTTCAACTAATAAATATTTACTACTGGCAATCTCAATGAATTCCTTTGCTTTGCTTTCCTGTGACTCTTCCAAACAACGACTATGTGTGTATGCAATCGGTCCTTTGGGTCCTTTGGTCAGTCTGGTCACTTTGGCTCAGTTTGGGTCATTCTATGGCTGCTTAGTCAGTGGGATGCACTAGCGACGATCTAGACTGGATGGCTGCCGACATCCATTAGGAGGGATTCCTGACATGTTGACATGTGCGTTTAATATAACAAATTTAATGTAAGGTAGTATAGCTTTTCACAGCTCAGCCACATTATGCTACCATTCTGCCATTACACAGGCAATACCTCCTAGCGCCCAACCAACCAGCCAGACAGCCCTGCCAGCCAACCCCTTCTGCTCCCCCCTACACATACATAACATAACGTACATATAACATACATATAACGTACATATAACATAAGGGAGCAGCATAATAAGCTAAGCCACATACAAAACGTGCCATGCATGGAAGCTAGTCAGTACCTTGATGGATGGAACTGATGGATGCAATTCTTGGTTCATTCTTGGTTCCGACTAAAGTTTCCGTGCACTTTTGAGCTTTGCTTCTAGGCCTGATAGCCCCTGCAAGATTGCCTTATCTGATGTACTTATGCCATGCCAAGAAGATCCGGGGGTAAGGCCCGCGGTAAAACGAAAATAAAAAACACACACACTGCCACAGGAAAACCGGGAGTTGGACGCCGTGAACAGCCAATGGGAAAATAATCCTGAAATTAAGCTTGTAGATCCAGGAAACACTCCTCAAGCCATGAATCAAGTTTCACATGTGTAATAGCATGGCCTCGAGAGAAAAGGAAGTAGAAACAGAAACAGAAGCCCTTTAAATTATAAACGCGCGTTCAAGGTTGTTTTGTTGTGGCTGTGTCGCCCGTTGTCGATGCCACGGGCGCGTTAAGCCTCAATGATGATCGGCAGTACCGAGGCTAGTAAGGTGCCAAGATCCCAATCCGACCCAATTTGTCCCAATTCAACAGTTGTATCCTCGGTGTACCCCCGTAGTCCGTTTCCCCAGATCATTCCACTTCCGCCTTCTAAGCCTCACTGAACGTTACACGCCTCCCATCCAGTGCGTGCCAGTCCATCCACAAACGAAACGACCAGCGGCCCGATCACAGGCGATGACGTGAAGGGACACGGACACCGACATCAACACCGATACGCAACACCGATACCAACCCGAAACCCCGAACGTCTTGCCATGTGGCAGCTCAGATGAGCTCCTCCAACTTCGCCCAAGCCCAGCAGCGTCTGGCTGCACGGCGACAGGCGCGCGAGCAGGAAGCTCAAGCGCGCCTGACCGCCAGTCGCGAAGCATCACGCGCCTGGTCTCAAGTAACTAGACTACCCTATCCCTTCAATCGCCTCGGTGCGACCTCGTTGTCGACCTGGGAGCTAATCGCGTCGCGCGAGGGCACGCGGCCTGCCTTTCGAGTCGGCCAGGTCGATGCCGAACTGCTAGATGAGGACCTCATCGGCCAGCTGCGCGATCAAGTTGGCGAGGCATTGAAGTACCTCGGGGGCAATATCAAAGATGACTGGTCTGCCGAGATCCTACTTGCGCTAAGAACGGTCCTTTTCAAGCTTACGGTGTGGGATCACGATGCCACCTACGGCGCTGCCCTGCAGAATCTCAAATACACCGATGCAAGACGGAGCGGACCCGTCTTGGCACCTCCGAGCAAGTGGCAGAAGTCTCTCTACGGTCTTATCACTGTGGGAGGAAAGTACGGGTGGACCAAATGGGAGAACTGGTTATTGGACCAAGATAATGGATACGACCAGCCCTCCCCGGTAGTACAGCGACTGTCGAAGCTTACCTCGCGAATTACTACCCTTCATTCAGTAGCTGCGTTTGCCTCATTCCTTGTCTTTCTGTTACACGGAAGATATCGCACAATACTAGACAGAGTGTTGCGGATGCGCCTTGCGCCGCCGACCAGCCAAATCACCAGGGAAGTTTCATTCGAGTATCTTAATCGGCAGCTCGTATGGCATGCATTCACTGAGTTCCTACTCTTTGTTTTGCCCCTGGTAGGAATCAACCGATGGCGTAGGTGGCTCAGTCGCACTTGGCGGAAAACGAAAGATATCATCAACGTCGATAAAGGGGGTGAAGAGAAGGGCAAACAAGGCGAATACGCGTTCCTACCTGAACGTACATGCGCCATATGCTATCAGGATCAAAACTCAGCAACCTCTGAGACAGAAGTTCTAGCTGCTGCTGGATCGAGCGGGGTCGTAGGATCAGCACAGACAGATATTACAAATCCATATGAGACTATTCCATGTGGTTGCATATACTGCTTCGTCTGCCTTGCTACCAGGCTAGAACGGGAGGAGGGTGAAGGTTGGACTTGCTTACGGTGTGGTGAACTGGTCAAGCAATGCAAGCCATGGACCGGAGACGTCTTAGAAGAACCATCCAAGTCGTCATCCCCTACGACGAAACATGTTGGATTTCTCGATGTCCAAGAGACCAACCCCAGTACACAGCAGCAGAATGAGGAAGATCATCAATCCAAAGAAGTATCTACGAATGAGCAAGCTGAAGTTGCACCTGAGGAGAGCCCCGAAAGCACAGACTCAGAGATCTACGAGGAAGAAGAAGCCGGGGTAGCCGACAATTTTGAGGACTGATTGCCGCAGCTATTAAGTCACCATCACTATAAGATAGGGGCTTTCGGGATCTTCGATTACAGAACCTCCACAAAAGCTTCAGATGACCATCTACACTACTATTATGTTGTCGATATGTGCTACTCCGACTTGCAGCGGAATAATGCGCGGCCATATTGGCCGAGTCTGCTCTCACTCGCAGATTAGTAATCGTGGCAATCATAACAGGGCGCGATATTTTCATGTCTCGACGTTGCTTACGCGCCACGACCCCCACGAATTACCTGAGGGTAGAAATCGATCATCGCGCATTCAGTCTCCCCATCGTTTGGTTCGTCCCTTATCCAGCTATTCGCCGACATGTTGAATTGCCAAAATTGGAACGAGATGGCCTATTGCCCAGTTCGACAACAATATATGACCGAATTCCCCACAGAAAACTACGGTATACCTTATGTGTAAGAAAGGGGGAGACGTCATTGCATCAATTGGACTAAGGCTAAGGTTCTTACATGAGAAGAGTTACGCTTACAAATTGGTTTGCTCGTTTCGTAGGGCTGGATAGTTGGACACTTCTGGATCACTAGCGGGATCTGAATCTCCAACCCTCCACCCCGGCTCTTACCAACCTGAAACTACATACCGAAGCAACGGGCCCTAAAATTGAGCGTCACTCATGTAATTAATCTCCATCACGACCTAGCAAGAGGCTAGGACGCAATAGTGTAGTATATGGCAGTCTATAGCCAACCCCTAATTGTATGCTCGAGACGTTTGCTAGAACCAATCAAGTTTAGTTAATGAGATTCAGAACAACACATTCAGAACAACACATTAGTCCCGAGTCCACCGTTTAAACCGCCAAGCATGCTTCGCATAGTATACCTTTCTCTACTGCTTATGTTTCAAGTGCTATTTTAAGAAACCATTCTCGTCCTGCTAGTTTCGAATGGATACTCATGTATCGATCTGTGTGCTATCCCAGACGCAACATGTGACTATGCCTTGGCGAGGCGGTCTAAGATGGACTTAAATTATCGGCCGAGTGGTCACACTCTGAGGTTATCATCATGTGGCTTGCCACGCCGGTCATAGATCGCGAGCATAAGCATCTCATACCCCAGACCATCTCATCATCTCATCGATTTGTGAAAGCACACCCACGATATAGTACGGTTACACAACATTAGGCATGATGCGACGCATTTCAGATTCACCGCTTGATATAAGCAGAGTAGATAGATAGATCCTAGACCCTGTCACTTCATATACCAACCGTTAAGCCACACATCATTAATGTAAGTGCTTCTATACATGTTCACGGCCAGTCTCTTGAATTGAAGGCCGTTGCAGTCTTCTGGCCCCTCTGGTGGCCTATCTTTCTCGGCATTTGTTCCAGTAGACCATATAGGAGGCTTAGCGTAGATACCGGCATTGATCCCGTATGATCTAGTCGGGTATAGGTGCCTTACAAACCAGGCAGATACCTAGAGTCCGCAGCCAGCCGTTAGCGTACCACGTAACATTTTAGCACGTGCAGACGAGGATGACAAATGAATACCGGAGTCCCTGACTTCTACTACTACCAATTTCGCCGTAAAGCGGTCCACAGGAATTCGGCATCGAGCCGCTTCTTGCCCAGGTGTACCCTGTCTCCGCGCCGAACTAGACGCAATACATCGCGGGTTGGTCGTATTAACAGCCAGTCAATCGATAGCTCATTACGCATTGTTCTGGAAGTAATACGCGAGGTTCACTGCCCCAGCTAAGTTGTGTATCCAACGAGCTCGAGAAGATAGCTCTTCGAATTCTCAACATAATAGGAAGGGGGCAGGGCAATGGTGACATTTGGGTGCTTGAGAATATTCAATGCCGGACGGATATCATGTCCGTGTATTGAGCAGTCTGCTCTGGAGTTGGTTTAAGCCAAGAGGACATTGGGAATGTTCAGAACCGCAACTCACCATGAAACACTGTGGTCTCATGTCTGAATTACCACCTATCCAAGATACAGCCTGAGTACTCGAGATGCCCCTTTATTGATGCCATCATGCGTAGTAGGGTTAGAACTTGACATCTCATAACAGACAAATAGAACCCAAGCGCACTTAGGCAAGCAGTTCGGCCGGCATCAACGTTTTGAAGATAGCATTGAAACCTCTAAGCAACCTGAACTCTATGCACTTAGGCGTAGCGTATCACATCTAGTATGAGCGCTCTAGTTGCTGTCTAGACATAAGAAAATCAACACCAAGTTATCGTGTATTTGATATAAGGAACAATGACAAACCGTTCCAGACACCAATGGAAACGTCACTCCGCCAGCCTTGACAACATTTTAGGGCCATACTCTAGGTGTTATCATCAGAGAAGTACTCGGTTCTCAATCTATTAAACACAAGGAATACCAAGTCATCCAATCCATTAAATGTCGACTCCATTCGCCTGTTCTAAGGGCCCCATAGCCTCTGGCTGAGGTGCTTTTCTTCCGTCGTATCTCCCAAATATGACATAGGAAAATTGGTGCTTTCGTATTTTTCGAAATTAATAGGAGGCCTCCCGTTTTCAGCCGGAAATCTGCTGCCTAGCCCAATTAGCTCGGTAGCAGCCAGACTGTGGCATTTGTGTAATTTGTAGGTTTATTCGCAGAGGGTATCTTACATCGTAATTTTTGCTGGGCAGGTCTTGGATAGGTGTGTGAAGGCTCCTTGTCTACTGTTAGAAGTTGAGGTATACATGTTATTTGCGTGTAGGATTCATGCAGTTCACTTCCCAGTTTTCCCCTAGTTCTCCTAGTTGCCAACACATGTCGCATTGTTGAATTCGGCGTCATCACTTTTGACTACTTCCAGAAAATTATACCTATTCGGCAATTATATCACAGTTTTGATCGATATCTTTACAATCGAGACCAGCTGGTATGGCTATATGACGGTCTTTCTCATCAGGGTCAAGTCTCGCATTGGCCAGGGAGTTTCCAGCCGCAGTCATACTTCTTCTAACCTTGACAAGAACCTCTTCTAAATCCAGATCTAGGGAGATATTTCCATCGTCATCGCCAGTCTCTATGAGAATGACCTGTTGATCTATTGTGCGTCATCCTCAAGTATCAGCGGTCCCATCAAATCAACTAATTATTTGATTTGATTTGATTTGATTTGATTTGATTCAAGGGCGTTATTTTTGTATTTGATTCAAATCAAATACAACCTGATTATTTGATTTGATTCCCTTGATTCTTTCAAATATTTTCGAGTTCATTCTTTTTTGATATAAGTCAGCTAGAAAGACAAGATATCTTAACCCTGATCGGGCACGGACCACTATAGTGTCCGTGAACTTTCAAGGGCATTCAAGGGGCATTTTTATAATTGCTAATCAAATCAAATCGGAAATATCGTCAAATCAAACGGGAATAGTAATTATTTGGTTTGATTTGATGCAAATCAAATATTAGTGGTTATTTGGTTTGATTTGGTTTGATGGGACCGCTGTCAAGTATGTTCGCCGGCATCATGGCGTTGCAGTTCAGGGCCTCATCACATATTACAATTACGAAACAGCTCCTTCAGCCCGTTTAGAAAGTATCGATCATATTTCTTAAGTCTATTATAAAACCAGTCACATAGCTCCTGTCACGTAACGGACAAGGCGCTATCTGCATTATTGCAATAGCGGTACTGCTTTTGTGACAGCGCCTGACACATGTCCAAATATAGAGAACTTTAGAATACGAGTGTACGCTGAACAGGGCCGCTACGCCGAGACCGTAATATATATCTGGCAATTATTATTCACCCGGGCATACTTAACAATTAGAGTGAGTATATTCAGAATAGTCCAGAATTATAAGATATGCATCAGGAGTTTTAGGTTCTCACGTATACCCCAGTAATGAGTTCTTACTGAAATAGGATAGAACGTGGAATCAAGAGCTTCAGATGTAACCCAACTTTTAGTGCCCGCGAGCTTGGTATCCTTGGTGTTGGGATGTGAATACGGGTAAGCTATTTTGCCCAGCCGCTCGGCAACACCCTCGAGAGGCTGGTGTCAACGCCGTCCTCGTTTAGTGTGGCGTCCCTATAACCGCCAACGGGCTTCTAAATATAGGAAGCGATGGCTACAAACGATAGTCATTTTCTCAGATGATGGCAATCGATGCATTTGAGGCTGTAAGTATAGTCGAAGTGAACTATGTCTTTGTTTGCTCTTTTTAATCTCCGATTACGAGGTTGTTGGACTCACTGCCACGTTCAAAGCACTAGTGTCTTCTACTGGGACTTCGCCTTCTGGGTCAGTCTATTAGAATATAGGCGGTTGGGCGACCCACATGTTGTGTATTATAGCACATTTCCCAGGAGCTCTAGATACCAATCAACAGCTATTCATCTTAATATTTCATCTTCTATGCCGCCCACCGTATCTTCAAGGTCGTGAAACTTCCTCTGTTAGGCGTACCTAGTCGTTCGATGCCAGCGATATCTCCTTTCATATAGAAACTTTGATCACAGTGCTGTCAATTCCCCCTCTCACCGCCCCGACCCTTGCGAAATTTTTTCTCCAGAAACTGACTTACTTTCGCATGATAAAAGGCTCTATATTATCAAGTGAGCTCAACATAGAAGCTAGGTCGACAGTTTGTCAGCATTTGCTTTGGAGATGCTACCCACGCGTCTCTGTAACGCAGCCGTCACCACTTGAATCTTGATTTATATAACCGAGGACGATAGAAGGTATATTATTTATATTGATCGCTAGCTAGCTAAAAGAGAGACTACTCAATGCTCTTATATATATCTGAATAGCCTCCTGTTATCAGGATGGAATGCCAGGCCTTGGTAATCCAATTAACATGACTATCGTAGGGGTAAGAGAGTATTGGTTATGAGTGGTTAGGTTATAACAGTCTCAAGTTTTCGAATGTACCTGTGCTTTACCGTGGTAGAAAGTTACGAGGCTAGTATTGTATAAATATTCTCGAGGAATCATTGTTTCAAACACACGGAAATCCTGACTGTAGGTATTTTAGGAAGTCAATCAATCGCCGAAGTTGAGTCGATTTGAACATTAAGCATGAAGCTGTCGCTTGATCTTCTCTAGATTAAACTTCTATGAACTCTTCAGTTCGAAAGTAAGCATTTGCCAGATTTCATCTATAGAAGGTTATCTCGAGGTAATACAATACTGATCATATCACTTTGAATGTCGGTAAATAACACTCAAGTCGCCTGTTTACTCAGGCTAGTTTAACCTAGCCTATTAGAGCATCTTTAGTATTCACCATGCCAGTCTCTGAAGGGAGGACACATGGTGAATATCAGAGAAAAGCCCACTTGGGGCGCTGATCTCAACGTGGATTTGTGCTTGACAAATCGTCATCATGCGTTAGGCGGTGATCAAGGAGACATTACCAGGACTTGCCGTTTGACGGCCACAGTGTATTTGACTGAAGAGATACAAGACTAAAAGTTCGGCGAACGTTTGCATTGTTGAAGATATTTACATTATGTGATAGATTAGGTTGCGGATTATGGTTGGGCGATGCTGGTATTATAGTTATAGCTATCAACCGTTATATTATTTGGTACTGTGGGTATGTAAGTTCTGAGGGTTTATTATAACGTCCGTAGACCATTAATTGAAGTAAAACTCGGTATTATATCGACCGGACCGATAGTTTTTTTGGCCTCTTGAAACCTAATGTATCATACATGTGATTATATTTATCATGTATCATTGAATATAATGTTTGAACGAAAAGATGGTTTATAGTATTATTTAGTGAAGTACATAATATACTTGAATTACATGTACATGTATAGTATTGAAAAGTGTAAACTCTAATTGTAAGTCAGTGGCGTCACAGCACTTAAGCTATTATTGCTCAGTAGCGTCATCACGCGCTTCACATGCAGGGACGATCGACACGGATTCCCCAATCGGGACGTCCACATAACCACCGAGGCCGACCTGGGCCCGCAGCGAATGATCACGAGCTCCAACAGCTGGAGCCAACCTTATCACCTTTCCCTCCATCCAACGAGAGAGCTACAGCTAGAGCTACAGCGACGGCTGCAAGTACATACATAATATAGCTCAGCTCCGCCGTGCTCGCTCACCGCCTGCCTACCGGTCTGCGGCGACTATTATAACAATAACAACAAACGACTATACCTAGAACAAAGGCAGCTAGGTTAGCTCGCTAGCCCGTTGCTTTTGATTTTGATTCTGCTTTTGCTTTTGCTTTGCTTCATCTAGGTTACAAAGCTCAAGCTCCAACTCGCTATAGCCTCCGCCTCGAACTCCCATCCCATTCCCTTCTATTCCCGCCGAGCTCTCGATCATCTCTCGCCCACCAAGCAAAGCTACCTCGTCATGTGGTGCCTTCGACGCTCAAACCCCTCGTGACCCCGATCCCGACGACAACGACGATAGGCACCACCACCACCACCACTGCCCCAATCGATCGATATAGGCAGCAGAGAGCTGCACCAGCAGCAGCAGCAGCAGCACGAACAATCAACCGATCTAATTAAGCCAAGCAAGTGCTTCCCTCCCGCGCCGCCACCATGCCCGAATTCTTCCCCTTCACCCCGGGCCGCGAGACCTCCCGGCTAGCACCCACGACCGACACCTCGCCGCTCCTCGGCCGCTTCCGCGCGGTGCCGCGGCGCGCCCGCCAGCCCTCGCGCGCCCTCGGCCCCAGCCAGCTGGGCCTGCTGTCGACAGGCGGGCGCGGGAGTGTGCACGTCGGGTACGGCGCGCTGATCGCGTACGCGACGGAGTCGGAATCCGAATCGGAATCCTCCTCCTCCTCCTCCGAGGAAGAGGATGGGGGCCAAGGGGGTGAGGGTGGGGTTCCGCTGGGGAAGAGGGTCAGGATAGCGGCGCGTAGGTGGCGGCGGTGGGCTCGCCGGTTCGCGAGGCGGTCTGGGCGCAGCATCGAGGATCTGTGGGTGGTGCCGCGGCAGACGGCCGTCAAGCGCGTGGTCGAGAGCTGGTGGAGGCGGTGGGGGTTCTTGGTTTTCTTGCCTGCTGCTTTGGTGAGTGAGTCTTGATGGCTATGACATTGATGCACACGGGACAGTTCTCGAGATGGTGGATGAGAAGATGGATATATGTGTTGAATGTACTATCTATGGATTTGCACCTGGGCTGACAACGCAATGGGTTACGACTATCTAGGCAGTAGCATGGTGCGCGATCCCGTTCCCGCAATACCCGCTCCCGCCCTCCTCCGACTCGACACCGACACCGACACCGACACCGAAGCCCGCGGCGCCGGACCCGGGACCGCCGGACCACCGCGCGCCGGGCCACGGAGCGGCGCGCGTGCAGGTGAACTTCTGGTTCTTCCTGTTCGTGTACTACGGGTTCTACAACCTGACGGCGCTGATCTGGATCACCAAGGTGTTCAACCTGTACTCGCTGAACTGGTGGCCGTCGACGCTGGGCTTCCCGCTGACCATCTCGCTGATCGCGATCCTGTCCCTCGCCGCGCCCGTGCCCGTCTACCTGGCGCCCGAGGCCCGCTTCCTCACCGTCCACAACACCGCCTGGATCAGCTGGACCTTCGTCATCATGGCCATGCCCGTCGTTATCGCCTTCTGCATCCTGATGACGCACGAGCGCCACCTCGGCCTGCGCCACTCGCTCAGCGAGACCCAGCGCATCTTCACCAGCTCCTGGTGGACCGGCGACACCGGCTCGCTCTCCGGCACGCGCGAGTACAACCGGCGCCGGATGAACGGGCGCGGCATCAACGCCTTCGACCCGGACGCCGCGCTGGACATCACGGAGCAGTCACGCCCGGGCAGGCCGGCATTTAGGGAGCGGCGCCGGTGGCTGCCCGCCAGCTTCGTGCGCTTCGTGTGGTTCTGCCTCGCGCTCATCGTCGGTCTGCTAGCCTACCTGATAGGAGAGGCGTACGCCGAGATCTATCTACGAACGCTGCCGCACAACAACTTGGAGACAGTCGTCTACGTCTACAGCTGGGTCGTGACCGTGCATCTGCTTGACGCGCTTACGGGATGGATCCTGGGCGCGAGCGAGGGGGAGCGCGTAGGCAGCTACCCCCTAAGCTGGATCTTCAAGTTGTGAGTTCTCACCCTCGCTTGCCTTATTGCCGACTTACCCTGGGTGACGTGGTGTACCGCTAACTGTTCGAGCAGATACTTCATGCTGACGTACCAAACCTACGTTCGCGCTTTGTACGCGCGCCTCCGCTCACCTTCACAGTTCATCTGGCTTCAGGTGCTCTCCTCTAGCTTCCTCATCATCCTCACGCCCCTTACCATGACGCAAACGTACCACCGCCTCCTCTCGATGCTAGGCCTGACTGGGCAGTCGTACGCCTCGTACCAGAAGATCTGCACCAGGAACGTCTTCATCCGTTTTCTGGCCGAGAACGTCAGCATGCTCACGTTCCTGGGCAGCATCCTGGTGTTGCACTTCGGCGCCAACAAGAACGTGTATCCGTACTTCGCCTTCAACGACCCGAACGAGCCGTACGACTTCCGCCTGACTTTCTACGCGTCCATGGTCACCTGGGCCTGCGAGCTGACGGCCGCCATCGTGCTCAGAAGCCTCATTCGGTGGATCTTTGGGGTGAATGCTAACGTCGAGGGCAGGATGGACCTGGCAGTGTGGCCTGAGCTGCTGCCCACCAGCGTGGCCGTGATGCTACATGTGCTGCAGAATATGTTGTTCTCAATCATTCGGTTACAATTTCGATGACTTGCAATTTCGATGACAGAACGTTGGAGGTCGTTTTCGTGTGGAATTGAGATGTGGAAGTCCTGGATTGGTGGCTCAGGACTTTTTGCAGCTCGGTTAAGCGTGGACAGCACAGCTGCGCTTCGAATGTCTCATGGACGTGCGGATCTCATACTTGACGGTAACGGCTTATGTCGAAGATTTTTGGAAGAAACCGAGGGTGTTCGGTCCACGGCAATGGGTTTTGTTATCAGGCTTTCGGCCGGCTGTCCGGGGCTAGGGGGACGTGTTACACTTTCGCGAGTTCTTCATTCAGTTAGTCGATGCAAAGGTGCCCAAGGCGGAGTAGATGATACCCCTTTTAGAATAAATCAGTATAGACTATAGATATCCCCCCCCAAGTATAATGAAATTTTTGTTATAGTCCTGGTTTGTGGCTTGCGCAAAGATGGTGTGCAGCTGTGACGTGGATCGAAACGAGATGCATGGCTCTGTATCTCGCAATCCAAGGAGAACAAGGGCAACATGCATGTCCCCGCAAGATAGGAATAGCCTGATCAAGAACAGTTCAAGCCCTGCTTCGATTTGCAGTGCCTTCATCTCCGCAACGCAGTGGAGTCTTGTCGGTGATCGAGAGGTAGATTGAATGCACGAAATGCTGCATATCCGGCGAGTAAGCTTTATTCAGGTTCATCCAAGGTCGTGATATTGGAGAGAACACTCCGGCAAGTGTGCGAGCTTGGCAGCACCCCCGATAACATATGTTCAGTTTATTGGCAGCAGTGACAAATACGAGATGAGGTGTACAGTGTTTGTTTGGTAGCCACATCCGAATATGCTTCCGCTCATTATAAGACTATCCGGGGCCTCTCCCCTCAGATCGGGTCAAGCATGCACGCAACGGCAACATATGGAAATGAGATAATATTGACAGATGTCTGAAACGGACGATTGCATGACGTTGTGCACACCTCCCGGCAGGCGAGTGTGGCGTCTGCCAACCACCGAGTCGACCAGTCATGAAATCGAAGAAACATTGGTTTAACCCGGTAGAGGAGACCGTTGCAGGGTCGAAGAGATGGCAGAATATTCTGTGAAAAGCGATGCAGCCACCTCAACCGCTGGTAGAGCCTAGAATTCCCAGGGCTGAGATGTAAACGTGATGTGTCGTTCAAGGTGATCGACAGATTTGCAGATCCACATGGGACGTCGCCATTCGACGAGGCTGCGGTTGTCGATACCGATGCCAACTTGCTATGAAGCCCCAAGACGTATCAAGGTTCTCATCCATGGTTGACTATGACCTAATCGTTTAACGAGCTTTAACGAGCTTTGTAGAATGAATGAAAAGCCCCCTTTTTTCAAGACTGGCGGTGAGAGCATGCAATGACTGACTCATAGGTCAGATCCCGAACATGCCTCAAGGGAGAAATAGTTACTGATGAGGCTAGATGGGTTATAGATTAGTAGGCTCGAGATGTAGAATGTGGGAACTGGGGATGTTCTGAAACGCTTGGAAGATAAGGCTCTTGTGCAGAGGCACTGAAGCGGGACCGATGCAAGAAGCGTAACTATCGCATGTACGTACATGTACAGAAACGTTCTGTGACCCGCCCAATTGCTGAGGTTCAAGCAGATCTCCAGAGATAAGAGGAACCTTCTCAGTGGGTCACAGAAACGCAGAGGATTTGGCTATAGCAGTGAGGTTGTTAATGTTCAACATGCCGGGATTGCCAACAAAGGATTTCCGATGCCATTGCCGGTGTAAGACAACTGCCACCCACTATCAGAAAAGGGCCATACTCTCCCTGGTGGCATGAGATGATTTGTAGCCCATTGGGATATTGGACGCTTACTCGATTTTGCAATAAGTGACTGGTGCGTATGACAGTCAGGTTCGGTTCGTGTAAGATGAATGGTGTGGGATGCTGACAAGCAACCTTTCCAGCATCGGCTCAATCAAGACAAATGCCGTTATCAGAATCCATCACACAGGAACAAGAACCAACGCTTATTAGTTGTAGGTAGATAAATGGTGGCGTGCCCAAGGGACTAAAATGGTTGGACTCAAGACACCAAGCCGATACAAATTATTATTAGTGCAAGCATTCATCGCGGTATGGGTTCTACTACAATGGTGATTCGGCGAAACTGGCGGGTTAATAACTGCGAGGCTGTGTCGATGCAATCTGAGAGAGAAAAAGACCGGCCGAGAGTGTCGCCAGACCCAATTCAACGGCATAGGGCGTCGAGCCATCCGGGTATTCTCCCCGGTGAAAAACCAAGCAGATATGAGAGTTGTCGGTGGGCACAGTCATAAGCGGTTGAATGGACCTTGGGGTTGAAGCGAAGCATGTGAGTAATAATGGTGTGTGGTTACAACATCGAATATTTGTTGGTCACAGCAGCTGGGCCCCCTGTCTCAGTTGCTGGACATGTAGGCAAATGTGGTTACGCAGTACAGGAGCCGGCGTGCGTTGTACCACCTCGATATACTTAGTATTATGGGTATGTTTATTACCACTACCTGTTCACTGCGCTAGACAGGGGCGTTGCAGGGGCTTATTTTCAAAGGTATCTTTTTTGACTCTATCCAGATTCAGTATAGTCTATGCCAAGAGTACCAGACAGGGGTAATAAATTTTGGCCGCATACCGCAGTAGAAACGGGGACCAACTGGAACGTCTGATTTGACTGCAGGGGAACGGGAGGTGATTGAGGCGCAACTTCAGCAGTCCCTTGAAATACATGTCGGCTAGATGGATAGCATCTTGTCGGCCGTTGTTGGCCTTTGTTGGTTGATACGAGCCCATCCTGACAATAATATGTTTATATGATATGAGTCTAGACGGGCTCACGGAGAAGCACAAGCAGGACGCGGGATCCTCATAATTGGACCCCGGCTTTCCATTCTGAATGCAGTTGACGAGATAGTTTCGGGCAGCATCGCCATCGATAGTACCTCGTTGGCCGGGGCTTCTCCGATCACCTCATCCATGCTCCACAACACCGAGGTGGCGATTGGAGGCTATTCCTCTCCTGGCTCAGTATAGTACCTTAGCTGGCTTAGCTGAAGCCGAGTCGAAACGCATGGCATATATCTAGTATAGTTCCGGATAGGCTACGGGAGCTTAAGCCGAGAGCGCGAGACAGCCAGAGACAACAAGAAACAAGAAGGGAGAAAGAATCGTAAGTAGGTCTAAATAGGTAGTCCGGATCGATGCATACATAATGGAAGCTTGTAAGTTGTTGGGAACTTTGACATTGGAACTCTTTCGCCTAGACAAAAGAGATCATCTTTAGGAAGGCTCTACTACTGCGTACGTACATACAGTAGTAGATATGTATAGTAGGTATGTATAGTAGGTATGTATAATAGGTATGTAGGTTATAGTACGTAGAGTGACATTGATGTATTGGCATCCATTGATGTAGGTATGTAGTACTGCGTACCGTACATATGTAGGACTCTTTGAGATTCGAAGTGTGGGGTGAAAGGAAGTAAATGCGATTCGAAACTTTAATGGCGACTAGCTAAGGTTAGATGCCAAGAGGTCCAAAACGGGTAGCACGGCAGGGGCAGGGATGTAAGGCGGGGCAATAGTATATGTGGTAGCCCGATAATTCAACAGGAACTGGTTACCTGAACCTGGACTTTTATTTTATTTGGACCTATCACCTTGAGTCTTCGCAAGTCAAAACTCACAACTTATTATTAATAATATAAGGAACTTTCCATTAGATGTTTTTCTGACATCTGATATCTTCTGGAAACAAAACCTGCGCTGCCTGGGCCAGTTTCACCAGTGTCTAATGTGTATAGTGTGTCTGATGAGTGTGTCTAATAACAGATACAATATGAGAGAGAATGAACACACACCTACTTGCCTACTATAGTGCCATACCTATTTGTACATACCTACACGTTGGAACCGAACACTATTATGTACAGTTTTCTTTCGCTTTACAACGGCCCGGATTCCATGGTTTAGGAAGGTGACAAGAAAAGAATCTCTCTCTCTCTCTCTCTCACCTCAATCAGCTAGGAACCTACTTTATAGAGCCGTCGACCGAAGTTTTACAATACCGTAACACTCCGGTCATCCCGTTATGCCTTCGGACAGATTCGCAGATTCGCAGATTCCCATGCTTCTAGAAGGAGTCTGTGTCTGTGAGCCTGGCTATCCGTCTGCGTCCGTCTGCGTCCGTCTGCCCATCTGTCTCTGCTTTTGTCTAGATTTCCTCCATCACGTATCACCCCTCAGCCCCTCCAAACCCAACCATCCCAGCACGATTCCTTGATTTTTACCCCTACCTTACATTGCCTTACACTGCATGTACATGCATATCTGCTCACGCCTTTGGAGACACCTCGGGGAGTAGGAAGTATAAAATGATGGGAGCAACTATACATATGTGTGTCCTAATCCTAATCCTAATCCTAATCCTAACCCTAGGTACAGATTACAGCACAGAGTGTCTTGGCCCTTACCGCCTTTCCGGTCTTTACCTACTAGTTATTAGTAGTTACATTTTACTGAACGCAGCACACCAGCATACCAGCATTACCAGCATACTCCATCAGCGCAGGACCCTGTCGGCTCACGAGCTTAATTCGTTGCTAATAAAAGCGATCGATGCAGCCGGCCAACGCCGTTGGACGGCACAACCATCAGCGAAGAGTCAATCCCTGGCAGAAACACGGGCCCGCATAGATTCTAGTTCTCGTTCGGTATGGTGGCATCAAGCGATGTTTCCATGTAATGTATGTATGTACTATGTAGTTACTTACCTAGTAGTGGGGTGTACTGGACTGCTGGATTGGTACGGAGTAGATGGGCTGGCGGGCTGGATGGGGTGGTGAGAGGTGAAAGAGACATGGAGAGAGAGAGAGAGAGAGAGAGAGAGAGAGCCAAAGCCAAGCCAACCCCTGGAACCGCCCACCTGCTACATACGACCCACGAGGGGTTCAGGTTCACGTTCACCATTTTGTCTTGGATATGAACTATGTTACCTGGCCGATGATAGGCTATCGTTATTGTATCGTTATTGGCACGGCCGTGTGATGAATTGTCACGTATGTCACGTATGTCACGTATGTACAATACGAAATCGAAATCTTGGGGGTGGGAGTCAGGCTGTTTCAGGACACCGACAGCGTTGTAAGTGGCAAGTTGGGGTGGTATGGAGATTGACAGGTACCAGAACAGGTCGGGGCAGAACACCAGCAATGCCCAACCCGAAATGTCGATAAATTGCCTATCCGAGCTAGCAGCCACCTTTTAAACTTGCATTGGGCCTCTAATCCGTACCACTCTGCGGTCTCTACACACTACATAGTACATACATATGTACATACCACGGTCTTTACCTAACCTTTGGGTCCCCTGGGGGGTACTACAGTACATACATAGTAACTTGGCTAGCGGCTTTTCACTGATGGGGCCTGGGGCCTGAGGGCGCATTAGGTGCTATACGCGCGTTGAAGATATGGATCGCGAGGCCTGGATAGCGGCCAAGCGTGCCCATGCTGCCCATGCTGCCATGCTGCCATGGAGGGGTAAAGCAGAGGTGCAGAGGTGCAGAGGTGCAGAGGTGCAGAGGAGGGGGGAAAGAGGGATATCTGCCCCGCCCTTAAGGAAAAAGAGAAAGGAAAAGAAAAAAAAAAATTATTCACCTCAGCTCCATCCCACTTCGCTTCATACACAATCACAAATCACTCCACTCGGCGCAAAGCAACCAGACCTCGTTGTCTTAGCCTCCCGGTTTCCAGATCCAGCACCGTCGCACATCTCGCTTTGATTTTCTATTCTTGTTGTTCCCTGCAAAAGTGTATGTACATACATACATACCGTACAGTACACCCATACCTTACACCCATCCATACCTTACCGTACCTATCCTACCCATATCCTAGCCGAGCCTGTTATTATTATTATTATCTTTCTGCCAATCTGCCAATCTGCCAACCTGCCACTCACTTTGCCAGGCTGCCAGTCAAGGAGGAGCTCCGCCTACTACCGCCTGTTGCCGCCTAGGTTCCAATACCGCCTAGGCTGCTAGGTTACCGCCTCTCCCCTCCCTCTACTAGGTTACCTACTCACTCACTCACTTGCTCGCTCACTCGCTCACTCCCTCTACATACTACATACCTTGCCTGCCTACCTAACCTGCTACCTGCCTGTGCGTTGCTCCGCGGTCACTCCCAAGGCGGCCTTGTCTCTCTCTCTCTCTCTCTCTCTACCTACTAGGTAACAGGTATCAGGTATCAGGTATCTCTTGCTTGCCTGTCTGTCTGTCTGTCCGCCTGTCTGTCTGTCTGTCCATCTGTCTGTCTGACTTGGCCTGCCTTGTCCGCTTGTCTCATTCGTCTTATCCTGGCACCTTTCTTGTGCCACACCCCCCCCCAAAAATTTTCTCTTACACACTCTCCCCCTTAGCTACAGATATCGCCTGGACTGCCCTCGCCCACCCCCTTCCTCTCCTCTTCCTTCTCTTCCTCAGCATGAGCAATCCAGCCACTTCCGGTAATCCTGTTGAGTCTGTGGCCACAAACCCAAGTCAACCAGGAATCTCCTCCACGCACAATCCCGATGCCTCGCGACGAGAGCCCTCCTCCTCCACCCCCGGTACCACCGAACTCGCCCGTCAATCGGTAACTACCCTGCCCGAGCATGACCAGAACAAGCTGGAGGTCGCCAAGCAGCTCGTCATAGACGCCCTACGATACGAGCCGGATTTCCCCATCCCCGGTATCAAGTTCATCGATATCCTACCCATCTTCCAGAGCCCCGTCGCCTTCAGCTCGCTCCTGGAGGTGCTGGTTCTCCTAATCCAGCAACGCTTTGGCGACCAGCTTCCCGATGTCATTGTGGGTCTGGAGGCTCGCGGTTTCCTGTTTGGGCCTTCACTTGCATTGAGGCTCAACCGCGCGTTCGTTCCGGTTCGGAAGAAGGGCAAGATGCCTGGTACCTGCAGGACTGTAGAATACAAGAAGGAGTACGGCAAGGACGAGTTCCAGGTGCAGACAAGCGCCATCAAGCCAGGCCAGACATGCTTGATTGTGGACGATATTATTGCTACTGGTAAGTTCAGTATCGGTTTTGTTGTCGTTGTCACGTTGTTGCTGTCACTTGTTGTTTGTTCTATTGAAGCATTTCAACCCCTTATCGCCAGCTGGTAAATCCCATTTATTACCGATTTGCTTCCTGCGTTACCTCGGCTTGCCCAGCTGTACCTTATGAACATGCATACACCTCTACCAGGTACTTCCAAGCCTTTGAAAAGAATTGCACTACATGTCTAAAGCTATCCTTTGAGTCGCTTGCAGTTCAATATGCGCTCGCGATAGCTTGAAGGCATGGTAGTTTTCAGGATATATCTCCACGAAAATCAGGATGAGTCATAGGATGGGCTTATAGCAGGGGGGGTTGATCTACAACTCGAACGAGTGTCAACTCTATAATTCCCACCTGAGCCCTAGTAAAAAAAAGATGCACCTCATCAAAAAAGAAGAGCCATGCGGAACCTCGACATATTTCATTTCGTATATGTCATTTGACTTTATTTGTGCATATCTGTATTCACAAATACAGCCTCGTTCTCGACTGACTGAAAGATTCAGGAGGAACTGCGGCTGCTGCAGGTCAATTAGTGGAGCTTTGCGACGCCAAGCTTATGGGTTACCTTTTCATGATTGAAATCACGAATCTCAAGGGGACTGCATTGTTGGGTGACAAGCCGATAATCACACTCGTTGAGCATGACGAAGAGGAATAAGCCCTGCAAGCTGTTTTCGTTCGGGGTGTCGGTAGTTTTTGCTTCATAATCTTCATTTCCTCACACGAAAGAGAATAACATCAGTCCAAAAAAGGCCTCGCCATTCTGGAACTAATCATAGACGCCGCCTCTGAGAGCACACACATTGGGCGATTGGACGGAATAGACAGCATTGTTCGGTTTGTTGGATCTACTTCGACACAAACCATTGGTCAAAGGTGGGGACATCATCATCCTCACGAAAGTCAGTACGAGGTTGCATGGTTACGGCGTTTTGGAATACAAACAATCAATGGTGACTAATACGTGTGTTGTTTACATAGAGAGATAACCAAGCTCATAATTGACTATAATTCAGACCTTTGTTAACTTCCAGTGCCCGAGCAAAAGGCTCCCCGGCTTGTTGCAGGTTTCGTTCATTGCTTGCCTGCCTAGATAGTATCTAGCACTTGGAGTCTCGGAACCGAGGTCGAGACTACTACTACCTGCAACTGCAACTCCAACTCAGAGAGCATCAATCCCATAGCCATAGCACACATAACCTATTGCTCATTGGGTTGCAATTGGAGATTTTCTAACTCAATATCAACTAAGCTCTTTACGCCAAAAAAATTCTGACAACTCACTCACTCCTCGCGCGAAGTAACTTTCCCAGCCGCTCCGGTCATCGGCGCAAGCACACCCTGGTTCCATCGCGAGTCATACCCGACATATTTTCCAATGTCACAATGGCGGCCCCTCCCCCTTCTAACCCCTAACCTCAGGACCTTGCTACTACTTGTAGGTACTCGTTTGAACCGGGCAGTCTTGACTAACCGAACCGATCCGCATCCCTTAACTAACCCTTGGGCCTTGGCAACGCTCTGTAGTCCCACAATTGATGATGAACGAAGACCTCGACAAGAAAAAAGTCCCTGTGGCAATCTCGTAGGTAGCTAGGTTAACTCTTACCATATGTAATAGACTTACACCTGGGTATACTCGGCCTGAAGGGGAACACTTATGGCAAGCATGTACATACATAGGTAGGTAGGTATGCTATCGTGTCGTGCTCCGCGGACCCGATGATGAAAATACGTCCCCGAGCACCTACCTACCTACCTACCTACCTAGCCAATAGAGCTCTGCCTTGCCTTTGGTGTGTCTCCTAACAACACAATAGATACATAGGTAGCCATTGTGTGCGGCTGCTTCGCCGCTATGTACGTCGATATTATAACCGGGTTGCCGGTATGCTTTAGTCCGTCTCTTTGGATCTGGGTTCGGGGATACGCTCGACGCGCAAGGGGGAGGTCAGCAGCCGCGGAACGGCGGCGTTGTCGGGGATAGGGTTATTGATGGTTGTCATATCAGCTTACTGATAAGGTCGCTGGCGTCCATGTTCCCGGCCCTCAGACTAGAGGAGGATGCCCTTGGATGTTGTGAGCGGGATGATCTCGAGGGGTTGAGGTTGGGGGGAGTGATACATAGGTAGTCAAGTGTAACTCCTTCGTCTTTGTTTAGTACCGGTTTACTCATTGCTGGACAGAGCACGACGGGATCTCCCTACGCTTGAAACTAGTGCGTTCGAGTAAGGAAGTTAATATATCTGATCTCTTGGTCGAGAGATTCTGGTCACTACTTAGCTCTATAGAACGTTGTGAGATAGTAAACCTATAAACCCCTCTAGTCAAGTTGTATAAAGGACTCATACTCAACTTGTGCTTCTTGTTTTACCGTACGGAACAGAAAACATGGATATAGATAACTATTCACGAAGTATAGTTGCGTCCCGAGTGCTACAATCAGTATATCGGAAAACGAATGTTAGTGAATTGTAAGTTGCCTTTGCCTTCCTCTCCGCCTTGCTCTTTGCCCTTCCTATCCCACTTGTTAAGCTATCTCTTCATCTACCCCCTCGTGTATTATTTCATAGGCCTTTTTGATCAACAGCCAATGTGTTCCCCTCTGATCAGAAGGTTGATTGTATCATCCCAGGCGACTTCAAAACACCCTGGTTAAATATACGAGAAAAGCACCCTTGCTCAGATAGACGGCGTTCTAAGAAGCAAGGTAGCAAAAGCCTTGCGTAGAGAAACCTAGGAGGATATGCCATATGAGCTTGAGGCAAGAACGAGACTACACTCGCAGGGCTACTACGATAGTTGATGGTGCGAACAAGTCCTCAAGCAGATATATCAGATATTGTCAATCATAACAATATGGGCTCACGCAGAATAAATATCCACTGATGGTTGAACTGCTCGTTCAAGCTCTGTCAAGGCATTGGGGCTAATGGGAGCCAAGTCTTCCATGGTATACCTACCTCCTTTACATCGTTCCGAAACTTATGCCCAAAATTACCTTCTTGAGAACTGATCGAGCTCAAGGTACATACCACGTTCAAGTTCCTCCGCTCATCTAGACAGTCAGTCGAGAAGGTAGTTACAACTTTGGACAGTAACTACCCACCTCTTTGGCATCTTATACCTACGTGAACTTATCCAACCACGAAGGATATCCAAATACCACGTGATATTAAGGCGAGTGTATACATAGGATAATGTTACACATACTTTACCAGAAGTTCTGTATCCAAAACAAAGTACGTCTTGGATCGCTTGTGATGGTATGATTAGACTGCGATATAATATTCGAAGGAAACAGCGTACAAATAAGTAGTGAAGTCCCCAGAGCTGAGACTCGCCATTCCGAGTACTAGTTATCATCGAATCGTGATGGAGGTATCAACTGACAGCATTGAAGGAATTTTCGAATTCAAGAAGACAATTGAACCAAATGAGCGCGGGTCTCTCGTTTAAGTCCAGTAGTGTTATGACAACGGATGAGACATGAAGCAGAAACACAATTGTCTCTTACGTTCACCATTGCAGTCTTGGATATATGACTTCACCTAGACAAACAATTGTCAGAATATATAGATTTCCCGTATAGTTGACATCATCTCACCAAGACTAAGAGCAGATGATATCAATTACTCCAAGAGAAGAGCAAAAAACACTAAGCGGCCCAAACAAGGCTATGAGAGAACCTTATGAGGGAACCAAGATACATGATTCGGCTGGAACATAGGGAGAAATCCTTTTTATATGGCAAACGAACACTTTCGGAGTTAGTGTTGCCTTGCCGGAACACATTGGCATAACTATTTTTTAAATAGTGGTTGTAGCTGAGAACCTCGTCCCTGAAATACAAACAACCCCTACGAACAAGGGATGATAAGCTCCGTTCCTACATGCCCAATTAAGATTCACATCTAGCTGCCCGATATGCGAGATCTACTTCCAAAACTTTAAAGCTTATCAACATCCCATATCGTCGGAATTGTTGACAGCGATATCCTGGTGTCTCTGAACTATAACCTAATAATTGAAATCTCGGGATCTTCGACGACGGCGGCTAGAAAAGTCTATACCCCTGATGAAACCTCAAGGCAAGTAGCCCATCAGATATCTGGAGGAAACTCGATCAGGCTTCCTGAACAGAGACAGGGTAAGTGATGAACTACATATAAGCTGCATAGATAAACACCAGGGATCAAAATATCTCTACCCGGTGCTGATTTATTACCATGAGGGACTCAAAGGAGCGAGATCACCTTGATCCCTAGACACACAAGATTCGCTTCCTTCATATTCAGAATGGGCTATGTTATCCTACAAGAATGCTTCGTACCTGGTAGCTTGAAGATAAAACATTCTAGCTAGTTGAAACGACTACATCCATTCCCATTCGCATTGTGACTTGGTACAAACGTTACGAGACATCCCACAATCTCGAGTATAATCCACATTCGCACGAGACTGACATTGATATTACCGATATCATGAACATAGGCAAGTGTGCCATTGGGGACTGATCCCGTTTGACCTTTCCGATTTCGCTGGCTGCGCTGATCTTTCCCTGGCTAACCGAGCCGCTCGAAAGAAATAGGTTTAAGAGCCCTAAGGATGGATCACTGTACAACTTCTACGAGTTTGGGTGTACATGGGTAAGGGAGAGGGCAGAGGTAATGAGCTTGAATCGCATGAAGAGATCACAGTTCAACGTAACAGCGTTAGAATTGATAGGCACTTCAGAAGCTAGTGCTGATTATAACTTACATATAAGATATAATTAGACCTCACTACAAGCCAACCTGGTGGGATGCGATAAGACTATATCAAATAGGAATGTGATGGGGCTGGACAAGTCATATCACAGTTTGGCAAGTGGAGACACTTTATCGTAAACGCATGAGTATCTATTAGCTATTAAGAGAATGCTTGAGCGGCGAGTGGATGCCCTATATGGCAAAAACACTTCGCATGTCATCAGATCCCTATCGAGACTTTCCTACTTGACATCAAACGGTTCCATCTCCCCCTATGCCACGTCCTGCTCCATCACTGTAGAAGATTTTATCGAGGTATTGTGTGTGCTGTTTCGCTGGTATTTTCTGATCCGCAACAACCAAATGACTGGGGTATAGTGGGTATCAGTTGAGTAGGAAAAAGATGTGAAAACAAAAGCAGTTCTCCGTGCAACTTCAGACAAGACATGCAAAAAGCGTGAGTATGAGAAAGATCATGTATGCCACCTCCTTCACATTATCGTCCCCATCCATACCTCGACATAGGCTCGCTAGCAAGGTGGATCGTCGACAACTGAAGGCAGGTGAGGGTATCAGTTCAGAACCAATCTTGGTAGGGTATCTTGAAATGCAGCTCCCAACCAAGCCCGATGTATTGGTGACTCTTACGAAACATAAAATGAAATGGCCATTGGTCAACGCAACCACGGTCCGATTAGCGTCGTGCCGAGCTCGACCCGTGCGCACTCTATGCGGCGGCGGTGACGGGAGCAGGGGCAGCGGCGGCAGGCTTCTCAGCCGGGGTCTCCTCAGCGGCAGCAGGGGCAGCCTCCTCGGCCTCCTTGGCGGGCTCAGCAGCAGCCTCAGCGGTCTCGGCAGGCTTGTCCTCAGCCTTCGCCTCCTCGGGCTTAGCCTCCTCAGCGGGCTTCTCGGCCTTGCCCTTGGCCTTCACCGTTTGGCGGAGCTTCGAGAAGAAAGGAGGGGACTTGACCTTCTCACCCTCATCATCGGAGGTAGTAGACTCCTTCTTCTTTCCGAAGGTGAAAGGAAGAGAAGACTTGCGCTTCTCAGCCTTCACGTCCTTCTTGGTCTCGCCGTTAGTGGCAGGGGTGGCCTCAGCGGCCTCGGGGGCAGCAGTGGGCGAGGCGACGTCGGTGGACAGAGGCTCGCTGGTCTCGACAGCGGGGATCACGGGAGCAGTCTCGGCGACAGGCTCGGCCTCAGCAGCCGTCTCCTTAGCGGGAGTAGTAGGGGCTGACTCGGCCTCAACCTTCTTCTTGCCGAATGACAAACCACCGAAGATGCTGCAAACTGTTAGCAGGTGAAGATTTATATAATACTTTTGCGACGTACCTGGCACGCTTGGAAGGAGTAGGCTTGGCTGGCTCCTCCTTCTTGGCCTCCTCGACAGCCGGGGTCTCAGCGGCAGGAGTTTCGGCAGCACCCTCAGCAGGGGCAGCTTCAGCTGCGGGCTCGGCAGCCTCGGCAGTCTCAGCAGGCTTGTCCTCGGCAGGAGTCTCCTTCTTGGGCTCCTCCTTCTTGCCACCACCGAGAAGGTTACCGAAGAGCGAGGCCCGCTTGCGGCTAGCAGATCGGCGCTTAGGCTCTTCCTTCTTCTCCTCCTTGGGTTCCTCCGGCTTGTCCTCCTCCTTTGGCTCTTCAGGCGTCTCCTCCTTGGCAGCCTCACCTTCGGCAGCCGGCTTCTCCTCCTTCTTGGCGGCGGCGGCGGCAGGCTTGAAGCTCTCCAGGGTCTGCTTGTAGGTCTCGCTCTCCGTTACGGTAGCGGCAAGCTCCTTGGCCTCGGCGATCTTGAGAGCCAGCTGGGCGAGCCAGTTGTCACGGTCAGCAGTGGTGGGGGCCTTGAAGGCGTGCTTGTGGCCCTTGGAGGTGAACGAGAACTTGTGGGTACCCTCGGCGACGGGCTCAGAGGCCTCAGACTATATACTACATTAGCCACTTTGCATTTGTGGTAGCCGTGCATATCAACCTACCAGCTGAATGGCGCCAGCGGGGGCGGCCTTGTCAGACTCCTTTCCGTAGAAGAGGAGACCCTTGCCGGTCTCAGTAGCCCACGACGCGACGTGGTGGGCAACCTCGGTAGCCTTCTCGGTCTTCAAGTAGGTGGCGAGCTTGTCCTTGGGGATGGCCTCGGTACCGAACCAGAAGTGGTGCTTGGAGTAGATGAGGTTCCTAAGCTTGTTAGTGGGTTTCCATCTGATATCGATGAAGGCGAGGCTTACTTGGGGAAGTTGGCGGGGGCACCCTTGTGCTCAAGGTTGCCGGCCTCGATGGGCTTCACCTCCTCCTTTTTCGCCTCCTCAGCCGGGGCGGCGGCAGTCTCGGCGGCGGCCTCGGTAGGCTCGGCGGGTGTCTCGGCGGCGGCGGCGGTGGTCTCCTCAGCAGGCGTCTCCGCGGGCTTGTCCTCAGCTGGCTTCGTCTCAGCGACGGGCTCAGCGGGAGCAGGGGTGATCTCGGCGACCTCAACGGGCTTCTGTTCCTCGGCCATTGTGATGGTATGTAGAGAAGAAAAAAGGGACTGGGTATCAAGAATATGGGTATCACTGAAGAAAAAGGAGAAAATTAAATAGTCGACGGTATCTACGAATTAGTAGTACTCGCGAATGACTCTTGCGAAGCGTTCTTTGTAAGGAACAAGAAGAGATTGTATTTGAGTCGAGTACAACAAGGAGGGAGGAGGGAGAAATTTGAATGGACGGGCAGGAGCTTCTGCCGTGATTTATTTATTGTCTCGTGACTGGATAGGAGGGAGAGGGACAAGGGAGCGCTGTCTGCCCAGTGCTAAACGGGCTGGGTGGACGGTAGAGTTTTTAGTTTGCCTGTACCGTGCGTGTGTGTGTGTGTGGGTGAATGAATTACCTAGGTACATTACATTACTTGGTATTAGGGAGAGAGTGGTGGGAGAGTCCCGTCTGGTGGCAGGAGAGTGGGAGAGTGGGAGAGTGGGAGAGTGGCAGGAGAGGTACTTAGTACTGTACATTGCAGCAGGTACATGGCCCCATGTACTCCGTACTCGAATACAAGCAGTGCAGGTTGGCAGGGGTCTATAGGTGGATTCGGCGGGTCGCGGGTCTTGCGCGAAAGGAACTGACCCACCGAAGAGCATTGCTCTGATTCCACTAGACAGCTGCGAAAGGGCAGGAAGGGGGGAGAAAATTGAACAAAATTTAAACGTTGTATGTAATGTACTGTACCTCTGGTACCTGTTGAATACGGGCGGCATCTAGCGCCCTGTCACTCACCATTATTGCATGTCAACCAAACCACCACCAACTCTGTTCCCCGCGTTATAAGTATCAACATCATCAGCAGACTGGGACTGGAACACACCTAACACCTACGTACATGTAATCACATCATCAATATATATGTAGACGTACGTACATACAATATTCCGTACATGAATACATATATCCGTCTATCTGTCTACCGTCCGTGCTGAGCACTCAATCTTCTGGAAGAAACAGAACAAAAAAAAAGAAAAAAAACTTCTCACATTCATCAACACCGCAGTGCATGCTGTCTTCTCTCTGTCCTGTCCTGTCCTGTCCTTGGGTCGCAGCGAATGGAAACGAGGTATCGCGACATTCACTCCTTTCGGCGTGACACCGCTTAATGAATCCCTACTACTCAATCCTAGCTACCGAATAGATTTACTATGTACATATCGCCTTGCATTGAGACCTGGTCCTTTAACCTGCCTAACTCCCTGTTACTCCCTGTTGCTGGGCCATCGTGCAAATCGTGCGGCTGTGGTCTGTGCCTGCAATGCAGTTTTTGAAATGAAGGCCCTGCGATAGCCTGCCCCCAAGAAATTACAACGTCGTTTAGTATGCACCGGCAGCGATGGTCAATGACCGGGGTCCGAAGCCTTTCCCATTCTTGATTCCCTTCGAGCTGCCAAGTGGATAGTCGTGGTCAACAAATGCTGCCACCAGCCATCTTTTTCCAAAATGAACCCTTCTGCCCTTCTCCCTTCCAGGGAAAGTAAGTCTCGGGGGTTCGACGACCTCTTTTTCTTTCATTAGGGCGAGACTCTGTTGGTCAGCTTGCCGAAGACAAAGAGACGCCCCCTATGGCCCTATGGGTCTCAAAATAGTGCCTCGAGATCGATCTCCTTGGGCCAAATCTCGGTCCAGTCTGTCTTTATTCGTCCCCAAGTTGTGACTCCTCGTTTTATGCTCTCCTCCGGGTGGGCAGGCCCCCTTTATCTATCTATCCTGGATACTTATACGGAGGCGAGACAACCCCAGTGAGGCATACACGTATGCAAACAGTACCAAGCAGCATCCAATAATATGTACATATGTGTTTGAGCAATAGGCCCCACCGATACGCCGACAAAGAAAAGAGGCCAATCATTTCCTATCCTATAACACAGTTTGACAGACACACAGCTTGCCGAACCTGGCGGCCAACAAGTTCGGTTCGGTCCTGTTCTGGAATCAGACGACAGACTGTAATTGTATGTACTTGAGGTACTGATGGGCACTGATAATAGGACGGTGGTGATCGCGCCGATGTCACTACAACACAAATATCCAATACACCCATCTAATGAAGCCGATATGCAAGATGTTCTCATTCCTGCTCAGTCGCTGCATATTGTCCTGCAACCCGCGGTCATAGGGCCGGAGTGGTGGGGAGTACCTACTACCTAGTATACGTATAGGTATTCTGTAGAGGGATGGCATATCGAGCTAATTGGACCATAATTCGGATGAAGTGCGGAATTGCGATAGTTGGACAGGTACTCGTTCGCGAAGTACCGACATTGGGCTGGTGCTGCTCACGACCTCTTTGGCCATAGGCGAAGATTAGCTCCCCATTGGCCGCTAAGGCACGTTTATTTCACATCATGCATGACTTAGACACTACCGCCCATGTGACTTTCTACTATCGTAGAATGGGACTAGTGCTAAATTGGTGTGGATATCACCATCTGTGAGCTATCCCCGTCGATCAAAAGGGATAGGGATAGGAACCTTCATCAAGTAGGTATTTGATGAGGTTGGGACGCACGCCGAACTCTGGAAATCCAATCGCAAAGATCGGCGGCGACTATCTGATATTCTTATTATTACCTATTATTTGCACGTCTCGGTTGCAAGACACCGGAACCATTCATTGACTTGGAAGCTCTCATCTATTTCTAACCGCTGGGTATCTCGGTTGTTCGTTTGCAACCTCCAGGGACCCGCGCCAGGGCTAAAGTAGGTGGATCGTATTTGATGCATCAAACCTTGGGACTCCTGGCTTTGCTTAATTCATCATCAGATTTACCTGACACCCTCCCGTCAACTTGAACCTTCTGAAACTAGGACGCGTCTATAATTTCGCTACGTGTACAGTACGCAGTAACACGCAGCGCATAGTACCACGTCTTCGTACATAGTAGTGCTTATCCATGTAGTATAGTATGTACGCATGTATAGTGTGTGTTGTAGATAATATTCACGTCTCACGGCGTAAAGAAAGTCTCGAGCCCGCGCATCGTTATATGTATAAAACAGATCTAGGAACGCAGCTGCTGGATGCAACGCAGTGTCACACAGCTTTTTGGGCGAGGTCTGAAGATTCCTTTCTTGCAGCTGCACGTGTCTGTACCGATACATTTGCTATATAGTCCAGAAACTAGATGGGCACTAGCTATTTTCATCCCCAAAGCGGTCGAAGGTCCGGCGCTGCTCATTCCATTGATCAATCAATCGAGATCCACTTGATAGCTCTCGAACCACAACCGTGCGAGTCATTAATTAGATTGCGGGCGCTACTCTCCGGCCCACCTAGAATTCCCTCCCCTATTTCCTAAACTTCCCTCCTATCCACTTAGGACAGGGCTATCATAGGCTGACATAAATGCCCAGCTAAACTAGTACGGAGATTAATGTCGGGTAGTGTCGATCTGTGCAAATCCAATATACCGAGCCAAATAGTTGTTTTGTATCCTATTGTCAATTGTAATACTTGCAATATTATTTTTGAAGTTATTCGCGATAACAGCCTACCTATTGTAAGGTAGGCAAGTAGGTAGCGTTTGTTCGATAGCTTAATACCTAACTATTTGAGCCTATATTATTTAATAAGACTCGAACATTTTATATACGCGCAGGCGGAATGGTTACAAAAATACAGTACGTAACAGGTACCTTCAGCGCGTAGATACGCAGTATAAACATCTCATCTATACTAATTTTATTGAGTGGAGAGGAGGGAAGTTTAGGAAAAAAGGGAGGGAATTCTAGGTGGGTCGCTACTCTCTGAGGGAATGGTAGATCAAGATATCTTCGTATGTGTAGTTACCATGGGTAATACCTGTATACTATGTAATCGCATCTATACCGATGAACATCGTATACAGCCTCACATCCTGGTGGTCGACTTCTAGTTTCCAGGCCTGTTTATGTTTCTTGCTACATGGTCGGTAGAATGCAAACGCTTCGGTTAGAGTGTTCTTAATACGTTGGTCACGAAACACGCTTCAACATGCCGTCAGGTAGGACAATAAACCGTCCAAATGCATCTTCTGCACATCCCGACTTTCAACTTCAAACAGCCGCCAGACCAGGATATCAACCTTACCCGCCCGCCAACAACGCCACCGCCTGTGGCTCACGAAATGCGCATAACAAGCGACTAGGTCAACAGCCTACGGCAAGTAGCATCTCGTAACCTGTCGCGTATCACAGCCCACACGAGACATCCGGTTGAAGACCTTCACCTACTCTACTAAGATAGTGCCCGGTTTACAAACAAGCCTCATAAACGGTATGGTACGACAACAACACATCCCGGCCCGCGAGTATACTATTTACAGTTCCTCCCCTTACATGGATGGAGTGACAAGAGCCTCAGCTGTCGCATACGGAATTAATACAGAAACATTTATTAAGCTGACCAGCCTCGCCGGCGTCAAGACGGTACGGTACGTCTCAGCTATGCGCACAGCAAGATCGACATCCTAGAAAGAAAAAAAAAAAAAAGCCTAGGATTTGTGGTTTTCTGCGCTGATTCGCTCCTCGGGACCTTGCTCAGTAGAGTCGCAAGGCAAATCTGGCTGGACGATTCCATCCCAGGTCCAGGTTGCATTTTGATCTCGTACTGCGTACAGTTTACATGTATACTTATTTCATTCGTACACTTTCGACCAAGGTCCCTCCAATCACCCTCCACACCTCCATCTTGACTGAAGGGCGTTTATCGCGGCCCTCCATCCTTTCCCCTCCAGACCTTAAAAATCCTAACCATGCTGCCATGGCGATCTTCTATAAGCGTATGACTGTTTTGGATGCGCTTGTGGGTCGTTCTGTTTGAAATGCATATTCTACAGTGTATCCTCATTGTCCTGCAGTCCTGTGTCTTTGTTAGGCATTTTACTTGGCCAACGGCTATCCGTCAAGCGCGCCGGCTCAGCTTACTTGGTGCTTAGTTGATTGCGAGTAGATAATTGGCCATTCTTCCTCCAACGGTATTCTCAGAACTCCTTCCTTTGCATAATCAACCCAAGAAACTGCCCTAAATAGCCTATTATAGTTTCAATAGTGATCTATTATACATATATGCCTCCAGGCAGTTTCTTGTGTTCCTTACCGCTGCTTCTCGATGCACATGTCAGGAACGACAGTATCAATTTCCCGGGTCTGTCTGAGACATGTCATCCAGGCTCTGGGTTGCTACGGGCCTAGTGGGATCTCGACCCCAGCCTCCATCGATATTATGTCTTGTCCAGCTAAGTTGTCATCTGGTCAATAGATTTAATATCCGATGACGCTCAAAACGAGTTACACACCACCTTTTACATATACCTACCACACCCAACACTCAAGCTGGGCAACATGCTTGAGCAGGAAGCCTGACTCAGTGCCGACGAGCTGGAACGGAAAATTGACCTTGCTTATAGTACCAATCAGAGGCGAACTCTGAGTAGACTAATCATCAACCTTACAACTGGCGGGACATGCCTCATGGAAACTCTACTATGTAGTAGGTAGTCCTTCGGTCTAGAGCGATAACCGGCACCCCAAGAATTGTGCAAGTCGAGGTCCTGCTTCCAAAGGCTGCTAGAATACTTGCAAGAAAATTCTCGTCGTAATTTCGTTTGATGCGTAACAAATTTTTTTTATCTTTTAACCTCCCTGAAATGTCCCTCTTACCGCAAGATCTCCCACTTTAATTCTCGTCGGCGCATTAGTCATGGCAAGCTTGTAAAGCCAGAGCGAGAGGAGAAACGATGTTCGATTTGAGCGCCATCCCGGGACAGGGATTGTAGCACGTACACTTGGCAGATTATTTCGAGATGTGAGACGTCCTCCAGATGCCAACTCACTGAATTGATATACTATGTGTAATCATATAATAGCTACCAGTTTATGACCATCCAAGTTTTATCTACGAAGCAGGCAGCAGACAATGCAGGTTTTGAATATTCAAGTTCTGGCTTGACCAGTGCCATGGACAGATGGAGCGTAAGTTTCATGCAGATTGTGTTGGATAGGTAAGACGGACCTCATATGCAGCGTAGTATCGACAGCATTGCATCCTATCTTTCGATTTGGATGTATGCATGGCCTCTCTACCAAACATCTCTCCTGAGCTCTGCAGCGAAGCTCATGATCCCTGCTGCGCTACTCTGTACGTATCCTTGTCCACGGAACCCGTTAAACCACGAATGTCGAAAATCTCCGACTTTCGTAAGCCCAAAACGAGATATCCTCAGATCGGCGGACATCGCATTCGACCTCTCGGAACCCATAAAAGGCATCTCGAGGACCCGGGCTTGCATTCCCTAGCCCACGTTCCATTTTGCTCCTCCGGATGTCTCAAGAAAGCGGTGACTGACCTCAACTCTCTTGCAGTCTCGTTATCAACGATTGTGACGATACGTAACTTCCAGTTGCTGTTCATTCTCCTGTATGGGACTAGTACGATTCCTCCTCCACATCCCATATTACATATCTATGGTAGGTATCTTGCTCATGATCCCCCATCACCTCATCCCACGGGGCAAGCAGACAGGCCTAGGTTAGGTATTTGCTTGCGCATAGTGCTACCCACCCCCCTTTACCCTCGCTCGGCTCGATTGTCTGCAGCAGCGATTATCAACGTTCATGCATCCCCACCATCTATCTACCTGCGTGCAGGTGTGTGCAGCAAGCCCACGCAGCTCCAAGACACACATACGCACTATAGCAGCACATCAGAATAGCAATAAATGTGTAAGATGGTGGTGGGCTTATATGTTTGCTTTCTTGCTTGCCTATCTATCTATCTATCAGGCGCCATGCCATACCCGTATCTTCCTGGGCCCTTATCATGACGAATGTCTATCGCATTTGCGCGTGACAAGCACACAAGACACATTCGCATCCCGTGGCATCGCAAATTCCGGTCCGGACTATTTCCCATACACATTCATCATCCCAATGCATATGGTAACACCTGGCGGACCTGGACTAAAGCCCCGCTGTCCCATGTACTATGTATGTAGGTCTGTAGGTGTGTCATCTGTGTCTCCGTTATCATTACCTAGTTACCTTTTTCCCCTCTGTGGTGTAAGTTAGCACATGTGCCCATTCATGTGTAAGTACGCCCGCGGGGACACCATGCCATGCCATAGGTACCCGTGCATACATAGAGAGCCACAACGGGCAGATAGGCAGATAAACCTCATACACACTGGCGCTTGCGCAATGGTGGTTGTGTCCTAGATCCCCCTCTTTCCCTTTCTTACCCCAAGCCCTTTCTGCCTAGCTACCTGCCTGGCGCCCCAGATGAGTGTGCGTATGTATGTAAGTGCGTGCGTGTGTGTGCCGAGGTGCCGCCCCAAAGAGCGGTATGTGCAAAATGTACCTATAGTGTGGTATGTTGCTCAGTCTAGGTAGGTATCGCTCGTCTCCAACGGCAGACACCTGGGACCGGACGGTTCCGCGGCAGATCCCCATCCATCCGCACGCATAGCAATGGAGGGCTGCGATAGGCAACTCTGGCCGCTGTACTCGCTGCCCTCTCGCTTAGGTGGGCATATCTTTATATTGTATTTTTTTGCAGTTCCTCTATTCGTCGCATGGCTTGCTGATCCCTTCCGTGGGCTGGTTTTACGGATGTCGGCGGCGGACTGGTGAACGGGATCACTCGGCGCTCGAGAGTCGCTAATGTGATTATGCTCGTTCGGGTGCTGAGGCTGGATACTGTTCGGTTCGATCGTTTCATGATACGCATAGCCTTTGTTATAATACTATGATTTGGTAGGCTTTTAACATATTCGGCTTATAGTCTCTCGTCGATTTTGTATTGTGCACGAGAGCTTCCACGGCTTGCCGGACCTACTCTGATATCCTCCAACCGTGACGATGTTGTCTGGCCGCAAACTCCTATGGATGTCTCCTTGCCTGTATTTTATGTCGTTTCTCATTTGAGTATCCTAGATTCAATCTAGGGCTAGGGTGGCCTTTCCGGCAGCTCTCGTTGCGATACGCAGATGTCGATGCTGCATGGCTTTGCTAGCTTCCGTAGGTATAGTCCATAGGTACAGGCATCATCACGAATGACAAGATCGACGAAGTCGAGGAGAGTCGTAAGGACCAGCTCAAATATCAAAGGAGACACTTCGCTTATAAGTCGCAGTCTAGAACAGCCAAGTACACTGCTGAGTTCGTCGAGTCTGGATGTTTGCTTTGCGGCAGTAATGCCCCTGAATCTAGTTCCTGTCCACACCCAACACCCATTTCTCAACAACTACTGGGACTCAGGAACTCAACTGAACAAAGACGTCTTTGTAAAGGGCCGAGTAGCCCAGTTGACTAGAGCGATTCTCTGGACTCAGCTGCACGGTCACGTCTTACGGCAAGAAGATGCCGCCCATTAGCTTCTCAGACGCCGGGGTTTTTTTTTAGCAAGATACCAAAAGCACTATTAGGGGCACAGACGTGAGGACAACCTCATTGCATGTCAAATGTTATCTCCCTCTGTTCGCTACCAATGTGCTCTGCCGTGAGTACTGCAGTTAGCTCAGCAAGTAAGAGGCTGTTCGCAATAATCTTTCCTGACTAGTGGGCAATGACGGGAGTCGGTAGGAACTGGGTGACTTGGAATTGGATGTTCATTCTGGGTGGTTCTCAACGACCTGTCGCGAGTCTTCAAGGCTGATTGCGTTTTCGACTGTCCCTGGCTTCTTTGGGCCAATGGATAATCAAGGGGTCATCTCCGCTTCCTGCCTGAATCGGACTTTAAGAATTGAGCACTACTTCTCAGCTTAGTTGTATTCAGATCTACTGCTTACAGTGATGTTCTTTAGGCTGACCTGTCTTGGATTGAGCCTTGGTGAGCCTCCCTGTGATGAGAAGGTAGCAGGTATAGGACTGCTAGGCCTGTTGACGGGTTCTATTCAACCAAAATCGTAGGTAAGTTGATACTTGAGCCGACAGGAATAACTGCGGAAATTCTTTAACCGAAACACATCGTTCAGCATGATTCATATTGGTAGCTGAAATATGGAGGCCTTGTTTTTTTCTTTCATTCCTTCCTGGTGTGAACCAAAATACCCCGATCTCCTTTATCCCCTATTCATTTCTATATCAACTTCTTTCGATGGATCATTGGAAACGCGCTGCGAGCTCATTCCCTACTTGGGCCGTTTGGCAGAGACAATCATGAAGATATTATTCGTAATTATTTAGCGCCACTGCCTTCTTGGTCGTGCATAGACCACAGACTTATTATCTAAAAAATGCTTCGGGGGTAAATACCTACCAACAAGCAATGCACTATAGCTTGACAAAACGTTCTTGCCAGTAAATGTTCTTCACTGGCACTCTGTAGCAATCTACAAGTAATGACAGACCCATCTCATACCTGATTTAAGCCCAAAGTAGCACCGCTGTTGAAGACAGTATCTTGACAAGCTTCGCCAGGGGGCGACGTTGGACTGAAGGAGCGGAATTAGACTACGACCGCATCAAACCACACTGCCGGAAATATCATAGCTAATACGGGCAATGGAACCTAATTGTAGAAATTGGTTTGAATAGCTTGACTTCCTTGTGACAAATCCCATAAGCCAATTCCTTCAGTGGTATCCAGCACTTGGCCCGTCTCTACTCTATGAAGATGGACAGAACAGTTGCTCCGAAGATGCACGTGTGAAGTCAAAGACCAATTATACGAGAGACATATTCTATACCGGTACTTGCCTGTTCTTTAGGCTGAGGTTTTGCCCCTGCTAGATGAGGAGCTCTAAATGCACCAAACTAGAAAGACCGATAAGTTTCGTCTTTGCGAGCAATACATGTGCCTTACTCTTGAGCAGCCTCTTTAGTTTGTGCAGCTATAGATTGTTCCGCCTCCCTCCATTACACCCGGTATCCTGCATCCCGACTCCAGCACTCCTCCATTTTCTACTCCTCTGCATTCTTCGTTGCAGTCCAAGGTATTCCTGGTTATAATGCTATATCCTCTGTCTCTGTCACTTCTCTCCATCATCTTCTTGACCAGATCAAGGTAGCTTTGGTAGAGAGCCCGCGGCTGTACATGCCTATATTACCCTCCCTATCTGTCCTTTCTCTACCTCTCATCCATCTTGACAATCATCTTAGATCATCCTTCACCACTAACAGAGAATAAAACAGGCTCCTCGCTACTGCAAAGTATTTTACCATCCGGCATCTGCGATCCAGTATCACTGCCCTTCAGCATCACGAAACCTTCGACTCCCCCTTTCAATCAAGTAAGCCTGTCCTTCATGCATTTACTATTTGCCACGAGCCTTGATGATGCGTTATATCTACCCTATCTGATTGAAGCAATTACCCTATCTTGGGTCCTTTCTGAAAGGCTCTCTCTTCCCTGCCTAGCCCTCAACCATCCCACACTCTCAACAACTTCGTACTTCATCCGAAGACCAAGAGATCGATCGATCAGTTGGTATTAAGCTTCCACATTCGCTTCACCTATTGGTCTCTACTTATTCGTCCATGCATGCTCGACATACCCTCGATACAGTAGCGCACATTTCCCTTACTTCCAGGTCAAGATTCATTCAAGATTTCCTTGCAATTTTTCTCACTTACGAGTGATCATTTTAGACAACTCGAGAACTGTGCTAACTTAGATCAACTAACAGGAGTCTCTTGGGAAGGTTCATCTCGTATACCTTCATGAATCTCCCTTGGCAGGATAGCTCGCTCTAAAGCGTCTATACCTCGTCTACTCTGAACGCCACCATGGACCATCCTCAAGACTTTTACTCTTCTGGTAAGACTCCATACCCGCCCCTTGTTCGCCAACTTGGGGAACGGGACCAGGCTCTGTATTTCCTTGAACCGGCGCACCCGACTAAAGAGGGTGGTGCTGGCAAGCTTCTACCGAGTCAATTATACGGCCATCTCCAGCCGCCGGCTTCTTTTGGACCACTGTCTACATCGTATCAGATTACGAATGGCCCCGTAGCTATCAGACATGTGTTCTGCAGATGGAAGCGTGGCACCCAAGATCACGGCTTGAAACGGAATGATGAGGCGCAGTTCGAACTTGGAAAGTTCAACATCCTTCGCTACCCCGTTGATAATGACTTCAACAACCCGGACTATCTGTTTGGGCATTCACTTCCGGTCGAAGGTTTGGACAAGGCCGTGCTAGCCCTCGCGGACTACCCTTCAGTTCCGAACGCGGTGATGAGAGTGAGTCAATGAGGCAAATCCAATGTATCGTCTCAACTAACACTCTAGTAGGGACCTCTCATGCCGGCAATTGGAGGCTTCTCAAAGCCTCTGGCATCCCAGCCGTCAGGATTTACCCTGGTTACCCAAATAGAAGAGCTCTTTCAAAAGATCCTGGGCTTCACAATGCACCGCTGGGGAGATGTCGGCAATTTCGCCCGTACCTGCCAGTTGGTCCTATGCCACATGAATCAGACGATGGTAAAATCCCTTGGTACCATGAATTCTAAGGTAACTGCTAAGACTCGAATAGGCGCGATTCAATATTTCGAAGGGAGACTTTTTGAACTTGCATGTCGACCCGGAAGATAACGCGACGTTGGCTGAAGGACTTTCTCGCCAGGCAGGGTCCATTGGCTTTGTGATGGTGTCAAACGTCAGAGAGCCCTGCGAACCTACTCGATCAGCAGGCCAGAATAGCTACGGTTTCCCGAAAGAAAGAGTTGAACACTACAGCAAGGTTACAGCTTCACAGCAACTGATGCATCACATTCGGTTTTGTAAGTTCGCGGGGTGCATACGTGTATTGAAGCTACGAAGCTAACATATCTCGAGTGAAAACCATTAACCTTCGCGGCCAGAACATTAAAGTGTTGCATCTACACTCTATGCCCTATCTCGATCTTAAGACGCTTGACCATTGCCTAGAGCGGCTGCCCGTTCTGCAAATCCTCGCCGTGCACAATTGCGACTTGTTACACTTTGGATGCACCGTGGACTTCCTCAAGATGGTCATCGACTACAACAAGCGGAAGGATCGCAAGCCTATCGAGGCAGATTTTTCACCACGATACTTCTACGGAAAGCGCAGCTATCAGGAAGGTCGAGTTGGCGAATACGGTGTGGTTGCTCAAGATGAGGGCACCATTGACACCCTCAGAGCGGTAGTTGCAACTCTGCAGACAGTTGTGCCCCTGGCTCTCAAGAACGGCATCGACTGGTTTACCCCAGGAACAGGTATGCGACAGTTCTTGGAACGGCTGCCGTGGGAATTGGATACGCTAAGATACATCCTCGAGGCCCTATATGACCTTGTCGATCTTAAGAACGGTGTTCACGACAATGCATACCCCATCCATGTTGACAAATGTTACGAGGCGGTTCATGCAAGGGCTTTTGACAGATTTGGCCCGCACGTTTTCGTTGCGAGCGAACCATCGGGATGGGACGAGTCTAGTTCGAATGACTCGACTCAGGGCGAACAGAAAATCACCCCCTTCCTGCGCGACGAGATGTTTCGTACGGTGTACCATGACCTGATCATTGCTATGACCGGGAAGCCAATGCTGGAATCCAAGCTTCGCGACATAATGACATCACGCGGTAAATTTCTCTTACTCAAATGCTGCCTCTGCAAAACCAAGATGCCATCGTGTTTCTTCGTCAAATCAATAGCCGCTCGACCTGATAACTGGAGAGTTTGCCACGGTTGTCAGTTAGGGGCCTACTTAAACCAACAGGTCAACAACTACGAACGGGAGAGACGTGAAGTGGTGAGATTGCTCTGGGACGATCCCAACGTGACCGATCTCGATACCCTCTTCAAGGCCAAACGTTTAGCAACTGTGGATGAACTGGACAACTTGAGTTTCCCCTTCCAACAGGTGGCTGTCAAGCTGATGGTGCCTATTGAAGCTGACTTGTCTCCGCATTTCTATCCCACCGTGCTCTCCGACCCAGGATGGGAGGCCATTGGGCGAAGACCTAGGGAATCGGCTCCTGATGAGTGGAAAGAGATCTCGATCCTCAAGGAAAGACTCCACGCTGCATGGTGGCATGCCAAGCGGCAGATTGACCTAGGGGCCTCGAAGTCCAACGCGGTCATCTCGAACTGTCGCGCACACATCGAGCTCATCAAACAGAGACTCTTGACTGCAGACGGCAATTCTGCCCACAAACTTAAACTTGAGCAAGGTGAGCTGGAAACACGCATCAATCAAGAAGAGGCCCGACAGGGTCTCGTTCAGATGACTCCAAAGGGTTCTTTCAAAGTCGCCGGCGATTGGGACGAGAACATCAAGCAATTCCGACATATCGTGCAATGCGACGCAGGCTTGCATCAAAATATCGGTCCCACCCCCATATTGAACAAGGACAAAATTTGGTAATTCTTTCGGGGACTGTCTACAGTCTCGGTCTGGCTCTGGTTGAATTTCGCTCACCCAGATTCCTCTTTCGGTTACGGCTCTCTGGTTTACTCTTCGGCATGTTGCATCTGGCACCCTAGCATCACAGTCTTGCACGATCCGTCTTCGGGGGATGAGTCCACGATATCTTCATATGATTTGAGGATGCTTCGTGGTCTCGATCACCCGATACGAACAAGCTGATATCGGCGTTTTCGACACACTCAATGGTCGAATCTTTTTAATGAGCGACGATGAGTTGGTGGATCTAGCTCTGTGTTGCCTGCGAATCTTTCATCTATATACCTTGCCACGTTTTCGTTTGATATTGCTGCTACTCTACTTTGAAATATGCACTCATAGACATACAAACGTCTAGCATATAGATATAGAGGCATAGAAGGGTAAGGCATAGAGGCGCAGGAATAGATTTGCCTTTTCTCTAGCGTACGGCACACGGCACACGGATAGACAAAAGACACGGTTCCGGTCGTTTCGTTGCGCATTTTTGCAACGGTTTTCTTCATACACGCACTAGCGTATATGATTTCCTACAAATACGGCATTCTCGTGCAGAGTTTAGCCTGCTTTGAGGCAGGGGATAGGATCTTTTCGACTACATCCGGATTGACAGTATGTCAATACTTGCAGACCACATTCCGCTCCTGGGATTGCGGTTGCCTCGTCATTTCCGGACTGTACTCCTAAGGCGTCGATCGTCACCTACAGATCCTTGATATATCAGGATTGATGTTACTGGCCTGAACATTTCATCTCTCGGACCTAGTTCTATACTTTCAGTATAGGGAGTGATTGGAGGCCTAATACCATCTACGTGTGGAATGGCAGTCATCATATCTAGGTTTGAGACGATCTTAGGCCCTCATCTAGATTCTGATATATTCCCGACGTCCTCGCAAAGCATACACTAATTGTTATACATAGTGTCACCTGTTCTGATTTCACGAGGTTGTCGCTTTTCTTTCCTAGACTCGAGTCTGCCATGTTGCGTTGCGTTACGTTGTCCAATAATTCCCCTTACCCCTTTTCCTTTCTTTTTCCTATGTCAATCGACAATACACGAACGAGTCGACCGCACACCAACATAGTCGGCAATAGACACAACAGTGAATCGCGAGATACGAATCTCACAAATAACATCGAGGGCAATCCTCATGCTAGCCATCAATACAGAAGGATGGAGGATGGATGGATGAACTAATTTTTGCTATTTTGCTATGGAAATTACATAGAAGAAGCCTTATGGCACCTGTCAATAAGAATTTCTTCTCCCAAAAACCAGAATAGCACCCTCTCTTCAGGACTCTCCACGGGAGAGCAATACTGCTGTGTCTCTTTGTTGTACTAATGTGAACGCCCATGTGTGCATGTATGACTGATTCTAACTTCTAGGGCCCGGGATACAATGGTCATGCTTGTGGTCGAGTAACTGCTAATTTCTCTATAAGCTTTATAGGTCCAATTGATAATGGGAGGAGGTGCTGAGTCGAATAGGAGTCTTTGATGTTGTTACTAATTGGAAAACGAGTATCAGCACAGCCAGGAGATGTCACAGGAAAGTACATCCAAATTAGACATAAGAAGCACTTGTTGTCTTGCTCCTGTGAAGCAAGATTAATACAAAGAGTATACGACTGTGATGCGGAAAACTCGACTACTAGCATAGGCTCTCGTAACCCACTATCTGCTGCCCGACAAAAACGACCAAAGCACTATCCTAACTTGAAGCGATCGACGCAGCCAATGCACGAGCGCAAGCAGGCAAGAGTTCACAACCAGGAGGGACATATTGTGGACAAGATGTAGGGGCGCAAGAGCTGGGAAGAGCATAACGATCGTATTCACTGCTCTATATCAATGAGCGGAAGGATAGACTGCTATACAAAGCTGGTGATTTGAACCACCCTGTATCTTCGAGGGTCTTTGGGCTTGAGCAAACAGGGCTATCGGAATCATATCCAGCTTCCTCGACATCCTGGCAAATATTCTATATAACAAAGCGAATACCCACAGAACTGTTAGGAATCTAACCTACCTCACTTTATCAGCCCGGTAGCAACACTCCGGCCTTTTGTTGGACGTGGGTGGAGCGACGGAGGAAGTCCTAGAGGCTTACAGAGGCACTGTAGCTAGCAGTGTTGTCTCCGACGGTGACCTATATGGAAATAGTAAAACTGCGAATAAACGAGGCATGGATGCAGATTGCTGTTGCATACCAGCATGTATTTAACCACTCGATTGAAGCTTCGTCATCCAGGTGATGTGGGAGAATTCATAATTCCACGAAGGAGGGGATATCATTTCTATGCATCTATCCCGTATATACTCTACACATACATCTACATCTCCACTGTCCAAACGACCATCTATCTACGAAGCATCCCTAGCAGCCTGCCGGAGCGCAAGCACATTCCGCAGATTCCCAAACGCCAGCGTATCGCTGATGCGCGGGGCCCCCGAGATCAGCATGACGAGCCTATCGACGCCGAAGCCGCAGCCGCCCGTGGGCGGGAGCCCGTACTCCAGGGCCTGGACGTAGCTTTCGTCGATCTCCGGGTCCTGTCCCTGTGCCTCGTCTCCGCCAAGCGTGGAGGTGGGGGACTTCGCTTCGGCCTGCAGCCTGAACTTGCGGCGCTGCTCGAAGGGATCGTTCTCCTCCTCGTACATGTTGGCCACCTCGCGGCCCTCGATGAACAGCTCGGCGCGCGCGGACACCAGCTGGCCGGTCTTGGGACACGTGAAGGACTTCGCGAGCGGCGACATGCAGGCCGGGTGGTGGACGACGAAGAACGGCTTGTGGCGGAAGTGGGCCTCGAGGTGCGTGCTGGCGAGCTCGTCGAGGAGTTTGTTGAGGGTCGCCTCGGGCGGGCGCGAGGAGAAGTTGACCGCGTGGTCCTCGAGGAGCTTTGTGAGTTCGGGCAGGGCGTCCGGTGCCGAGAGGTCGGGGAATTTGAAGCCGAGGGTCTCCTCGAGCGTGGGGATGAACTCGACTTCTTTCCACGGCCCAGTATTGACCAGCGTGTCTCTTAGACTGTAGAGTGATTGTAGTCTGCGTTGGATCAGTAGGTTGGATGATTGGAATAGCTGGGCGAACATGCTCCTGGTCATCGCCATTAACTCGGCCAGGTTGGCATAGGCGCAGTAGAACTCGCACATAGTGAATTCCGGGTTATGTGTTGTGTCAAGGCCCTCATTCCGGAAAGTCGGACCGATCTCAAAGACCTTGTCATTGCCACCGACGACAAGCCGCTTGAGCCATAACTCCGGGGCGATTCGTAGTGCCAACTCCTTGTGCGGAAATTGAGGAGCCGAAGTCAGGAAAGGTCGGGCAGTTGCTCCATCGGCACGATCCGCCAGTATCGGCGTCTGGACTTCGATAAAATACCTCTTGTAGAAAAACTCTCGTAGGAACATGAGGACATGCGAGCGGAGTCGAAACATGTCCAAAGTATCGCGGTTGACGAGCGAGTCAACGTGCCTTTTTAGCACCATGGTTTCCTCGTTGATGAGTTTCACAGGAAGCGGTGCTACCGCAGGACTCAGTAAGGTTGGGAGCTCAGTTGCTGTGAGTGTCAACTCGTCTTTCCCTGTCCGAACTGCCTTGCCCGTAATCGAAACGATGTCACCTCGGAGAAATGGGCTTGTAACTTGTTTGAACTCAAAAGGAGTCGGCTGGGGATAGGATAGTTGACCTAGACTGATCATGATTTGAATGTATTCATATTCGTTCATGATGCTGAGGAAAACGAGCTTGGATCCGGATCGCCTGACAGCCATGACTCGACCCTCCAGGACAACCTCTTCATTAGCGGGTGTTGACGCTACATCTTGATACTTCCTGCGAAATTCCGGTACAGTCATTCGCTTAGGCCGATTGGCAAGTCTTGGGTATCGAAGCGCATCAAACTCTCTTAGTTTTTGGATCCGTCTATTGATAGTGGCCGCATGGCTCTCTACATCCTTTTCCGCGCCAGGGCTGCCATTGTCGGATCTCCTGGCTGCAGAATTATGTATACTTCTGCTCAGCTGAGAACAATGCGGCCTGCCAGCAAAGACCAAGTCTCTGCGGGTAGCAGAGAAGAATCGCGCATAGGCGGCTGTTCTGGTCGATGGTGCTTCGCAGAGGTACGGCCGCAGGAACCTAAGACACTGTCTGCGGGTCATTAGAGAGCTTCGTTTCGTTAGCTTCCAGACATACGATCATGGGGGAAGTAGAGGAACGGAATTGAAAGTTCAGATAGACTGGCTAAATGAGATCAAGCACCACAAAGTGGTGTCAGTCGCAACGGTTCTTTAAAGCAATATCATCATTACAAGACTACGAGAAGAGAATAAGAGCTCTGACTTACACCAAACTGGCGGGATCGACGCCAATTGCAAAGACGATGGAGTTCAAATTTCATTTACATTTCAATTCGGTACTCTCACTGATCGTATGAGGTGTATTATTTAAGACTTTAAATTTTTAGAGGATCAACTAACTAGATGGGACTTTTCTGCCGGAGTTATCTGCATGTATCGGGGTTATCATTCATCCGTATGCCTAAATGCGTGACCGCCTTCCGTATACGGCACTACCTAAAGCCCGGGCTTCCTTGTGGAGACTCGAAGCTTCAGCGGCCAAAATATTCACATTCAAGCTCTACATCGGGAAGCCGTTGACGACGACAAAGACGATCACCACAGAACCCAATTTCCAATAAAGCCGCTTCATCTTTGACCAATCAACATGTCATTCCTCGGCTTTGGACGACCACAACCCTCCTCGGCGGAGAAGATCGCCGCCGTCGAAGCTGAGATGAAGCTTCTGATGGAGATGCAGAACCGGTAAACATCTACTATAATCCAAGACATACAAAGAGAAATACTGACGTTGGTCTGTCAGTCTTACGAGAGCATGCTCGAAGAAGTGCGTTCCGAACGAGTACCGGGAAGCCGAGCTCAACAAGGGCGAGAGTGTCTGCCTCGACCGATGCGCCGCCAAGTTCTTCGATGTGCACTTGAAGGTCTCCGAACACCTACAACAGGAGTCACAACAAAGGGGTTCTGGTGGCGGGTTTGGCTTTGGTGGATAGCCTTGATATGTTTAAGAAATGTGCGTGGGCAGGTTACACCTGGTTACAATAAGAGAAGCAGGTCTACGCCCGGTTACGCTACCATATGTCCGGTCACTGTGATATGGCACCGGCAGTGTACAGTACGGGTATAGTATCGAGAGTTCCGGCTACGACTCGAGAGGAGTGATATTCGGAAGATACTGTGGGCTTGGAGGGAAAATACGGCCACGTCAAATATCTAGGCGCGGCTCCTTGTACTATTTGATTTGGCAGGCCATCTTGGTTTGGCCCAGAATACTATGACGATTCCCCTCAAGAACCGCCGTTTCCCCGTGTATCGTCTCGAACGCTAGACACCCGTGAACGTTGACTCAGCTCTACTAAGTAGTAGGACAGCGGACCGCGAGCCCCAATGGTTAGGGATTGACGGTTAGGTGTCTGGCCTATTGCTTTTGCGGAAGGGGATGGTGCTAGGCTACCGTTCCTCATACGTACCTTTCAGCTGCGGTTCTTCAAGTGCTGTCAAGTCTATTGTAAAAGGGTCATACATACCATTGAATGATTGCAATGTGGTCAAGTTGACCGAACGAGAGTGCTAGTTATTAGCAGGTTCGGCTAATCAGTATGTAGTCGAACTTATGCACATCTCAGCCCATGTTGTCGATCCTGAAGCCCTCATACGCAGTAAGGACACACTACCTAGGTATACTATCAAGGGGCTTCACGTGTCTCCGGAACAAGTCGGACACGGGACAAGTCGGACTAAAGGGGCCCGGCCGGCGGGAACGGGTGTCTCCCATTTTAGCGTAAAAGTACGTAACCTGCCTACGGGTACATGGAATGCATGCAGACTTTCACTTTGCGGGGAAGTGGCCTTGCGACCGGGTAGCTTGAGCTTGTTCCATGTGCTGGAAGCTTCAAACCTCGGGATGTTCTAGGTTAGGTATGTACACGGCCGTCTTGCACGTGGCATAACGGAATGTTGCAACCTGGAACGTAGGTATCCATCCACATGGACCTGGGGGACTGCAGCCCTACTAATACCTTTGCGTAAACACCTGTGGGGTCTAATATACATGTAGACTGCTGATAAGATTCTGAACGCCTAAAGTAGTAATAAAAATACCAGAGTTTCGTTGTTGACAAACTGAAACAACTACCAGATAAATTGAAATGTGCTACATGTAACAAATTATTCACATAAGTAAGAAGTCGTGATATTTATATATGCAGTGTTGGTTATTAGTTGGTAATTAATCGGACCTAGTTTCTGGTATTAGCATAAGATAAACTGTAGGTAGGTGCGGATTAGATATGGGCAGCTACGGTATGCGTCAGTGTGTTGGCTTCAACCGAGAAGGGCAAGTGGGGCACAGTTGACAGGGCCGGCTTAGCCTGCCCTTTTTCACCTTTTACCTTGTTTAGCCCCTCAACAAGCCCAATTTTCTGGTGAATCGTGCCATTCTTGCTTGCATATCAACTTCCCCACACAACTCTCCCAGCTCGCCCGGGTTTCAATCTTTTTATTCGGACTTTAGAAGGGTGAATCAGTCACATTATTAACAACCAGTTATCATTAACCCATCCGCTTCCTCCTTCTCACCTCATCAATACCTAGTTAGCTTTCCTGCTATTAATTGCCTCAGTTATCCTGTCGTCTATAAGCGCCATGGACTTCGCTTGAGTTGCTTTTGGGGTCTCTTCCCGTAGCTGTGACGTATTTATAGAATACCTACCCGCTCGCCGAGTATCTGCGCCAGACGGCGTGCATAGCCAATACCACCTCATTCGTGCTGAAACCTAGACTGGATCAAGTGTCTAGAACCGGCCATTGATTCTGTGTTACCCAGAGTCACCAACATTTGTGTCCCGCCAATTCGCTCCCTCGAGTACACACATATCTCTGCGCCCGACCGTTCGTCGCATTCCGCAATCCGCATTTCACACCTACCGGTTCTTTCTCGCATACCTAGCTAGGTATGCGCTTCCGTCGAGCTGCCCGCGTAATTCTTGTCGGCGCACCCGGAGTCGGCAAGGGCACCCAGTCCGAGCGACTCCTCGCTCGCTTTCCCCAGCTTTCCGCCATCTCCTCCGGCGATCTATTACGTCACAATGTCAAGAACAGGACGCCCCTCGGCATCAAGGTCGAGAAGACGATGAAGACCGGTGGCCTGGTCTCCGATGACCTTATACTCAGATTGATCAGCAACGAGCTGAGCCAGCGCGGCTGGCTCTCCGGCGGACGCTCGAATCTGATGACCCTGGCGTCGTCTGCTGCTTCGAGCGAGCTTGTTGGATATCCGGACTCCGACGCCCAGTCTTTCGTTCCGGGCCTCGACATGGACCCCAACGCGGGAGCAAGCTTATCTGCGCAGGCATCTGAGGACCCCACTGCCTCCTTCCTGCTCGACGGTTTCCCTCGTACCGCGACGCAAGCCAGGAGACTAGATGACATCGTACCCATTAACTGGGTAGTCTCCATCCAAACCCCCTTGGATGTTATCATACAGCGCATATCATCTCGCTGGGTTCACGAGCCGTCAGGCCGGGTCTACAACACGAGCTTCCATGCGCCCAAGGTACCCGGCCTGGACGATATCACCGGCGAACCGCTAATACAGCGGGCTGATGACAAAGAAGAGGTCTATCGAACTCGTTTCCAGACATTCCAAGAGACGAGCGAGCCCCTGCTGGAACATTATGCCAAGAAGGGCGTCCTCTGGGAAGTCAGCGGCATGAGCAGTGACGAGATATCGCCGAAGCTGTATAAAGAATTCGAACGTCGCTTTCTGTAAACTTTTTTTTTTCTAGGGAAATTGTTTCAATAAAGGATCTGGAACGACTTTCATGGTAACGAGGACACAGAATTGAATTGACTCGACTGTATACCAGGATGATACGGTTCTACGTTGTTTTTTTTGGATCGCGTGCGTTTTTTCGAGAAGAAGAAGCTCGCCGGAGTTCGGGAACTAGATGGCTACGAAAGCGGTCGAATGAACTGAATTGAATGGTTGGCGTTCTGCTTCTGCCTACACACACTACCACGATGGGTGTACACTTGGGCTTATGAGGATAAACTGATTGGAGGGTACTCTTTATATATAGCTTTTTTCAACAGACTTACGTTTGAAGCGTTTAAAGGAAATCATATCTGTCTGCGATTATTTGTCCGTGATTCTAGTCGAAGTCTTTGGATTATGCCGTTGAGATGTTCAAAGTCACAGTGTACTATCCTGTCTCTATATAAGGACATTCGAGTATTATAGGCAGCAGTGTTCTTATTATCTATGCTGAGATTAGAAATAGTTGGGGGATAAGTACTCTTTGGGATCTGTCTCCCAAGCGGGAAGTCATCCTTGAGACTCTGCTGCGCACATGTAGGATAAAGATATTACTTAATACGAACCTATATCTCATAAGCAGTAGGGTTAACTCTACCATGGCCAGGCTTCTAATGTTTTATAAACTAAGAATTAGACCACAGTTATGATGTTGTGCCCACAATGCTATAGTTGGCTATATTGGCACTGGACCCCGTGTTTCGATCATTGTGTACCACGAGGGTAGATGATCGAGAGGTCACGAGGGCTCCTGGTTCTTGGTAGGTTCAAGATTGCATAAGTTTACATGCAGTCTGGACCTGCATTAGACCGAGGTGTCTCGGTATTCCAGGCTTTAATTCTTTAACATGTTGAAGATAGTTCCTGAATTAACTTCACTTCCTAAGTCAATGGTCTCTGGATCCATATATCTTCTCGAATTATCGAAGTATTCTATTTCAGATTTTATCTCTTCAATAGTTATTCTCTCGACAATTTTGCTATATAATGCTTCTCTCACTTTGATCTACCCACGGAACATATCGTGGTAGTCAGTATAACCGAGGGCATACAACCCTCTGTTTAGCAGTCGTGAATTGATTTTCGCCCGATCCGTCGTATGACCATATACCGCTTAGTTGCATACGTAAGCACTAACCCCCCTGGCTATCCAGGAACGTCCCGCCAATCTAGAGCCCATTCCGTATTAGCTCGACTTTCCCCCCACGTGCAACGGATACGAAACGCGGCGGAGGATTGGTCGAAGATGTCATCCTAGTCCAGGCCTATATGCAACGCCCTGACGCTCGTACGCCGTAAACCTGTCATGATTCAAGAAGCCCTCATCAGTCAATCAGCTATCTATCGCCTTAGAACACGTTTTAGGCCTTGATGTATATCTAGGTACCGGCTGGCCATTCTTTCTTTCTTCGTTGAACTGGTACGAATTTGGATGATCATCCCCTTCTTCGGTCCCAGGTCACCTGCGTCAGCTGGCTGCGGGGCACGTCGTCGTCTGAGCTCTCTTGATGTCTCAGGTCGATCGCCTGCGGGTGCATCTTGGAGCGTCATGATTCGAATTTCCGTCGCTCTATAATCTCGTGTCCTCGCCGCCAGCGGCGAGCTCAAAATTCTTGAGATTTGGGCTTTACCTTTTCCACTTCGTGGACAAAATGGCGCAGATACAGCTAAGCAGGTGGCTGCTCGTACGAGTCGTATACTCGCTCATGTTACTAGCGTTCAGTGTCGATGCTTTCGACTCGTCCGTTCCAAAATACTATCAATCACCGTTGGCGCAAGAATGTCCCGTCTTCTTCCAGGGGCAGAAGTACTGCAATCCAACGATACCCAAAAGTTTCCTGCCTGATGATGTAGCGACTGTTGTTAAGGACAGGAGGCCCCGTTCGCCCGACTTGGGTGTTCTTGCCGACCTCCTGGATGCCATGAATATTATGCAGACAGAATACTTTGCACCTTGGCTAGGTACCTGGCCCACTGCAATCGACTGGACGGCGGCCGTTATGGGGACGCACATATCAGGAGCGACGCGCAGTCTCTCGGAGGCTGCGAGGCTGATTAGATCGGATCCCAACGGCGTCGTAGACTGGAAACTGAAGTCGAATCTGGTCGATAGCTATTTCACCCAGCTCACGGGGTACTACTTCGGGCAGGATGCTTTCGCTATCCGAAACGAGGCGTACGACGATATTCTTTGGGTGGTGCTCGGCTGGCTCGAGACCATTTTGCTCTTGAATACGCATACCGATCTACACTTCAGACTGGAGAACCCAGACGACATGGCAGAACCTCCGATGGACAGTGGTATTCAGGGTATTAGGCTCATCCTGTCTAACCAAACTTATCATGGCAACATATGGATTCCGGCGTTCGCGCATCGTTCCCGTGTCTTCTGGGACCTAGCATCACATGGATGGGACACAGAGCTATGTGGCGGAGGAATGGTCTGGAATCCTCGGTTATTACCGTATAAGAACGCCATCACCAACGAACTGTACATTGCGGCCTCGATATCCATGTATCTGCACTTCCCCGGCGACAGTAACCTGTCACCGTTCCACACCGACAGAGATACCATGAACCCTGAGGATCCAGAGCGCCACGTCCAAAGCGGACGGAGAGATGCCAAGTACCTGAAAGCAGCTGTAGACGGCTACAAGTGGCTAGTCAACTCCAACATGACGGACAGCCAGGGCCTTTACACCGACGGCTTCCACATCAGCGGGTACAGCGACAGCGGAAACAACAACACGAAATGCGACGAGCGTAACGACGCGGTCCTCTCGTACAACCAGGGCGTGCTCCTGACCGGCCTGCGCGGACTCTGGGAAGCCACCGGCGCCCGCTCGTTCCTCACAGACGGGCACGAGCTCATCCAGAACGTGATCAGAGCCAGCGGGTACAACCTCCTCCTCGACACGACCGTCGACGACATCTCCACGCTCGACAACGCCGGCGTCCTGCCCCCCTGGCGCGGGCTGGGCCGCGCCGGCATAATGGAGGACCCCTGCGATGCCTCCGGGACCTGCAGCCAGGACGGGCAGACGTTCAAGGGCATCTTCTTCCACCACCTGACGGCGTTCTGCGCGCCGCTCACCCCACCCCCTCCTCCTCACGGCGAAGTCGACGCGCGCGCCTTCAACGCCACCCGCCGCGCGCACCGCGACGCCTGCGCCTCCTACGCCGGCTGGCTGCGGCACAACGCGCGCGCGGCCCTGCGCACGCGCGACGCCGCCGGCAAGTTCGGCCAGTGGTGGACCGCGGGCCTGCTGTCGCCGCACTGGGCCGGGCCCTGGCCCAGCATGGCGGACGATGGTGTCCCCCGCGGGCCCAACAGCGTCGATTACCGCAACTACGGCGTGCCGAACGATACCACGTGGCGCGATATGCCTCGGGGCACCCCGATTATCGAGATCCCGCTGCCGAGCCCGGAGGAGCAGAAGCCGCTGGGGGAAGACCCGCGCGAGCTTAGGAGGCGGGATGCGGGGCCGTCGGATCCGAATGCGCGCGGGCGCGGGCGGACGGTCGAGACGCAGGGGGGCGGGCTCGCGCTGCTGAGGGCCTATTGGAAGATTGCGCAGGCGCCTTAGGACGTCTATGTAGATGTTTACTGATGGACTGTTGGCGGTTCCTGTCTATTATCCATGCAGAGTCGAAGAGAGCGCTTAGATTGAAGAATCTTATAGTATCTCCGTTTGAGCCTAGGTACACTGGTTGCTGGAATGCCTGTCGTAGATTTTACCTTAACTGTGTCTAAGAGAAGAGAAGACGACTTAAGCCAGGCATGATATTAGATAGGCAGACATCCGTTGCATGAGTCGTGGATCATTATAGATATCAGCCCGGGGACAATCTTGTAGTCCTTTTATTTGCGCGTAAAGCGAGGAGAATTGGTCTAGATTTGGATGAAGAGCTAGCTATCTTGAGGTTATACATACGAAGATAGCTGGAATTGAAAGACTTGCTCGTATCTGAACACACCTCACGCGTCTTGCAACTTCACAATTGGAGAATCAAACATACTGGTTGAATCAGAGCTTCAAAGAAGCAAAAGACGCTGTATTCTCACGTTTAAGTAACCTTGAAACTACCTAGTTTAGTTCCATCCATCCATCCATCCACCTTCATCATCATCACCATCGCGTATCCTCTCCGCCCGTTGCTCCTCCCATAACATGACCAGCCTATCCCTCCCAAGCCCTACAGACAGAACCCATCGAAGTAAATGGCGGATAATCAATGGTAATTTCGTAATACAGATAGTTGTAACATAAGATCGTCGCCCTTTTCAAAGGCGAGTAAAATGCCGTAGCGCGATCCGTAAAACACCTAGATCCTTGATCCCGCATCCCGCCTTCGCACATGCGCCGGTCCAGTGCCTACATATTCTACAAAAACAACAGCGTGTCGAACGCTGCTGCTGGAACGACAGCCAACTCTCTCGCCAGTCTGCGGATCGAAGATCCTGTTGTCCCTCTGCTCTCCCCCTCTCCTACTTTGATATCGAAAATGTCGTGTGTGTGTGTGTGTGTGTGTGTGTGTGTGTGTGTGTGTGAATCTCTCAGTTATCTCTCCATTCGTTCCCGTTGTTCACGCCCGCGGGCGCCTGGTTGTTGTGCGCCGACGCCGACGGCAGCCCATCCTCATCGTCGTCGTCATCGAGGACGCGCGCCAGCTCGTCAGGGTCTCGCATCTTGGCGTCGGGGTCGGCGGCCGACTCGTCGAGCTCGTCGTCGTCGGTATCGTGGGCCTCGTGCTCGCGGACGCCGTCATCGGCACTGATAGAGATGCCCCTAGACCCCCACTTATTGCGGCGCTGCGACGATGCCGCACCGTTGCCGTTGAGGCCGCCGCCGGCGCCGCGCCCGAGGGCGGGGGCGCCCTCCTCGTCGTCCTGGTCGGCGGCCTCGAAGCGCTTGTTGCCGAAGATGCGGTTGAGCAGCCAGCCGCGGCGGATGTCGTCGGCGTCGACGACGCCGCCGCCGCGCAGCTTGACGCGCTGGCGCGTGTAGTACACCCAGAAGAAGTCGACGTACAGCGCCGTCTGCACGATGCCGAAGATGACGGAGACGGCGTTGGGCGGCCGGTCGTTGACGTCGAACTCGCGCCAGATCCAGTTCAGCATGTACAGCGCCCGGTACGAGCCCAGCGCCAGCAGGTAGAACGAGTCGATCACCGTCGGCACCGTCGTCTGCCGCAGGAGGAGCAGTTGCGGGAGCACGCAGATGGATTCGAGGATCTGCGAGAAGTCCCATAGCCACTGGTGGTGGAGGAAGAGTTAGTCAGGCTCAGGCACAGGTTATGGGTGGATGTATGCATGGATCGGGCGAACTGATGTTGGCTTGGTTAAAGAACGTACCGTGAAGAAGCTCCAGCGCTGTTTGCCTTCGAAGATCAACATGGCGAAGGGCGAGGCGACCAGCGATCCCAACAGGATGGCGGCGCCCAGCTTCCAGGCAATCTCCCGCTCCCGGGTCCGCGGGTATATCCACCGCATGACCGCGATGATGTAGATGGAGGATATGATGTAGAACAGCTTGAAGAAGTAGTTCCAGCTCGACGTCTCGGTGAAGAAGTCGGTGTACCTCGAGCAGAAGACGATGGCGTAGAGGCCTTGGGTGATCATGGAGACACCTGGAGAGAGAGAACATGTTAGTCCACAGAAGCCCTGCGGTAGGTGCGGTGTTTGAGAGCTACTTACCTTCAGCGCTCCGATTCCGATGGATAGCAAAGATCAGAATGCATTTTGAGAGGAGATGGGAACAATCCCCCAGTATTCGAAATACCTGCAATCAGAATTTGTTTAGCTAGGAGTGGCAGGGTTGGACGGAAGAGGTGTTAACACGAACGTTCCAGGCAGTCATCTTGATAAGGTGCTTCGTTTGAAGCTATCACAGCTCTCGACGATGGATGGAGGGTGGACAACTTCTTCCCGGGCAGCCCTGATTCACATCTCAGAGCTCGCTGTTCCGTACAGGAGTTGTAGATTCGTAGTTGAAGTATAGTATGTAGTCAGTTACACTACAGAGGTAGCTGCTACGGTTAGAATGGGAGTGGAATTGGAGGAATAAAAAAGGGTCCTTATGTGTCAGCCTGCCATGGGTTCATGGGTTGCTTACAAGAGAATGTCTCATGAGGAAGTCATATGCGCGGCCTGGGGAGCTATTACGTGTATTGTACTTCGAGGGTGGGTCGTAAGTAGAAGCCGGGGTCTACATGTATGGTTGGGTTCTGTACGTTGACGTTGACTGTGGCTTGTACCTCCTGAGACCTCTAGCCACAATCTTGTTGAGCCACATGTCTATTACTCAGCGCTTCAACGTCTATCGTGACTTATACACGGGCAATCACACACAAGAGCGACATGGGATGCATATAATTACTTTACTTGTTGAGAAGACAAGATGGGCAGTAAACTCCTATGATATACCCTATGAAATCAGAAGAGAAAAGTAACCTATCGTATACATGCATTGAGCAGTGTAATACCTAGCTTCAGGCTTCCGGATCCTTAAGAGAGGTAAGACTCCCAGCGGATTCTTCCCAAGTCTCAAGTCGTTGGAGGCTTCCACCACCAACATCCTAGAGCCCCTTCTCATGAGCAGTCCGGAGCCTCAACTCGGGAGATGTAAAAGAAAAGCAAGAAAACAAAATCAGTCTTGGGTATCATTCACAGGCCAATGCTGCTGAAATCACATGTTCCTTGGTCGGATGAAAGAACCAGCCCGGCTTTACTTTATTTCCTTGATCTTCAGAAAAGCATAAAGCGTCCAAGATGGCGGTGCGTGTTATACACGGTCGAATTTCTCGCACTGCATTCTGGTTCCCTGAGCCAATGTGATATTACTGTTGGCCTTCATCGTCGATCTTCCTTGGCTTGACACCCAGCGGGAGATGCCACAGGTAATCCGGAACCGTGCCGTCGTTCAGATGCCAGAAGCCACGGTCGCACTTCTTTAAGGTAGCGTGACCCTTAGCACCATCGGAAGGCACATCATTCATTTCGGTATCGCCCAAAAGGTCCTCTGTACCCTTGGAAAGCACATCATTCATTTCAATATCGCCGAAAAGGTCATCTGTATCGTTCATCTCGCTATCGCCGAAGAGGTCATCAATGCTGGCCGGTGATGGATGACCTTTGGGGCTGTCGTGCTGTGGTTCAACACTATCCGATGAAGATGTTGAGGTGTTGCTTGGGCTGGCCTGGCAAGTAGCATTCTTGGGGTATTTGGCTAAGCGTTCTTCGTTTGAGAGGAGCTCGCTGTCTTTAAGCTGGGCATGACCAGGCTTCGGGGATATGACAAAGTGCACTTTCTTAACCGGGCGGCTTCCATCGCTGTCTCGCCGAGGGCTCTCCTTCTCAGCACTTCCCTTGGGAGCTTCAGTCTCAGGTGTCGCTTGCGAACTGCCGTCGATGTCCAATGGCGGCGGGGGTGGCTGCACAACTGGATCAGGCTGTCCAACGATCCCAGCCAGGCGGTTCCATTGCGAAAGGTCCATGAATTCTTCGCGGTGGGGGGTCAACTTGAGTGGACATTCAACGGGCGGACCGAAGTCGCAGACATCCTCCCATGCTACACCGGTCTTGGCCCTCCACCCGTCAGACATCAACTTTTGGAAGGCGTATCGAGGCGGAGGCATTGTATCAGGCAAGCCAGCGTCCTTCATCTCATGGTTCCAGAAGTCGGCCAGTCCCGCACCTCGCAGCAGCAGCCAGTGCCACACTGCCCAAGCCTCGACGGGCTGACATTCGTCAAGGAATCGAATAACCCTGCCGCGCAGCACGGTTTCGAGGTCGATGCAGGTATCGCAAGGCCGATGGATGAAGCCGGTGGTGACATATGCCTCCGATTGGCAACTTCTTGCACTTTTATATCGGGTGTGTATATCCTTCCAAAGGGGGAAGTTCAGTTCCATTTCAATTCCTTCGATCCCGCCCATCACCTGTTGATCCTCGGCAGTCTCATCGTCGCGAACGGTAAATCGAGGCTGCTTGCACAGATCGCAGAATGGTATCCATAAGGTAATCAATCTGTAGTTCGTCTGCGTCTGGCTTTGTCTCCTTCTGCTCCTGGTGCTCTTGTTGCAGGTTTGGCATTCAGCCAGTTCCTCGCTAGGCCAGTCGAGTTCCGGACAGTAGATTCGTTGAAGGGTGGGATTATCAACAGTTTGTTGCGTGTAGGGATCAAAGTATTCAGTCAAGACATCCTCGCATGGGGTAAAGCTGACGGGATAATCGCAGTCGCATTCCATACGTCCGAGGAAGCACATGGTGAAGTTTCAGACTGTGGGCTGGGTAGGTAGAATTGCAATGGTGAAAGGAAGGAGTTGAGGAGATCTAAATGATCGAGGTCAGCATTAACGGCTAATTCACATGTCGCTAGGAAGTAGCTAAGAAATCCTTGGGATTTAGATCCTAGGTAGGGGGAAAGGGAAGGAAATCGAAACACACCTGGGGCACTCGATGCGTGTGGAATTCCGAGCTCTTTTGGCGATAGTACGAGCCTTGGTTGCCAGGGAGCTGTCGTGTACAGAACAGGCAGTGAGATCAGGCTAGGAGGTACAACAAAGCTGCTCTGGACGTTTTAGGCGCGCAAAGTGTCAATTATGTACCAAGAAGGCTGGAGAAATATTTAGATTCCTTGGCCAAAGTATTAGACAGATTACTGTTTTGCTTCTAAGGTGGGTGGGATTAAATATAAATTTCGAATGTTGGCGGAGGAAGGTAGCTTACAATGGTGTGCAGAGGGGCAGATGGGTGTTGCGTTTGGAATTCTAGTAGTCAATTCGCGTGGATCGGGACAATGTGCGGAAAATTAACAATACTTGGGACAAGATACATTGCCCGCATATTGTACACAGAGAGTATTCACTCCAGAGGTCCCTCGTAATGAATCACATGTGGTATTCAGTATCAGCAGCGCTAGATGAATAGATCACCAGTCACTCCATGACATCTCCTAAGACGCTACTCCTGTCAAACACTACTTAACAATAGGCCAGGCTATGCATGCACCCCGTACATATTGTAGTCCTTCCACTCGTCATGGGTGAAGGGAACCATGATTAATGCAATATACAACGCTACCAGTGACTTGTACTTTATGTACTACTCTCTACTGAATAGTAGATACCTGTACTGCATTCAAGCTCCTAGAAGTGACATGAACTTAGTCATAGCGACCAGAGTAGTCAACACATAGGACTCCAGGGCATCGCAATAACTCCCCGTCACCTACGGCATACCCTAAGAGGCCACTCTCAAGTTTCTATATGAACACATCCTGCTACGGCAGACATTGAACGAAATACATATTGCGGTACACGTAAGGCTTTATGCAGAGGGCTGTAACTAAAGGTGTCAGAGTATACAAGGCGCTCATATCTGACTGGTATTGGCGCTATCGCTCCTTCCAACAGGCAAGTTACGTGAGTGTACTAATTTTCTCAAATTTCAGCACGCAAAGATATACTAAATACGTATTCCCTATCCTCTTAGCTGATGATGAAAATATTACCTTGGGTACCGAGCAGGACAACTCATAAAGCGCAGGCAGGTGAACATAAAGCCAGGAATCAATAATACAGCCTTGCCAGATTTACCAATTGTGCACTAGCTATATCAATCTCTGCCTCGTAGTTCACACATTAGTTGGTCTTGGGTTTCAGTAGGCTTTGAGCAAGGTAAGCTGTATGTTCTAGAAATATCGGTCAACAAGACTCTATTGGGACATAACATTCATGCTTGTTTAGGAATATCATTTTGATATATCAGGCTAGATTACTCTAAGTACAGAGCTAGGAAGATACAAGTCACTTAGGTCTGGAGGCATCTCTACATTCTATACCTAGAATTGAAGAACCATGACTTTTCGTTTCCATTTCTTCTTGAACTCTCTAGGGGGCACTACAAAGCTCACTGGCTCTTTTTATCATATGGAGTACTTCAATCCAAATAACATACATGTTGACACTCCAATTGCTTCCATCTGTTCCCCATTGCCAGTCCCTGCTTAGAATAAATGCTTGATATTGTCGTGATATATTTCTACGTGGCATTAGGAATACACGATTCCCTTTTCATGAGGCCTCTAGACGTAGTTTTACTATGACAAGCAGAAAGTACTGAGCTTCAGAAAAAAATATTGAAAACACAGAAAGGGGATTTGTGTTGGACTAATGTTGGGAATGGAAAAATACATATTATCATTACTCTCTATACACCGACTGCATGATTCATGCGTATGCAGAGTGACATTACGATCCTAAGACATATTGTTGAAGTAACTTAATCTGAAGACTACTAATCTATGCCCAAGTGTTTACCTGTATGTGGTGAGAGACCTTGCCATGATCTACGGCTTACATACCTAGGTGTGGATATTATCAGAGGTTCGGCATTGGCTAGTACCTACATGTATTGACCTTCAAACAATTAGATTTGATTTCTATACTACACCACAGCATTGTTCCAGGGTATTAATGAATTCAATTCAAAATAATAGTTTGTATTGTAGGCAAATAGCAATTGAGTACCTAGAGTTGTGGTAACTCACTATATTGTCACTACCAGAGGTTGATTGCAGCTGGCGGCCAGCTGCAACAATCACATGCAATTAATCATCTTCTGTTATCTAATCGCGGCGCGTCTCAACGCGTCCAATAGGCTCGAAGCAACAGCCAGAATATCAAACAGCTCTTGAGGGAACGAATTCAAGACATGATATTACGAAATTAGAAACCGGCAAGACTCCCGAGCAGCACTATGGCTACTAGTAAGTATATACTCTCATCCATCACCAAGATTGGCTCGCTGAACACTTCCAGATCGCGAGGAGCGTATGCAACAGCGCATGCGCGGAGCAGGGTATGTTTTGCCTTCTAGGAAATAGCCATGAATGGCTCTGTTGACAACGTACCTATAGTCGCCACGAAGTCGCGGATGTATCCTTCAACTTCGTCCTCCCCGGCGCCGAAGTGTCCCCCGAAGCCCCCCCACCATCACCACCCCCTCCACCCACCGTCCGGTCCGAGCCAAACACATCAGCAAAGCGGCGCCGCCTGAACCCCGAAGACGGGCCCCCGAGCTCGCAGACCCGATCGAGCGCCTCCAGAGCCTCGAGGACATCGGCACGGCGCGACGAGCCGAGGGCAGACCCGTACAACGTCCTGCAACACAAAAGCCCCGAAAAAGGCCGCGAAAACGAAATCCCAGCTACGAGCCCGGCAGGCGAGGAAGAGCCACACCAGAATGACGATGGTGATGATACAGCTGAATCCGTGCCCGCGGTCGCAGCGCACCGCCCGCTCTCACGGGGCTCGCTCGCCTCCCGCCTCTCGGCGGAGCCCCTGGTCGAGGAGGTGACCGAGAGCCCGGCCAACGCCCCCGGCAGCGGGCACCGGCGGCGGATCGCGGCGACGGACGTCACGAGCCAGAGCGCGAAGCTCCAGCGCGCCGTCCTGAACGACGAGGCCGGGTTCACGGGCGAGTTCACCACGTCCTCGCCGCTGGCGCGCAAGACGCGGAGCAGCGTCGGGACCCCGAGCGTGCTCGCGCCGCGGTCGACTCGCGCCAGTGGGAGGACGATGCTGAGCGAAGCTATTGATGAGGTGGATGAGCTGGAGCTGGCGCCCGCGGCCCGGCTGCCGCGGAAGAGCGATAGTACGGCTTCGCATGGCTCGGCGAGGTCTACGCGTAGTCAGAATCGGCGAGGCACGCTTGGCACAGTTGTGGATGTAGGGGAGCAGTTCTCTTCGCCTCCAGACGCCGTGGGTACGAGTCCTATCAAGAAACCCAAGTTAAAGGAGAAGCCTCGACCTGCCGCCAAACCGCGGGAACCCGAAGTTGAAGAGAACGAGGTAGATATCGAGGAAGAAGAAGAACAGGGTCACGAGGAGGAACAAGCGGATGACGAGTATGCCGAGGAAATAGACGTGCACGAGGTTGCGCGTCGAAACGGGCGTAAACGCCCACAGCCCAGCCCCGCTAGAGGGGAATCCCCAGAACTGCACTCGGAAATCATCGAGAAGACGCGCCCTGTCAAACCGCTACGACGGAAACGGGCACAGGGCAGTCCAGCAAAGCAATCACAGCCAAAGGAGCCCAAGAAGAAAAACAAGACCGTTGTAAGAAGAAGGAGAAGCGACGGCGAGGCCATCCCCATCGCCGTGCAGAGATACACGAAACGCATACACATGGACGAGGCGGACACGGACGCCGACATCCTCAACGCCGAGATCCCGTTCTGCAACCGCGGCGGCGTCAACGTGATCGACGTGCTGATGCAGGTGTGCGACGAGGTCATCGACACGAGCCTGGAGACGCTGCACGAGGCGGCCCTGAAGGCCGAGAACTCGGGCACGAAGCGGGAGTTCAGGACGAAACTGCGGGCCCTCGAGGCCTTCCAGGAGGAACTACGGACTAAACTTCTCGAGCACGTAAGTTGCCATGAATTTATTATTCCGACTATGTATGTACATTGGCTGATATGACTAGACAATTGCTCTTGATACCATGCACGCGCTGAAGAAGCGGGTGCGCTCGGTCCAGAAGGAAAAGCTCGCGCTCCGGAACGACATCTTGCGCATCCGCGCCGAGCGGGAGCAGGTTGCCCTCAAGATGGACGCGGTCCGGATCCGTCATGAGACGGCGAACAGAGAATCACTTGTACGTTGGCTACTCTCTCAATGACGACCCTTTCCAATACCTACATACATCGAAGCTTTGCGCTAATCTTCACACAGCTCCAATTAGGTCTATCCTCTACGATGGACGACATCGAGCTGGCCATTGAGAATGGCAGATCGGCTCCGGATCTAAGCCCCAGCGAACAGAAGCAAGCCGAGCTGGCGAACCTGGAGCTGTTGATTTCTACAGTGGCAGGCCAGGCAGGTCTCGTAGGCGACGGTGGAGGTGGGAATCTCAAGCAGATCAAGGACTTCAATGCCTTCCTCGAACGTGCCGCAGTGGCGCTAGAGGCGAGATGATGTTGGAAATGAGAGCCAGCCAATGGACTTCATGGGGAATTAGGGCCTGATAGAGAAATGGGCGACTAGCATCGTTGGCGTCAGACAGTGTAATGTGCCGTAATATGGTCTGCCATGTGGCTTTGTGGGCCTTGGGTTATAGCCCACTATGGGGTCAGATCCTTATCTCGACGCAGAGGAATGCACACCGCGTTTGTATCATTCGAGATGTCGTGCTATTAAGGTTTACATCAGAAGTGAGCAAACTGGTGACTATATAGGTACTAAAATTAGAAAAGCCGAAGAGGTTGGAATGTCGTCAAGCTGCTTCTGTCCAACGTATTTTTGGGTACTCTCGCTATGTCCCCACGTAGAAACCCCGTGCGCCTCTGTTAGCTGAATGGGCTGAAATAAAGCGGGTTGCTAGTGATGGCGCCCGGAGCCGATCGCAATGGATCCCACGCCTTACGCCAGGCTTCTCTTATATTAATAATAGTAAGAGATTATTTCGAACGAAGTCCTATTTGGCTTCTTGAGATCAATTGGTGAGTATATAGGGAGATTCCTCCGTTTAAAATGCAATAAAGGTCAAGTCAAGTCAATCGTTTCACAGATGATATGTCTTAGATCATCGTCTTAACACTAGACGATCTCCTCTTCCAGCCTCTCTGCCAAGGTAAATGCCTGGATTGGATCGCACCGCCAAGGATCTGCATCGTCTAGAGATTGCTGCGCCCTAAAATATCTGCCTGGACACAGCTTGGCGTCAGATTTGGGCATTTGGCGTGCCGCACTGCCAACATGTCCTGGGGTATATGAGAATTTGCAGCCGCATCAAGTTTTGCGGGGGATATTCCTTTACTTTCTCTGTTTCTCTCTTCTAGCCAGCGTAGTCTTCGCGATACCTACCTACCTTCTCTGCAAGCTAGTACTCCTACTAACCCCGGACCCACGCGATAAGCCCATTTCACCATCACCACCACCGCCATGGCCAAGTTCGAGTATCCGTACAAGAAGGGGGTGAACATCACGGCTTGGGTCCTGCAGATTCTGGTCTGCGTGATCCTACTCGCTGCGTCGGCTTGGATGATGACGCTTGTCACCTCGGACGAGTACGATAGTGCGCTCCGTAACTATGGCGGGCTCTTCACGTAGGCGCTGCAGAAAAGCAATTGACAATTGGGAATCGACCGGACTGACAAAGAACGCAGCGCGGCCGCCGGGCTCCAAATTGGCATCACCAGTCTCACGATCATCCTGGACATTGTCGAGATCGTGATGATTGCGAAATCGAGAATGCCGCCGGCGTTGTACCTGTCCTCGGCGTGTGTAAAGACGTTGATCTGGGTCATCATCTTCGTGCTGAACCTGGTCGCCGTGTCGATCATCTCTATCATCCTGACTTTGATCCTCGCGTACGTAACACCACCACCAGTCCCTCCCCCCCCCCCCCCCCCCAGACCTGCAAGTATATTAGACGTACGGAACGGCGTTGCTAACTTGTACCTTTTGCACTCGGATAGTGTAACCTCCGGCCTGCAGCTCGTCTACGGAGCCATCCTCATCCATCGCAAGCGCAAGGGCACGTTGTTCAAGGGCAAGTACGCGCCCGCGCACAATCCCGAGAACGTCGAGGCCGGCTATACCCACAACACGTACTACCCGCAGCAGGACACCGCGTACAAGCCGACTGCGCCACCAGTGTCCGTGTACGGGTCCCCGCAACCCCCGCCGCAGTACGGATATCCTGGTTCTTACGAACTGGACGGCCGGCCGCATGCATAGAATGCTGATGTGGACTGAGGAGTGACGTGTGCTGCGGTGGACGTGAGGATATTATTCTTTTGGATTGCATGGTACTGCGAGACGCATACATACGGAATAGACAACGGCGGTTACCGGACTTGCATGGGTAATGTATATGTTATCGAGATACCCGCATATATGAAGCTGCTTGGATAAGATACAATGGCGAATGCATTGATACTTGGCATAATAAGAAAATATTTCAAAAGAGGGATTCCTTACTATTATTCTCACAACTAAGTGTTGACAGTCTGAGAGCTATGCGGTTATTCGGCCAAGCTAGGTTACCTTACTCAGCTGCAATGTCAGCGAATCGGTAGGTAGTACGGCGGAAGGTATATGAGCCGTCCAATGAGTGAGCCGCTTGACCACATTTGAACTTCAGTCGAATCCATTGCAACATGTCGTGTCGCTGTGGCTGGTCCCATGTATGTGCCGAGATTCCGATTTCCCTGGCAATTTTGGTAATCTATGGATTCAATTGTTAGTCACTGCTGTACCCACAGCAAAGGCTCTTTATCTACTTGAAGCCTAGAAGCTTCCCGCGAGAGTTATGCATCGCCGTGGATGACAATACGGCTTTCGCGTTCTCTCTTATAGGGAATGATTCTCAACTTGCGGTGAGGCTTGCAATGCTGCATTGACGGATTCTGCGCCAGCGACTGGCGTAATGTCCCAATCAAGCCCGTGAAGGCACAGACCATCATCCATGTGTGTGTACGCATGTATGTAGTACGCGCGCATTCGCCGATGCCAACCAACCAACTACCTAGTCTAATACGAAGTGAAATAAGGAGCAGCTTCACGAAATGGACTTGTCCAGCAGATCATTTACAAATGTGCATCTGCAAGCCGATCAAATAGTCGACTCCATAGGTGGAATGAAGGGCTAGACCTCATGCCATAACCTTGGAGAGCTGGAAAGTAACGGGATGGTAGGATGATTGGAGACTAGGTAGGGGGGGTCTAGGGCTGTGTACAACTATGTAAGTCGCAGATAACACATTGGTGCCGGACGGGTTGAGACACGATGAAGGTGATGAAGGGCGCTTTTCCTTGGCCATGAGATGCCATCCATTGGATAATGCAGGTGCTTTACGGGGTGGCCGGTACTGGTGGGGGATTAGTACCTTACCTGCTAGTGTAGGTACATGTCACTTTTTTCAAGCTTTGTGGCTCATGTTATAGATGGGGACTGCTAGTAGGTAGTGGCTTCCATGTGGGCAGAGGTTGCGTCGCCCTTCCCCCATCATAGCCTACTAAGTAGTCGCGACTTCCAATCCTGGCACCTCTGATCATTGGAGGATGGCCGGCCAGGTTTTCATACGTATCAGTTCTACTGGATCTGACTGGGATGTTCCAGCTGGATAGGTACAGGTACCTTGTCATATCCTCATTGCTGCTGTTCACGTTATACCCGCAGTTTACCAGGCAGTTTATAAGATAAAAGGGCTCACCCACCCCCTTTTCCCATCTTCGAAGTGTTGTTTCTCCGTCTGTCTTGTGTCTTCATATCGTTATCGAACCTGTCATTATCGAACCATCGTCCACCGACCATCCAACTTCATAAACATCACCAACTCACATCAAGATGCCTGCTCCCCAAGAACCCCAGCAGCAAGCTCCTATGGAGATGGCTCCCACGGACGGTGTGGTCACGCAACAGCCCGTAAGTTCTCTTGTCCTCCCGTCCCCTTGACCTCTTCACCTTTCCCTCGTCTTCGGCTTCCATCATTCTATAAGTCCATCATTCCCCCGCACGGGTGATGAAGACATAGATTGGTTGACCAGCACGGATCGCTAATGTTTCCGTCGCGATCTAGGCTGCGGAGCCCCAACCCGATATGTCCCTTCGTGGCGGTGAGGAGGCCGGATGCGAGATCTGCTGTGGTCTCTGCGCTTGTGAGGAAGGGTGCTGCTAGAACCAGCTAGCGCTACTGGCCCCAACACCAGCCTTAACACCAGCCTTTTGAACACAATGAATTTCATGCGTCAGCGATGCTGTACATCTCGCTGCGCCATACCCACCCATCCATCTGGCTATCGTATCACGAGGACGGGAGTGTGTGTGTCAGCACGGAGTCTCGGGCGACGGACGTTGTTGTATCCATTCGGGGATGTTTACATTGCTGGTTGCTAGAGGTTATTGATATAAGTAGCGGGGCTCTGTCAGGAGTGAAGAGTGCTTATTAGTCAATAGAGAGTCTCTATACGAGCACCTACTAAGCTGATGTTATTCTGTTGTTACTCAATTGCCGTGTCTAAAGTCCCTGGATAACATGTCGGTAACGCTCCGTCGGTAACACTCCGACTGGCTCTCCACGTACCTACTGCGTACACCACTTGGGTACCGGGGTCGATTATCGCTATGATCTAGGATGATATCCGTGTCGGAGGAAGACTTCGTACAATACCTGGCCGTCCAAGACCTTGTAAGTTGAAGTTGTGAAGTTGATAAGATGATGAAGGCCCCAACTTGTTGAATTAAGCATTTGCCTCATGTCTTGGCGATCTCTTGGCAGCGCATCCCAACGCTTGTCAAGCTGGGCTGGCTGGGCGCTGAGCTCGGCGATTTCGTTATTGCTGATCTAACCACGCCATTTCTTGGAGGTGCAGTTTCGCACCTGTTATGTCTCGCCAACGTCACCGCTAATCCGTAGTAATCTTCCACATTGAGAACTCTACTTTTCCAATTGACTTCGCACAACTGCATACTAATGATTGACATTAGTTAACAAAATGACTAAATAAGCTTTCTTGGCTATCTGACTACCTAGGAAACTCGCACATCGATCGCCTTACAGCCCCTTCACGTGTCTCGGGAGGAATAAGTCCGTGGACCTTGTTTCGATATTTTCTACACTCTAACGTACTCAATTGACTGCAATTGAATAGGCGTAGTCTGTTTATACGACAATTTGCCTTTAGTAACTCTGACTTTTCCATGATTGAACCTCAATTGCAGTGATATCACAGGAGTAGATGGAATACGTGAAACTAGTCGCATCGTTTACCTAGCCACCTAAGCCTCTTGTCCTTGATTACACTCAACGGAGTTTGGAAAACGGCGGCCTCGTACTGAGCTCTCACCATATCCACGTATTATCGAGTCCCGATTTAGGAGAAAGCTCTCACCTATAAAATGAGACATCCTTTACTAATAAGTGGAAATGTCTACAACACACCTGTTAGACAAAGCGGCTTAACCTTATCATTGCATTTTGGATATGCCGACTCGTCTTATACCATATGATTAAGGAGTCATCACCACAGCTGGCAAATATACCGTAAGAATGACTTTAACATATATGCTATTATATGTGATTTTGTATATCTTATTGGGAGTTGCTTGATCCGAAAACCCGTCCGGGTCATCTAATACAACTATAGTACACCTAGCTTGCGACCATAACTCGTAGCCGATCATGTGCAGTCATATCATAGAGTATGTCTCGTGGCCTGCTACTTCCGATCTGGATCTTGCTTCGAGCCCTCAGGCCAGCTTTTCAACGCCGCCATCCTATATATGCATAACCTTTCCCAGTGCCAAACGGCAGCCTTTCACTTCTTATCATTGCCACTACCACTACCAAAGACTCCCGTGACCTTATCCCACATAGTCTCCTCGCCCCTCTCCCTCCTGGTCTGCCGGTCCAGCTCCTGCTGCTTCCACAGGCCCTTGACGCGGTCCGCGACGTCCGCCTTGGCGCGCAGCTCGCCCTTGTAGGCCTCCTCCTCCGCGGCGCGGTCCTCCGGCGCCACCTTCTCGAGCTTCGCCTTGAGGATCTCGCGCTGCTCGGGCGTGAGCTCGATCGGCCTCGTCGCCACCGCCGCCGTGGTGGTGCCTACGGAGACCTGCGGTATTAAGGGTGGGAACTTCGGGAGTGGTCGCCCTTCCGCCCGCGCGGCCTCGATCTCGGCTTCTTGCGAGAGCAGGCGGTGGAAGAGCGTGTCCGCGTGCATCTGGATCTCTTCTTCGATTACGGGGTCGCGGTCGAGGACGGAGAGGTAGCCTAGGGCTTTTAATAATCTCTATAGTGTCCAACCAATTTCACAAGTTAGCTTTTGTACTCTCTCTCTCATGTGTAAAACCAGGCTATGCAATGAATTGGCGTATATTGGGTGGATGTGTAGGGGCCTACCGTCTGCGTCATGTAGCACTTCTCGAACTTGCGGACCTGCTGGCGACACATGGTCATGCGCTCGGCGACGCTCGGGCTATTCATGCAGACGCGCCAGTCCATCTGCTCGAGGGCGCAGTTCTCCAGCGCGGCGCGGCCGATGGCGTTTCTACGATCCTTGTAGGCCTCCAGCACATCCATCAGGCGCTCGTGGTCGGTCTTGGTCTCGGCCTCGATGGCGGCCAGCGGGCGGTACGTCTTCCACAGGTGGGCGTAGCGGCCGTCCTGGAACGCGCTCTCGGGGGGCACCACGGAGCCGCCATTCTCCTCGTCCTGCTCCGGGGATGCCTTTTCGGGTACCGGGGGTGGTGCGGACGGGGTCTGCTGCTGCTGCGTGTTGTATTTGATGGGCGATTCCCGCTCGAGGAATTCGCGGAGCTTGGGGTCGAGCTTGCGTAGCGGGTCTTCGGCGCTCGAGCTCGAAGGCCAGAGACTCTCCCACCAGCCCATGGCAGGTCGAGATATGGAGGAGTGCGTCAGTGCGGTTCTCTTCTGCTTTGCGACTTGCGCAGAAAGATGCTGAGCTTAGCAGTGGTGATAATGGAAAGTTCGTTATCGAAAACTGATATGTATTTAAGCAGTATAATAGAAGTATCAGGGCTTCTGCCTCTTAGAAGACTTCGTTACATTGATCAAATCAATTGATCCATATTACTATGCTTGTGAAATAATATTCGAGTACTTCAAATACTAAGTTGAATTCGTATTTATAGTGTGACCTACATGCCAAAGCTTGCTGTGTTTTCAAAATGACTATGTAGTAATATATATGCTCATAGTCTGGCACATAGGTCTACCATTTAGTATATACGACAAAGGTTACAATGTATAGCCTAGATGTATTTTACCAATAGAGATTTTGATACATGAAGTGAATCTTAGGATTTGTAGAAGTATGAAACATCTACAAGTAGGTAATAGTCCTAATTGAGGTTAATGTTTGGTTGCTTGTCATCTCCGATGCTTCTCAGGGGGCTAGTGACATTGACGAAGTTAGCTCCCAAGAGTAGAATAAAAGAGCTGGAGGTTCTAGAGTTTGTGGCCGTCTCCTATGTCTGATAAGCTAGACTTACAGTACTTCAGAAATTTACAAGTTGAAATCAGAGATGTTGGTTTTAGTTGAGACTACGACATCACCTTGGAATGTACTACAACTCTCAAGCAGCATGATATGCGGATGCTATTAGAAGCAGGATTTCATAATTACAGTCCAAGTTCAGCTGTCCCATATCGTCATCATCTAGCATGCCATGTCTAACTTTATCAATACGCAGCCGGACACTCAAAAGTCATACAAGGACAACATCATCCCATAGCCGCGTTTCTTAAGAAGTCTCAGTAGGCAATGCTTGGTATATCCGATTTTATTTCAGAACTGCCGGTGTAGCATCTTTGTGCCCTGACAGAAAGCCTATGAACCACCCGTTCCAGATCATGAAGAACCACGAAGCAACAACGCCATCGATGCCCAGGAAAGCCCCCTTAACCTAGAACTTGCTGAACTTCTTCACCGCCTTGCCAGTTCGGGGAAGCACACGGAGAACGTTGAATCGGACCTATTAATTCACATGTCAGTATATCGTCTATGATATTTCAGATACGCTACTAGCAGGAACTTGGCTCGTAGCGGTACGATGGTGATGACATACAGTCTTGCTGAGAGGTCTGCACTGGCCAACCGTAACCTGGTCACCCTCCTCAACACGGAAAGCCGGGGAGACGTGCGCGGCCAGGTTCTTGTGTCGCTTCTCGTATCTGGCATACTTGGGGATGAAGTGGAGGTACTCGCGGCGGATGATGAGAGTTCGGTGCATCTTCGTCGAGACGACGGTGCCAGTCAGGATACGGCCACGGATAGAGACGAGACCAGTGAAGGGGCACTTCTTGTCTGCAGTGATACTTGAGTTAGCTCCGATTCTCCCCCGTTGCAAAGTTTTCGTGTCCGAATCGCGACCTTCGTGCAGTTTCGAAGCAACATCCAAAGTTTGTTACGCGATCCCACTGCGATCCCACTGCCTAATACCAAGGCCCCGTGACTTTTTCAAAGAAATATTCGCATCTCCACGTACCGATGTAGCTTCCGTCAATGGCGGTCTTGGGGGTCCTGAAGCCTAGACCGACATCCTTGTACCATCTGCGGCCACCCTAAAGAGAAAATCATCAGCATATGAGGGCCTCACGATGCGTCGCTAACCGGTGTCGCCTCACCTTGCCGGGTCTCGCAGACTTGGCCTTAACCTTCGCGTTCTGGAAGATGTGAGGTTGCTTCTGGAAAGCACGCTCGGACTGTACGGTCAATTCGGTCGCCATGGTTGCGATTTGTTATCGAGATCGCAAGAGTGGATGGGGTACCGAAATCGTGTTGTGGAAGTTGGCGATGTTGAGAAAATTGACCTGGCCGAAAAATGGAAGTTTGCAAATTGATTTGTTACTTGTGCGGGCGAAATTAAGCGAGTGGGCGGTGGTGGTGGGCGAGTTGTGGGCAAGCCATTTTGTGGCTTTAATCATGTGGCTGGACTGCAGACCCCAAGTACCTAGGTACCTACCTACCGGGCCTGTAATTGGAATATTACCTAAGACAAAGCTTGGGCCAGATACCTAGGTACAGCTTGGTTGTCTGGTGGGGCTAGTCCTATCACTTAGTGGCACCTCCCGCACCGCCCGCATGTTTACAAACATGGATTCTCGACGCGATCACCAATTCCACTAACATATCATGATACCTAATCAGTTTTTATAAATTGAAGTTACTAGGTCTTACCTGCACTCAGTGTGTACAGTCCCGACACTGCTGTTTCCGAGTGATTCTCAATATTCTCGTAGTCCACTCTGGGTATTCAATTAACCAACGAGAATTGGCTAAACCGTTATGCGACACGCTATTTAAGTTGTCTTGGAATTTGCCAGTTACGATCCCTAGCAGTCTTGTTCCTAGGCAGGTGTCGCCAGGATGTCAAACCGCGCCGATGCAACCGTTCCATCTTTACGACGACCACGAAAATCAACTGGTCATTCGCCAGTGCGGAAGAGAATGGAGAAAGAAAACATTACAGTCGACGTGGCGAGCTCTTTGGCCGGTAATGGAGGTCGAAAGAAGTCACGAAGTAAGAGTATGGGCCCTGGGGGAATTGATGCACTGAAGCCAGGGTCGGGAAATAGACGCGTGGTATGCAATACTATCAAATCCTGTGATATACAGTTATGTTGCTAACTTGTCTGCGAAGTCATTAGCAGCTCCTGCTAGAGCACCACCGCGCTCCATTCTGAAGCCATCCATACCATTGGTGCCGGAAATACCCCCTCACAAACCTAAGGGTCCTGCTCGCAACTCGCCGCCTTCGTTGGCCGTCCAAGGAACCGATAAGCTACCAAACCCATTCCAAAATGACGACTCCTCATCATCAGGGACCAAGATCGCGTTGCGTACCGAAGAGGAACAGCAGGCGGCTGCACGTGAAAGAGAGGAGCGAGAGCGAGCCCAGGCGGAAAAGGAGATTAACGATCGACGAGAAGCCCGACGGAAATCTCTTGCTAACCGGCGCGTGTCTTTTGCTGCCGAAGCAACCTTGCACACTTTCCATGAGGTCGAATACATGCAGGACTCAACAACTTCGACAGACTCTACTCGCAGGGCATCGTCGGTTGCTGCGCAATCCACCCCCGCCCTTGCAAATCCAGAGGCTTCCGATCCTCCATCCACCCCACCGGAGCAGGCCGAGGACGTTGTCCCTGATTCCCCAGAGCACCAACGAGACCTTCACCAGAAGCAGAGACGAAGAAGCTCAGGTGCTCCGCCACTCAGCTTCAACAACCCAGACGATCTCACTTTAGCATCGAGCATCTATAGTTCAGACTCGGAAGCAACTGATGGCGTGATGGAGGCACAAGAAGAGATTGGATCGGACTCTGGTAGCGATTCGGATGCTGATGGCGTATCTATGGATCTTGATATAGATGAGGTCACTGGTACATCGGTAGCATCTGCCGCCTCGGTTCGATCAGCTTTTACAACAGATTCGAATGATACTCTAGACGAAGCACTCAGACTTGCCTCTAGAAGAGCCGAAACCCAGAGGATTGATGAAGAAGAAGAGGTTATCCCGTCATTTGGCTGGGCTAGGAAGCCTGCATTAACGCAAGCTAGTCCCACTCGGGATCAAGAAAATGCATACGACGCACCCCAGCCCAAGGTCCCCGAGGATGATGACCAAGAAGAAACCGGTGCTATGGACATGGATATGGACATGACGAACGCAGTAGGCGGGATCATTAAATCAACTACCGACGAGCCCGATGGTGATGCCCAGGATGACGAGATGTCCATGGATGTCACTCGAGCTCTTGGTGGGATCCTTCCTCAACGGATCAAATCGCGGAATGAGCAGCCAGCAAGTCCAGCCAAGTCTATAGAAGGGTCATTGATGGACGATGCTACTATGGAGCTCACCACGGCGGTTGGTGGTATTCGAAAAGGTGTTCAGCCCGAAGGTAACCTTATTGACTTTAATGACGACGAAGACATGTCCATGGAGCTTACCACAGTGGTGGGCGGGGTCCTAGCTGCGAACAAAGGGAATGCAGCCAAGAGGAGAGCCTCCCTGGGTCGTCGCCGTACCATCATGAATGGCGACGATGAGGCGACGATGGATATGACAACTGGATTGGGCCGCATTCTTCCAGCCGGCGAGGAAAATGAGAATGGTGGAGATGCTACAATGGGCATGGATATGACCATGGCAATGGGTGGTATCATCAAAGGTCCATCTCCAGCGAAGGATCGGACCAAAGCAAAGCACCTCATGGAACAGGAGGTTGACGACGCCGATGTCACCCCCGTTCGAAACTCTTCTTCAAAACGACGATTATCTGCGGCCATTGCAGGCACAGCTACCTCAGAAACAGGGAGCCCTGGTTTATCTGCATTTCGAGGCAACGGAATTCGCCGCAGTATCGGTTGGCGAAGATCTGCCACTCCACAAGGTAGTTCACCAGTTCGAACACCTGCGTCAAATGCCGGCAGCCCGGCCAAGGCCAGAACCCCTAATACACAAGGACCCTCAACTCCAACTCCAGCGCGGAAGTCACCTCCGAAAAAGAAATCGCAGTCACGATCCCCGTCCCCGAAACGAGCCGACCCTTCAAGTTCCACACCGAAATCAGCTTCGAAGAGTGGCCCAAGAGCATCCATTTTCCAACAAGATCCTTCAACTGGCATATCAACACCACAGTTTTTGTTGACCCCACAGAAACGGCAACTCACAGGCGTTGGTGTCGATAGACCTGGTCTCGGATCTCCTAAGGTTGCTGCGATATTTGACCGGCGTGGATCTATCGGCGAAACAGCAGATGATTTCGTCCCGCGCGAACCTTCCCGCAATGTGACCTTCGCTGATGTCCAAGTCATGGAGGATGAAGAAGATCGGGAACACGAACAGGAGGAAGATAAGGAAAACAGACGCAAGATCCTCGAGAGAGAAGCCGACGGAGATGAAGATAACACCACTACAAATCTGAAGGATATGATCTCTAGTATGACACCAAAGAAGAACCCCTTGAAAGGCCGCAAAAGCCTTCATGTCGGAAGTGCTAAGGGTCTTCTCGGAAAACGTCCAGCTGAGCTCGAGGACGACGAAGACGAAGAGAGGGACGGAATTAAGAGACTCAAGGGTCATCAAAGCAGTCCTGTGAAGAACGTACGATTGCATGCGCCGCCTTCAAAGGAAGAAACAACAGGCCGAGTCACCCGCTCCAGTAGCAGGGGCTTGGATGAAACCAATGAAATCACCATGACACCGACGCTGACACTTTCGCCTAAGAAGGCGTCCAAGGCGGCCTCTTCTCGGACCAAAGGACATTTCAGAGATGTTGAGTCCGACGAACCTACCAACAAGCTCAACTTTGATGAGCCACATGTTCTAACGAACCCTGACGCTGAAGTGGAGGATAATGAGGAACGCATTCACCTTCAAGACTTTCTGAATATGACAAGCATCCGCTTCATGGAGTTGACTACAACCAAGCGGAGACATACGCAAGCCCCCACCATTCAGAAAGGCGATACCGCACCAGAGCAGGAAGATTTTTCCTTAGAGCGATGTGTTGTTGTAGGGGCATGCACCGTCCCTATGTTGGAGCTCTATCAACATGTAAGACTTGATAAACCTAGTGAAGTTACATATGCTAACAATGTCTAGTCTTGTCGGGAACTAAAGAAATACATCTCCGAAGGCAGAAGAATAGTACGCGAGATTGAGAAGGAGACTCTAGAGGAAAACCCGCCACTCTTCCGAGAATACATGTCTGCCACACCCGAGTTCAAACTGCTCATGGATAACCAGTTCAAGAATGTCAAAACGCATGCACGACTCTTGAGCAAGGCTATGTGGTATGAATGGCGCATGAAGCTCCAGGACGGTCTCAAGGAAGGCTTGGTCAAGATTGCTGAGGGCATGACGGATGATGAGCAGCTCCTGCGTAAGGAACAAGATTTACTCGACTCGACTTTGCCAAAACTCATCAAGAAATTCGAATCATTGGAGAAGGAGCACGAAAACATGCAATCCGTTGCCCAGGAATTAGCAGACTGCGATCCGGAAGATCTGCAGGGGGCCCGCTCCGAACTGATGGATCTAGATTCGGACATCCAATCAAGGACTCGTAAGATTGAAGAGTTGCGACAGCAATTGAATGAGACTGAGTCCGACATTAGCGACTCGCTGCAAATAAAGAAAGGCTGCATGGCGGATATTGAGGAAGCTGAAAAGGTCCGAGAAGAATGCAGAGGGTGGACTTCTAATGAAATCAGCTCTCTCAAAGGTCAGTATTTACACCCATCTTCAATTGCCATATCAAATGCTAACATACTGAGAATAGCCAAATGCGATGCACTTGAGAAACAGCATGGTTGGGCCATCACAGGAATTTCCGGCACTACTATCTCCATGACATATCTAAGAGAGATCGAACTTGTGTTCGACATCGCCTCGTTCCAGGGCAAGTCGTCAAACTCAAGAATCGACCTGTGGTACATCGCAGCCAATCAGGAGCGGCACCCGCAGCCAGCAACGCCCGAAAAGGAATTCTTCGTGCAGTGCATCCGGGACCACATCCGCGGCCTGGCCCCTGCGCAGACTAAGATCAAAGATCTGCTCAATGTGGTTAGCGCGGCGTGGAGGAAGGGCAGCCGCACTGCGGAGAACGTGCGGCTCCTCAACTGCACGTTCCCGACCAACGTCACCAAAACCTCGGACTCGTCCGTCGCCGTCCGCTCGTCGCTGCTGCTGGCTCCGCTGCAGACGAAGGTCGAAATCTCGCTCGGCCTGCACGGCCAGAGCACCCGCGACGGCGTCGAGGTCTCCGTCGTCCCGCAGGCGCGCGTTGTCTACGGCGAGCACTTCAAGGTCGACAAGGTCGCTGAGTATCTGGCGACCCGGATCGGCTCGCGGATCGTCGCCAAGGAAGAGCAGGGTGAAGTCGAGTCGTGGAGCGATGTCGTCACGGAGCTCCACGAGAGATTGCTAGCCAGGGGGAAGAAGGAGGGCGCGTGATCGTCAAGCATCAGTGGATGGGTTTGTTCGAGAAGCACTTTGTTTCGCATGATGTCCGGCATGATCAGCACTGGTGTTAGGCGCATGGAAGATTATATTCTGTACGCAGATGAAGAGTGTATTGATTTGGTGATAGCTTAGATCTATAGTGATTACAAAAGTTTCTGCGTGATTACAGTACCTATTCCCGATCTTTGGCTTCCCTTCGGAAATCAAAACACTTCAATATGAGGTGTAGTAAGATGCGTAGCTGTCAGAAGCTACTTCTATACGTGGCTTGACAAGCTTTGGTTCTACCTAGGTACAAGTTAAATTTACGGGGGCATGTATTCCCGATCACTATTGTTATTTACGCCATATTCTTGCTCAAACAAGCTGACTAACGTAGGTACCCGCTCTATAGCAAGGCAATCAGCTGCATACCTAGGTACCCATTCACTTCATCAGTGGCCGTTTAAATGTTTTCCCGCGCGATAGTACCTAGGTATGCTTCGAAGACATCACCTAGGATCACCCACACACCCTTGTACATCAACGTCTCGGTACATGCCTTCAAGGTGCACTCGTCGAAACGTGACATGATCCTCCCCTGCGCTGCTCGAAGCCGGGCCCTTCTGTAATCATCTTCATAGATATAGCATTAGCAGCCTCCAAAATTCAATGTCGTTGTCTAGCATCTTGCATAGGTATCACGTGTGCTGGGGGAGCTTGAGTAAGCTGCTCAGCTAACCCCGTAGGCATCTGTTCAAAGCGGCTACGTAGTATTCCTCGTCATGTCATTCTGGACCTCGACGATTTCATCGAATTATTACTCCCCATGTACCGAGGCCTTTGCGTAACTAGACTAGCCAGCCAGTAGTCAAATACCGCAGCAAAGAGTTGATCTTGTAGTCACCCTTCTAAACAAACAACCTTAGGTTCGCCGTCGGCCTAGTCATCGGGGGTGCTCTCATCCAAATATCTAGCTAGAGGATGGGATATTGCCTAGACACTTGTATCGGTGGTGTAGCCTTCGACCTTCTTTAGTTACGATGCCTCAGTCTACCGTCGCCCACAACGTGAGGTATAGGTTATCTACTCCACGAGTTCGACTGGGTGGGCGTTGCACTAGCCAATATATCGCTTGCGCTCTTGTCATCATCTTCACGGAGATAGCGTACAGCGGGGGTGTGATTCGCAAAGCCTGCAATGTTATCATTTTATTTACTCTAATACTTTTGATGCCTTCTGTCGTCTTCTGGGCTGCACGCTGCAAGCGCTTCGACTAGCCTGCTATTCTGTCTAACAGCATAGAGCGCCGTTAAAAGAGTTGCACTATCTTTGTTACTGCTCTACTTGTTGGGTCGTGGTATGACGCATTTGGATGCTGGATGACTCTATTCTTCTAGATCACGAAAAATCTAGGCGCTCTCCACGCAGCCCTGCAGTTCCTACCCCTCATCCTTGTGGGCATAGCAATTGGAAGTGAATGTCTGGATTGACCATGGATACCTTAAGGTCTCTGTGGGTACCCTGGCCCTGATAGGCGGGTTAATGAGGCCAAACCACCACGTCTGTTTGCTATTCAAGAGCGAGGTTGAATCTAGGTAGGCACTGCGGGGCCCTCGGGGCGGCCCGATTTTGAGTCATGTCCCTTGGCGTTGTCATTGTGAGTATGTACCTAGGTATTGACTTATTGTTCAACAGCAGCAACTTAATCACCACAAGCAGCTTCCCGAGCAAAGACCAGGCATTGGTTGGAAGTATTTTCAGTACCGTCACCCAGCTAGGTAGCTGGTAGTGTTAGACTAGCAAGCACGGTAGTCATAGCATCTGCGGTAGCTGACAGTACGCCGGAAAACCAAAGAGTTGTAGATCCATTTGCGATGCTGAAGGGTTACCACAGCGCGTTTTGGTCTTATTTCGTGGCTACAGTGGTTGGTACTATCATAAATGCCATCGGGATACGCAAAATAGGAAGGGGAAGCAAGAAAAATAAATCTGTATAGTTTAGATAGGATAATCAGCAGTCCCAAACATTTGTACCTAAGTACCTAGGTACCCAAGACCACACAATCACATATTTAAGGCCATCCTTGTATTCTTCAGCAACTCCGCGAAGATACATATGTACATTGTACAAGTGAAAACAATAATCACCATTGGCGCCTCGGTGACATACGTAGCTAATTTCTTAGCTATCTATCGACATTTTATGCGGACCTTTTCGAGGCATAACCCTAAAGTGTTGACTACTATCTGGCAATCCCAAAACTTTTCATTGCTTTTTTGCATGCTATTAGAAGACCTAGCTCCTGTCTTGAAGGGGTTTTATCCTTGGAAACATCTGATACAGGTAGATCTATGCCTTAGGACAAGCCGAGATCTTAAATCGATATGCTGTTTAGATCATTTGAGAATACATTGCCCTCGCCTGTGCATATCCTGACGAGATCGATCTGAAGTCCTTCTTCTACCACCAATATTGCGCAACGAGGTGTTATTAAGATGGCTCGGCATTCAATGCTCGCCTTGATATAATTCTAGGTGGCAATAAATAGTAGCAAGTTTCGAATAATAAACCGCATGACAAATGTCCAGAATAGAGCGTCATAGCGATGTGTATGACTTCCACTGAAGCAATCCCAAACAAACATATTTGTTAAAGCACTCACCACCATTATTGCCACTGTAACTACCGTGTATTCTACACTCAGCCCTTCTCTCCAAGAATTTTGCTGGTTCCCACTTGGTGTCTATAGTCATCAGCCAAGTGACACCTGAAGTCTGTGAGAAGGCTGAATACGGTATCAACTTTTGGCAAATTCAACACTCTCGCCAAACACACGGTTTTCCGTTACACGCTGGTGAATATGACAAACGTACAGGCTATTGCTACCACGAGAAATAGACAGGAATCTTGTTTATGCTAGTCTTGATTGTGGCAATCGTACCGGATATCCTGTCTATTAAAAATGTGGTCAGAGGCCAGCCGCTATATTAGACTCCTTGTTAACTAGATTGATTTATATTTCGGTCAGAGGGCGATCTTGGTATACTACGTAATAGTCTCTAGTTGAGGGCTACCTCGCCTAGACAAGGCTGGACTTACAGAATGCGAATATGTATTATGGTGACCTACACTGGTAAATTGGAGCCTATTTCTGTCTGGGAACATATATCAACAGTATCATGTCTGTTCATAGCAGCAATATTCCTTCTAATCTCACTTTATGCCCTTGAATTAATGTAGGGCTAACTCTATATACATCGTGACATCGCTGTATGCATTCCCTGTTGGGGAGATTGCTTGCGTTTTACTACACAACAAATCCTTGATAATGCAGATGAGACAGAATATCTATATTTTTAAAAGGTAGCCGAAGTGACGAGGTGATAGTTATGATACAGGTGACAGGAATTACGCAAACTTCTTGTTGCCCTAGCCACAACGGAGTCATCTGGCCAATACAAAGTTGACTGGTCAAGGCAATATTTGTTGTGATGTGTCTACCGGAGCAAGTTGCCTTGAGTTCTTGATGTATAGCTGTATATATATACCTAGGTACTTTGATACAATAGTGTGACTCAAGTTCCTGCCTTGCAGGCTAGGATAGTTTGCGAATATTGCGGTAGTATACTGGAGAGCAGGGGGGCAGGTGAGGTACTCTCCTCTGATAGGGTACGAAGGGTTGGTGCAAAGAAAGTGAATGGAAATCTGATATTTTCCACTTTGCTACCACAACAACAGAGTGTACTTGCGTACCTTCCTCTATTTGTTCTTCCTCTATTTCCCCGTTGCCCACAGCTACCCAACTCTACGCACAAAGACCGAAATTCCAATCCCACCAAATTTCTGTTTTTCCTTTCCCAAAACAACCACCGATAGTTTCCTGTCTTCGCAACCTGCAAGCACCAGTGACTATCAACCATCCCTCTACCCACATCATACCATCACGATTCTTGTCAGATTTTTTCAATCTTCCTATTCTTCATCCGATCATTGATTAATTCTGTCATCCCAAGTGAGTTGTCACGATGTGGCACACATTCATATTTGCCCTCTGGGCTCATCGTCTCTGGGTTGCGCTCTTCATTGCCGCCCTCCTCGCCTTCATCCGGTATTGCTTCGGCGCCGAGCCCTGCTTCGGCCAGATCGGGTTTTTCCTAATGATGACCACGTACCTGTTCCAGGTAAACGTGCCTCTTGGTGCCCTCTTCCTCTCCCTTGTCTCACTCGGTTACGCGCTGCTCTGGTATGTGGCCGTGCGTTGGTATCTTCTTTACCTCATCCTCCAAACCTTCCTCAATGCTCAAACTGAGTATGGTTGGTACGGATTCTGGGGTTGCTTGAGCACGGCTCGCCTCTACATCGCAGGCCTTGGAGCGATTCCCTGGCTTTTGGGTCTCCTCCTGCTGTTCTTCTGGGTGAAATGGTAAGCAATCCTTTGAAATTCAAACATCCAATCTCGTGTTCTTTTAATAGTAAAACGACTGAGATGGCGCTATTGGCATTTCACCCCTCACCCTTTTCTCACTTGAACCCACCCCACTATATCGATATTAACTAGTCTTGTAGGTTCACTCCCATCATCCATCGTGTGGAAGCACGGAACCAGGGAAAATTCATCGACCTCGATGATGCTCCTCGACCTCAGCATGGAAGCCACATTCGCGAAATCTACGCCTGGCTGAAAACGGCGGTTCTGAATTCTAAGGTTTTGACGTCCGACCTTGATGTAAGTAAACTTCAACGTTATCACAAATTGCTTATTTGGGAATTTGTGTGAACCCATTGCTCCCGAGATCTGCCTAGAAACACCTGTACGCAACTTAAAGTAGGAATCTCTAACTCGGATGTTGCAGTGGAACCCTCACCTCGACCAGCGTCCCCTCGCGACATTCTGCCGAGAGGCCAGACAGCTCTTCTTGTGGAAAGTCTGCGGTGACCCGCAGAAGCCCGACTTCTTGCGGTTGCCGGAAATCGCAGCCGAAGAGAGAAAGGAGCAGGAAGAGAGAATTGAAAGGGACCGGCAAGCGATCATCGAAGCGAGCATCAAAGACGAACAGCGGGAGAATCGTTGGGCTGAAGCTGAGCACAGGCGGATTCGAGCGGAGAAGCGCCGGGCCGATGATCTGGAGAAAGTACGTGCTTTTATCGAGGCACAGGAGAGGGTACGCCATCGCGAAGCGATGGAGAGATCCAATCCTATAATGCAAGCGGTGCAGAGGGCGATGAGGAGCTCCGGCAATGGATCTCTTCACCGGGCTAGATCTGTATCGCCCAGTCAGTACCCCCGCCTCCCGGATCCGTCTCCTGCCCCTCATGTCATCGCCTCTGGAAGTTCTGTCGTCTCTCCTGCCCCTCCTGTTGTCGCCTCTGGTAGCTCTGTCGTCTCTCCTGCACCTCCTGTTGTCGCCTCTGGTAGCTCTGTCGTCTCTCCTGCCCCTCCTGTTGTCGCCTCTGGTAGCTCTGTCGTCTCTCCTGCCCCTCCTGTTGTCGCTTCTGGCAGCGCTGTCGTCCCTTCTGGCAGCCCTCTTGTCTCTTCTGCTATTATGATGCAAGAGATAGCGCCAGAGGAGCAGCCGAAACCTGTTCCCGTTGGCCCTGCACCGTTCGTTCGCTCCAGCCCTTATCCATGGGGTTATGGGCCTAAGAGTTCAACCTACGATGGCCCTGGTCCTGCCCCGTACGTTCGCGCTGGCAAATCTGTTGTTCGTGATGGTCACATGTCCCAGCAGCCAGAGACAGTGCCAGAGGAGAAGCCGGAACCTGTTCTCGTTGGTCCTGCGCCGTACGTTCGCGCTGGCAAACCTCTCGTTCATGATGGTCACGTGTCCCAGCAGCCAGAGGCAGTGCCAGAGGAGAAGCCGGAACCTGTTCTCGTTGGTCCTGCGCCGTACGTTCGCGCTGGCCCATCTGTCGTTCATGATGGTCACGTGTCCCAGCAGCCAGAGGCAGTGCCAGAGGAGCAGCCGGAACCTATTCCCGCTGGCCCATATAGCCTTAGCCGAGGGTATAACGTGTGGCGGCCTAAAACTTCACATGCACCGCGCGTTCGCCCTAGCCCTTATCTGGCCCATCGCCCTGTTGTCCCTGGTGGTCACATAGCCCAGCAACCAGAGAGTGTGCCAGAGAAGCAGGCGGAACCTGTTCCCGCTGGTCCTGCACCGTTCGTTCGCTCTAGCCCTTATCCGGTCATTCGCCCTGCTGTCCCTGGTGGTCACATAGCCCAGCAGCCAGAGAGTGTTCCAGAGGAGAAGCCTGCCCCTGCCGTTGCTGCCCCGTCGCCGGTCGTTCCCTCCCACCCGTCTGCCATTGCTGGCTATGCTCCACGGCTAGAGATTGTGCCAGAGGAGGAGCCTACTCCTGCCCCTACCCCTGCCGCTGCTGCTGTTTTCCCGTCACCGATCGTTCCCTCCGACCCGTCTGCCGCTGCTGATGGCTATACTCACCAGCTAGAGTGTGTGCCAGAGGATCTGCCGGAAACCGTGCTCCCTTCTCCGCCAGTATCCGCCTATATGCGTTTTGATGTGTGTGCATGGTTTCAACAAAAAGTCGTGCATAATGGCATGCATGGTGGTCACACTTACTTGGATGATAGCGTTGTCATATATCATGGCAATTCCATATATGATAGCGTCGACCCTCCTCCGCGTATTGGCGAACCTGAGGATAGGGAGCTGCCGGCGTTGCCGGCGTTGCCGGCGCCCGACGTGAAGCGTGTCAATGATGGGGTGGCCGATTTGTCTCTGAATGGTGGAGACGATGATATGAGAGAGGCACCTAGGTCCGTTGGAGTCGTGCTGCCTACTGGCGTTATGGTCCTGTACAGTGGCCTTGGAGTCATCAGGCCTGATGACATCGGAGACATCAAGCCTAAGGGCACTGGAGACGTCATGGTTATTGACACTGGAGACGTCGTCATGAGCGACAAACCTGAAGCTGGAGCTCTCGGAAAGTCTGGCGCCGCTGATGTCCCCCAAGAAGACGTTGTAATGTCCGGTGCATCTAAAGCTCGCGGACCAGATCCCGCAATGTCTTATGCGCCTGCCATCCCTACCGGGGCCCCGCAGTTCGCTTTCGGCCAAGATAAACAGTCCCAGGAACAGCCGCAGTTCGTTTTTGGCCCGGATAATCAGTCCCAGGCACAGCCGCAGTTCGATTTCTATACCAACCAGCTCTTGGAATACGAACTTGAGCGAATTCCTGTAGACCCAGCTCCAGATGCAGCGACAGAAATGCCTATAGATCCGGCTCTAGATGCAATGACTGTATATCCTGCTCTAGATGCGGCTCCAGCGACAAACAGCCCCCTATACGACCCAACAAGCAGCGGTTCCTTCCACCCCTCGCCAGGTCCAGCCCCAGCTCCAGCGACAGCGTTTCCTATAGATCCGGCTCTAATAGATCCAGCTCTAGATGAAATGACCGTAGATCCAGCTCCGGCGACAGCTCCAGCGACGGCGTTTCCTATAGATCCGGCTCTAATAGATCCAGCTCTAGAAGCAATGACCGTAGATCCAGCTCCGGCGACAGCTCCGGCGACAGCTCCGGCGACAGGCAGCCCCCTGTACGACCCAAGAAGCAGTGGTTCCTTCCACCCCTCGCCAGGTCCATCTCCAGGTCCAGGTCCAGCTCCAGCGTCAAGCAGCCCCATGTACAACCCAACAGGCAGAGGATATTTAGACTCCTCGATAGCCCCAGCTCCAGTGACAATTACAGGTTCAGGCAGAGGATACTTACACTCCTCGCTAGCTCCAGCTCCAGCTCCAGCTCCAGCTCGAAGAAGGCCCCTGTACGACCCAACAGGCAGAGGCAGAGCGTACTACGACTCCATGGCAGCGACAGCTCCAGGTCCAGCGACAGCTCCAGCGGCACGCAACCCCCTGTACAACCCAGCGACGGCTCCAGGTCCAGCTCCAGGTCCTATTCCAGGTCTAGCGGCACGCAGCCCCCTGTACAACCCAGCGACGGCTCCAGGACCAGCTCCAGGTCTTATTCCAGGTCTAGCGGCAAGCAGCCCCGTATACGACCCACGAGGCAGAGTGTCTGACGTAAGTAGTTTCGCTCCGCTTCATAGCTCGATGGACAATTGCTAACTAAAGATTTCCAGGTTGAGCCGGAGAGTCAATCCGTGGCGGGACCGAGCAAGCTGGACAAAGGAAAAGGGATAGCAATAGCACCGATCAGCAGCTCTCCTCCTAGAACTCCCTCTGAGAGATCTCCCTCGCCCGACTCTTTATTTTCTGGGTCCTTGATGGAAGGGGCCTTCTCTGACGTAAGTAGTTTCGCTCCGCTTCATAGCTCGATGGACAATTGCTAACTAAAGATTTCCAGGTTGAGCCGGAGAGTCAATCCGTGGCGGGACCGAGCAAGCTGGACAAAGGGAAAGGGATAGCAATAGCACCGATCAGCAGCTCTCCTCCTAAAACTCCCTCTGAGAGATCCCCCTCGCCGCAAACACCACCTCCCCTGCGGAAAGGACCCAACGCGACAATGTTGGCCATGGCAGGCCGCAGCGTGAACCAGGTCAAGAATTTTCCGAGCGGGGTTAAGAACAGTCCGGAAATGGAAGGCCTCAAGAAGTCGATGAGCAATCTTCCGAGTAGTAGCCGTGAGGGAGCCCCCTCTCCGTTAGCAGCACCCACCAGGCCGCAACACGTCCCAAGCGCGGCGGACATGGCAGCCGTCCAGAACTTTTCGAGCGATGACCTAGAGGAGCCCTCCCCGTCAAAGCAGCCCCCCCGTCAGAGGAGCCCCACCCCGTCAGAAGAGGACGAGAGTGACGTAAGCAGTTTCGCTCCGCTCTATAGCTCGACGGACAATTGCTAACTAGAGATTTCCAGAATGAGCCGAAAATAATAGTCAAGAGACGGCGCACGCCCAGTCCCCCTAAACCACGGAAAATAGCACGGTGTCGGACACGCCGTTTGCCCTAGATTGGCCCCGTGACGTACGCGGACTTCCCGGAGAATCGTGTCGCTGCACCGCCCCGGCCCAGTCCCCCCAAACCACGGAGAATAGAAAAGATGAAGCAACGCCGTGGGCCCTGGATACGCCCCGCAACGTACGCATCCTTCCCGGATGAGCCGAAGAATCGTGTCGTGAAATCGCGCCGGCCCCCTAAACCACGGAGAAAAGCAAAGATGGGGCAACCCCATGGGGCATTTAAAGGCACCCCAACGTACGCGTCCTTCACGGACTAGTCTGTGGTTCAACGGTTTTCGTGGTCTCCTACCTCTCCTCAGAGTAACGCGTTACCTTGCGTTCCAACCTTTACTAACACACAGCACTGGGTCGGTTGTTTGTATATCCAAGTCCCTAGGAACCCTTCGGGGCGACGGGAGGAGGATCTGCCGATCGCCAGTCGTCGCTGATCTGGACCCCGGATCCGTATGGTGATGGGCATAAAATGCACGACTGGCCGCCCACCGTTTTGTCAATCGCATCACCCCGTCGCCTCTCCTTCGTCGCGTCCACGCTTCGACCCAGCTCCGGTGTGTGAACGGAATCGCTCTAGAGGAAGTTGACCGGATGTCTGGGGAGGGCTGGCCGGCAAGCTACGGGCAGGGTGAACGAAAGATATGTCTCGAGGATCCCGAGGAACTGGAGGCAACTCCGGTGAAGGGTAGAGCGGCGGTGTAGATGAGCCTGGGCTTCGGTTAGGGCAGTGATTCTGTTTGGCGAGTGGCGAGTTCTGAGATTTCCGAGTGGTCTTAGACCAGGAGGTTGCGAGGACTTTGGTCACGGTGTCTGTTCCAATTTCTAACCGGGTGTATGTGGTCCGTCCCTGCCCTATACATATCTAGGGGATGTGAGTAATATAGCCTCCGTCCCGGGTGAGAGTGGTGCGTCCCTGCCCTATACATATCTAGGGGATGTGAGTAATATAGCCTCCGTCCCGGGTGAGAGTGGTGCGTCCCCGCCCTATAACATATCCAGGAGATGTGAGTGGTTTGTTCCCGCCCATCGACTATATCTCGAAAATGCCTCGTTGCGGTACTGTCCTCGCCGTCCTTCGAGCAACAACCATACTCGACAACGCTCATCCGGTCTTGTCCTTGCCGCCCCTTGAGCCCCCTACCTTTTCGATAATCTCGTCTGGTCATGTTCGCGCCAGCCTTCGAGTTTCTTGGCAACCGCCAAGTGTCAGTATCAAGTTGGAGTATCTGTTGAGATTTTGTACAACTACTTGTTGGAGTATTTGTTGAGACTTTTGTACGACTATTTGTTCGATTTTCCTGTCCGAGTTCCACTGTCCGAATCTTTGAGCACACGAGGGAGTACTCTATAGATATACAGAACGGACACGATTGTCACCGACCACACACAGAAACAGTTCAGCTACCAACTGAAAGAACTTTCTGTGTTTCTGGGAACACCCTGCGGAATATCAGATATATCCGCATTCTTGAAACATTATTTCAAGACGTTTGCGAAACCACACAGCTCGCAGACGGACGCTAGAGACGCTGGACTCCAGTGGTTGCGACACTTCGGGCAACCAACCTGAGTTATACCCAACTGGAAGGCCGTACAGGCGGCCAACTTCAAGATTTTTCAGAGAAAGTCTTATTGGCAAAGGGCCCGCCATAAACCACAGTGATGATCCTACCGAGCTTCACAATATATAAGCACGGCAAGATCTTCCCAATATACGAGCCCTTGGGAGTCCAGTCGCTCCATAACAAAAAAAAAAAAAAAAAAAAAAAAAAAAAAAAAAAAAAAAAAAAAAAAAAGAAAGAGGAGGAATGGGAAAAGGGGGAGGAGGAAAGAGAGGAGGCAGGAGGAGGAAAACCACCTGGACACCCTCGTATAAAACGGGGCCACCCTATCCATCTCAGCGAGCACGCCGCCGCGATTTCTCTGTTACGAGAACTTCCAGCTACAGCAATCTTCAGCTGTCATATCACCTGACGGATGTAAGTAACCCAATAAATGCAATGGTAGCAGCGATAAGGGATGCTAATCTATATACAGGCGACAGGTCTCCGGGATAGTTACTAGAATGGCAGCCAGGCGTCAACACTAACCCGCCAGACACCACACAAGGGTATTGTCCACTTACAGATTTTGAAGAAAGAGGTATGTCGGAAACCCCCCTAACCCCTCTAGGTTGTAGCGAGAGATACTGACATCTGTTGATACCTGTCGAACGGCGATCAACCCTGGAACAAAAGGTACGTCTAAACCCCTTCCCCTTTAACTGTGGAGTGAAGTGCTAACATCTGTTGATACCATACAACGTGTGGTGAATTTAGTTCGGACGTACCTCTTCGACACCCCAATACCCGGAGAACAAACTAACAAACCGCGGAATTAGTTGGTGTTTAAGATGCCTGGCGCCCTAGTAATAAGTATATCCCGAAAAGAGACCTGAATCGATTCGTCCGGTGAGTATAAGACAGCTGCTGGTGGCTGGAAACTGGAAGTTCTTGCAATAGAGAAATTGCGGTAGGTCAACTAATAACAAACAAACACACACACACACACACACACACATACACACACCAATAGTGCTGCAGCGAGATGGAGAGGGATGGTACACCTTGCGGGGTGTCCCTGAAGGAGAATGGTGGGAAACCGAGATAAAAAAGGAGGAGCTCTGGATAGAGAGCTAGAAAGGGGGGGAAACATTAAAACAAAAAAACAAAACAAAAAACCTAAAACAAACAAATTAAAACAACTCTACCACTCAACTTTAGCCTGATATATATGATATGTGTGCCATCCCAAGTGTTTGTGACATGTAGCCTACAATAGAGAAATACACAATCGGTAGATACAGGAGGAGTAGGGCGTAATAGAAAGCAAACAAAAGCACACAAATGAGACCGGGTTGGGCACCTATGTTCTCTATTCAAGCACACGCAAGATCTAACAGACCCACCTATCTAGGCTTAATCTTCGTCCACCCACTCGTGCCCTTCTCCCTCTCCCTATCGCGGTCCCTAACCGCGCTCGAGACGCCACCACCGCCAGCGGGAATCCTGGGATTCTGGCCACCACCACCGCCGCTGCCACCGTCGCCATTAACGGCGGTATTAACGCTCATGTAGCTCTCGATGCCGAAGCGGTGACCACCACTACCACGCTCACCGGCCCGCAGTGCCCTGGGGCCGGAGGTGCCGGTGGAGGTGCTGCCGACGAGCACGCCGTCGTCGAGCGCGTCGTCGGGCGTCCACGCGTCGTCCTCGAGCAGCTCCCACTCCGGGACCGGGTTCTCGTGCACCAGCTTCGCCTTCAGGCGGTCGACGATCTTGATCACGTTGGGCATGCGGAAGCCGCGCGTCAGCTCCGTCCCCGCCGCGCCGCCCAGGAACGTGTGGATCGACCCGTGCGAGTACCAGCCCATGCGCGGCGCCGTCGCCGCCTTGCCCAGCTCGGAGGCCGCGGAGGCCGCGGGATTGGTGGTGGTGCCCCCGGCGCCGTCGCTGTTGTTGTTGCGGGTGCTGCTGCTGGTGTTGGACGCGTCGGCGATCTGCTGCGGGTTGCGCTGCAGGGAGAAGTTGATCAGGAGGTTGTAGAGGTTGCGGCCCATGCAGGCGAAGTCCTCGAGCCCGTTATCGCCCACGGACACGCCTTGGGTCCGGCAGAGCCAGACGATATCGTAGGAGAGGAGACAGACGGCCTCGAGGAAGGCGTTGTAGGCCAACGGGTCTTCCTTGGCGAGGACGGAGAGCGGCCTGTCTATGAATAGGGGGCGAGGGTGCGGTACATGGGTGAATTGGCGGTCACGTGGATCCGGTGGAAAGGGAGTAGAGCCAGGGAAAGGAACATCTCCATGGTGGTATGAGGAGGTCAGGGAGAAGATAGTTGGGCGAGGATAGTCGTTGTGTGGCAGTGTGATCTCTGCTGGCAGGCGAATGGAGAGATAATGGGAGGCGAGCCACAATAGATGTGTGATATGTACAAGAGATGCTGATATGAGTTCGGGTTGTACATCTAAGAGAAGTTAGTACTCAGGAGTAGGGGGTGCGGAGAAGGCCACTGACTATTTAGATTGTGTAAATCGATGATGTCTATGCCTCCTATCTTGTATTCGAAGCCCGCGCGGTTCCCACGACGCACCCGCTGCAATCGGTATAGCTTGGCTACCTCCATGCACAGCGCAGCTCTGTACTGGGCTGTGGCATCATACTCTCGATCCCAGGTGTATTTGGTCATCTTGATGACTTTCCTCGTTTCCTCGATCTCTCGATTGCGCCGAGCAGGGAGACCTTGCGAGGCAGCGGCAAGGTCCGACTTCCTACGCGCGATGCTGGCCTTCCTCTCCTCGATCTCTGTCCTTGCAGCGGCAACCTCATCGCGGAGCTTGTCTGCCGATGCTATGATATTCTCGGTTCTTGCTTTGGCCTTGTGCTCCTCCGAGATGCAGTTATCGACGTACGTTCGGGTGGACCGATTTGTCGCCGGTGCGCCTGGGCCAGTTGTGCTCTCTGCGAGGAGCTTATTCACACGCGACTCTAGCTCTTCGGCTTCGAGGAGAACCCTGGCATTTGCTACGCGACCTTCGTATAATTCGTTCCTAGCATCCACCACGCAGAAAAAGGGCAGCCTCTTGGGGTGGTGCGCGCGCTGACAAATATCGCAGCTCATTGTGGCCGGACTCGGAAGAGGTGTGAGGATGACAGTATTTGACTAGGTAGGTGTGTGCGTAAGGGTCAGCTTTTGTGTAGTACTGGACCATCCGAGGGGAACCAGTTGAGCTGAAATAGACCTAGAACCACACATTGCATCAGTGAATGACCACAGCGTACTGCAACAGGTGCACCTAGGCTGCTATGTGAATAATGTTAGAAATGGTGGAAGGGCGAAGTCGTCCTGGTGACGTCGAAGCGTGATCTCCAAGGTACGGAGGTACTTGCAGGGGCCATTGACCTATCAGCCTTATCGCGTTCGTGCTAGTTGGCTTACCCCTGTTTGCCAAGCCTTCGAGATCTCTAGGAACGAGAGCTCCTTGGGCAGCGACGCGTTTCTGGAATCTCGTAAAGCTGCAGGCAGTAGCCACACAATATCTAGTACTAGGTTGATCTCTGTCTTTTTGGTTAGAGAAGGTATAACCTTTGTTCCGGCTGTTTCATAATTTTATGTATGAACTGTACGGTCTTTCTACAAGATTGGACTGGGCTGCACCTTTTATACTCCTTACAGCGAGATTGTGTTCTAGACACTGAGTTCTGCGAATCATGTCTACTACACCCAGATCAACGTCGCCTGTCAAGGCGCCTCGGTCACAACAAGGTGTAGAGGCTGATCAGTCAATGATGGTGGAACCACCAACCCATGTGGGTGACCAGACTTCGCCAATTCGGCCTCTCGAAGAGGTGACTGTCAGGCTTCACCCACAACCACAGTCGCCTCCTCGGACCCAGGTGCTTAAGGTTGAACCAAGCCAGGATGCGATAGTTCTTAGATACCAGGAGCCACCGCGGCGGGTGCGGACTCCTGAGCTACAAAAACGACGAAGCAATCGATCTGAAGCTCAACAGAGCCCAGGTCACCTTGCACCGTTCGACTGGGATGACTTTAGGGAGCGATACGAGCAGGCCTTACAAGAGGCTGATGAGCAGGAGAAACAGCTTCTGGATGAGTTTGACCAGCTTGTCAAGGTATGCGGAGCAAGCCTCTAGAATACAAACTTCCCAGTCATTGCTGATATGGATTCAGTACTTCAATGTGTGGGCATCAGCTTCCTCTGCTCATGATAATGAAAGAGCCATCAAGAGGTTTGATCCCTATTACGTCTAATGTACCTAAGGGGCAGTACTAAAGCTATGAACAGGTTGCAGACCCGCGAGAGACATGTCCGCCTTTCTGAGCAGACTCTTTCACAAAGGAAGCAACATCGTCAGTACTGACTCTTTTTCTCACCACGGTAATCGCGACTAATTCATCTAGTATCCGAGGTTGTAAAGGCTTTCCAAAGCGCATTGGCACTTCTAAGTGCGACGTAGATTGCAGTCCACTTCGATTCCACCGCGGCAGCAATGATGATCACAATAATTATGAGCCATTCCTACGGTGTTTTTTTCATAGCAGATGGCGACCTTCATCTCAAGGTGTTATATTTCTCTATTGTTGGAGGCAACAGTTGTTGCATCTGGTAACTGTACCAATCATTGGGAGCATATCCGAGGGCTCAGCTTAGACCTGCATGGTAGTGTTGGTGGGTGCTGCCTGATGACTACGATATCACGACTTACGATGCTAATGAATTATGAGCCTGTAGCTAGGTAGCTATATACTTCAAGTTTGCATAAGCCAAAAGGATTGCTCTCAATAGGTACCTAACATATTGTACAGATTAAAGTACTTGGTCACGATTTCATGATAGTCACAGTGCCAAGTCAGCGGAATGTAACACAGTCGCGGCTTGGGTGGGGCAAAGCTTTAACGCCTGGAACTTTATTAGAGCTTCAGCTTCACTTTCACCTTCAATTTCCTACCTAATCTTCTACAAATGCCTAGTAACTCGTGCGCCTACGAAGTCGACTAACTCAACCATGTCGGCTGCTTTGCCGGCTCCTGGGGCCTTTCGAGTCCCAGAAGTCTCGCAGGTTGGTTCCATTCCTCCTTTTCTCCTGCTCTCATCAACTGATGCTGACTATTTAGACAGGCAGAAATAGACTGGTTTCGCGAAGCACACTTCTCCAACGCCGCGACCGAGCTCTTCGGTTTCCAGTTTCTTCAACCTGAAAATGCACAGGACACGAATCAATACGACGAAGAGTACGATGAATACTACGAAGAGGAGGAAGAAGATGACGGGCTCGGCTACTATCCTGACGGCGTCAAACGCACCCTGACCGATGAGCAAATCGCCATCTTCCGCCACTCCGAACTCGAAGCCCTGCGTCGCGCCGAAGCCAAAGCTGCTAAGCTCAGGGAGGAATCGGCGGCGATGTTGCGGCAGGCAGCCGAGGAACCAGACGCGGCTGCTTTCAGCCCCGAACCGACCGCCTCGTTGCCGGATGTCTACGAGTCTGATGCTCCTAAGATCAGCACCGGACCCATGTCCTCGCCGCAGCCCACAATCCAGCCCAACAACGATGAAGGCGAGATGCAGGACGGCAGTGAGGACGGCGAGATCGAGACGGAGAAGCCGAAGCTGTCGAAAGCCGCACTCAAACGTCTGAAGCGACAGCGCGCGAAGCAGAGGAAGCAGGAACAGCGCAAGTTCCACCCCGAGAAGAAGCCCGATCTCCGCAAGAGGACCTGGGACGTCGTCGAGGCTGGTATGGACACCTTGGACTACGGCGAACTTGAGGACCATCAGGGTGCGGCTGCCAATCCGGTGGCGCAGAGGCGGCGGATTTCGTACGATGATTGAGGAACTACTCAAGGATAACGAGTTGCTCTACAATTCAACTTGTTCCTTTTTCTCATGGGCCTCCAAGCCCGCCATTCATGTGGTTGAAGTAGCCCGGTCAGGTCAGTGTTGCATATTTCTTCTGCTTAACTACACATATCATTCGCATGATGAAAACCTTAGTATCGTCATCCTTAGTCGGAAGCTCGCTGGAGATCTCCTGAAGTTGGCTTTTGCCCATGGATGGTGGTTTTCAAGCGGGTGCATGTCGAACACATTAATCTTCTCTCTGAACAGCGTCGTATCCATTTCCTAACTGCTTGTCCACTTTGCTGCAGACTGGATAGCTAATTGTGATTGCAGATAGTCATAGGCCGAGAAGCACACAAGAGATGGCATTTTAATGCCTGGCGTGCTAGAGGTCTACGCGGTGACGCAGCAGAGGCACTTCTGGGACTGAAGTCATGATACTTGGTCATGATGATATCTATCAGGGACCAGCAGGGGAGCTGTGAGCCGTTATAAATGTACGTGCCATTTACTGTTAGGGTTGTACGACAACCGCTCGATGATCCATACCTTACATAGCTACGCAGATGGTTAGCAACATTGCCATATGATCGACGATATTACTTAGCTTTCCCACTTACGTTGTGTGAGGGAGAGTATGCTATACCAGTAAAGGAGGACATAGATAACTATAGAACCCACTGCTGGGGATGCCATCCGCTTGATATCTAGTCTTATATGCCTTTTGTGTACTCCCATGAGCATCATGTATTAATAGCACACGGCTTCTCTGAATATCTGAAGGACACCCCTTGATTATGAAAGCTTGTTGTTATATAACTGACATCGAGATCAATATGCGTTTTGGCTTTTCAATGCAATTTTTGTGTACAAAACCATGGAGCTATACTTATATCAGAGTAGGAAGACGCTATAGTCAATATTATATCCATGAATAAATTCTACCCCAACCATTCATCCTCCCAAAACTCCGAGACCATGCTTAAAATTAATATCAAATGTATCAAAACAAGTAAGGAAGAGGATGTCTCGGATCAGAGGCGAATGAATCTCGATGAACGAGGTATCGATTTAAGTGACGCGCCTAGGAATACATTTAAGAAGGTACATATAAGTATCGATACATCTGATAATATAAAGTTATAGTTGAAGTAAATACTTCTATAAATATTATATAAATGTCTGAAGTATCAATGTCTTGATCATAAAAAGCATGAGATGAGATGGAGATGAGATGTCTTTATACTGTTGCACCGGTTAGATAAGTATGTCTCATTATAAGAATTACATCGACTTACCTATATACCCTACCTCTGCATAGATTTCCCCACTGTCAGCACCTGCATTACTTACAGTAGTATGTTTTGCCGTAGTTTGGCCGCGATCCACCCCGCAACGGATTAGGTAATCTTTTGGTCTGCCACAAACCCGTGCCTGGTCTCGCTGGTCTCGGCGATAGTCCATCCCACCCCAAATATCTCATCCCACCAGACTGATCTCCTCGGAGCCTTACCTTGGTGCAGTCGCGTGGCACATTACGCCCTGTGTCGACCCATCTAAGCCCAGTCGAGTCACTTTCCAGTTCTTGCGTCGTGTTTCGCGCGCAGACCAGCCGCAATCATGGCGAGAGTGTACGCCGACGTTAACCAGAATATGCCCAGGAGCTATTGGGATTACGACAGCGTTAACATCAGTGAGTGAACTCATGTCTTACCTCGTACTTATCCCGAGCCCATCTCGTCCCTGTTGCCGCCTCTATCGATGTCCCTATCCTGGGATGGCTATGGCCCGTGCTACTGTAGCTTCTGCTTGCCAACGACGACGACTAGATTGCTGATCTTTTCTACCAAACAGGCTGGGGAATCCTCGAGAACTACGAGGTTGTGCGTAAGATTGGTACGTTGCGACGCGTCCCGCTCCTCCCGAACGAACGACTGACCTCGTCCCCTCTGTCTAGGTCGGGGTAAATATTCCGAGGTCTTCGAGGGCATCAACGTGGTTAACTACCAGAAATGCGTCATCAAGGTGCTGAAGCCGGTCAAGAAGAAGAAGATCAAGAGAGAAATCAAGATCTTGCAGAACTTGTCTGGTGGCCCCAATATCGTCGCCCTACTTGACGTGGTTAGAGACAACCAGGTAGGCGGCAATCCTCTCGTAAGCGCGTTCGCGTCGGGGACTCGGTGCTCCATGTCTCTGGTACCGTTGCGGTAGAACAGGCTTGATGCTAATACGTTTTTGTGTGTTTGTTTAGAGCAAGACGCCTTCCCTCATCTTTGAGTACGTCAACAATACCGACTTCCGAAGCCTTTACCCCAAATTCAACGACATCGATGTGCGATACTACATCTTCGAACTGCTCAAGGCCCTCGACTATTGTCACAGCAAGGGCATCATGCACCGAGACGTAAAACCTCATAACGTTATGATCGATCATGAGAACAGAAAGGTATGTTTCCCATATATGCGTTCGCAAAGGCTATATTACTCACTTGTTCGCTAGTTACGTCTCATTGACTGGGGTTTGGCTGAGTTCTATCACCCTGGAACTGAGTACAATGTGCGCGTATGTCATCATTGAAATCCCCCCATCCCTTGTCCCATTTGTTACAGGATTTCTAGGCTGTTACTATTGGGGCATGCAAGAGCTGAAGGCTCTTGGTGTGATACGATCAGATGCTGACATTCACCATGATTAGGTTGCTTCCCGATACTTCAAGGGACCTGAGCTGCTTGTCGACTTCCAGGAGTACGATTACAGCTTAGACATGTGGAGTCTTGGTGCTATGTTTGCCTCTATGATCTTTAGGAAAGAGCCGTTCTTCCATGGAAACAGCAATTCGGATCAACTTGTCAAGATTGCCAAAGTACTTGGCACCGATGACCTCTTCGACTACTTGGATAAGTACGAGATAGAACTTGACCCGCAATACGACGACATCCTAGGCCGATTTGCGAAGAAGCCGTGGCACAGCTTTGTGAATAGCGAAAACCAGAGATTCGTCAGCAACGAAGCGATTGATTTCCTGGACAAACTGCTCAGATATGACCACCAGGTAGGTGACACGACTTGGCCCGAGACTACACAATACTAACAAGTCTCTAGGAGCGTCTCACGGCGAAGGAGGCAATGGCACACCCCTACTTTGCCCCTATTCGGGACGAGACTACGCTCACGGAGTACCTGGGTGGCGCGACTGTCAGCTCTGAGTCCTGATATCGGCTCACGCTAGTTACTTTTCCCATACAATTTCGAGATACCCGTACTCTAAGCAGGGTTTGTCTGCGCAAACTACTGCTACACTATCCTGTCCCCGATATAGATGTAGGCCTTGAGCCCCAGTCGTGGGACGGTTTTATGGCTGTATCCCACACCATGGCGTTACCTACTGCAAGGATGGAAATAGGCGAGAGGATCCCTTGTTCTAGATAGCCCGCTGTTAGGCCTTTCCAGGTTGCGCAGGATTATTTTGTCTTCTGCCTACTAGTAAGGCACTGGATGGCTTCCTTTATGAAGGACATGGTTAATAGCAAGATTTCCAGGCCCCCTCAACTCGTATAATCTCCGTCTCCTTTCCGTCACCTCCCTTCCTCCCGTTTCCCGAAACCCCTTTCCATGGTTCAATCAATGGTCACAGCGTAGAGAAGAGTGGAATTCAAGATGGGACGAACAACAACAATGAACGGACAACATCAATGTGAATGGTACTAGGCTAGGATTGGCGAGACTCAGGCTTTGGACTATCTTGGCTGGCTGGCTGGCTGGCTCTGGCGTTTCTGAGGGTCTATTCGGGGGAATCGGTTGGTTTCATCCATCATCACGTGTTATTTTTTCCTTTTCCTTCAGGGAGGGAGCGAGGCATGGCATAGGAACACCACTACAATTTGATCATTTATTCTTCATCTTCTTTCTTTCCTGACTCCCCGCTCCGCTCTGCTATGACATTTCGTGTTTTCACCGGCGGGTCGTGATGATTACGTTATGGTTGTGGGGGGCTAGGCCAGCATGGACGTAACGAGTAGCGTAGCGTACACGGTAGATGGTAGATGAAGTGTTACGATGAGTTGAGTTGAGTTGAGTTTGGAGTTGTGCTGCTGATGTGAATATGATTGTGTTGATAGCTGGTGAGAAGTGAGAAGGATAGAGAGATGCTAGGTTTATGATTCGTATTTGTCTACGTAACGATTGTGAGTCCTGCAGCCGAAACCTACAAGTGCTCATGATCCTGCTACTGTGTTAAAAAGATTAAGGGGCTATCCAGGGTTACACGCAACGGAAAATAGTAAGAATAGATATCGACAAAGATGGGACAATTAAGTATTAGATGGATATATTATATATATTACAGAGGCTACCTAGGAATCAGCATCTACGCAGCAAATATCTTCCGAATCCCATCTATTACGCATGGCTATATAGCTCGCTGATCACAGCCTCTTTCATTCATACACCAGCCCCCACCCCTATCCATCGCTCTATCCTTCTCTCCGTTTCTCTACCCATCTCTCTCTCTCTCTCTCTCTGGGGGGGGGGGGGGGGGGGGGGGCGGGGGGCGGCGGGGCGCGGGGCGGGGGGGCGGCGGGGGGGGGCGGGGGGCCGCGCCGGCCCCGCCCACGG